>CM024247.1:31872297-31971359 GCA_013421045.1 Propylea japonica
ATAATTGAAAAAATGTGGTGTTTGCTTACGAAGAAGGCAAAGAAATTTTAGTTATCATATATTTATTCAAGAAATTTAAAAATACCTCAGAACGTCTATACTCACTTCACTACAGAACTAGTAATCTTGCTTCCTCCAAAGCTCCGATAACGAGCTTGACATTCTTGTTTTTATCTACAATAATGGATGGACTCATTGAAGAGAAAGGCCTCTTTCCAGTTTGTAGATTATTATTAGGAGATCCAGGTAAGCCGAAGTAATTCTTGAAGAACGGGAAAGAAAAGTCGTCCATAACACTATTGAGTATAATACCTGTTCTGTTCGATGTATATCCACAACCAAAGCTGTAATAAGTTTCAGTGAAGATGAGATTGCGAAAATAGTATAAAAGAAGTAAAAAAAGTCAATTTGGTCGATTCAGTATTTTCAAGCATACTTTTATGTCTAACTTTCCAACCATTATGTGCCCTCAAAGGTTGTAAAGATTATAACCAGTACATTCCGAAACTTTGTGAAATTGGGACTTAAACTCAATTGATTATTTGATTATGCTGAGGTTGGATTTTGGTTGAATATTTTTAGTTTTTCCTAAGTCTAAGCGTATACAGCACTTATTCCCTATATAGCTCGTCAGTTGGTCTTTAAGCTCAGTCAAAGTAGCATGGTTTTCAGAAATTATATGATTCCTCCATTAATCATTTTTTGACCTGAGCTTTCATTGTGTTCGTGGCCTAGATCAAGACGAGAGGTATTATGAGGTAGGTATTGAGAATGTTTCTCTTCTTTTCTATATAATTTGAACTCAAAGTATTTCACATAAGTACCTCTCAAAATGCATTCTCAGACTTCAGTGTCTCGTAAGGAGTTCCATGGCAGACTGAATAGTCATTCAAAAACACTTCGAAGAAGTCCATAAACGGTCAGTTATTCAAACAAAGCAGGGTCAATCAATTGGTACATATAATATGCTATATGCGCATATCATGAGAAGTACCACCTGCTCTAGCTTATACTTCAGGACAAAATAGAGGGAGAAGATTAGTAGGGCGAAAACGAATATCATCCAGTTGTTCTGTTTAGAGCGGGCAGCGTACATAGTAATGTGATCCAGTGTCATAGCCAACATCCATCTCTCTTATATAGAAGATAGACAAATTGAGAAGAAGAGTAAGAATCATAATTGCTTCTATCTAAGTACCTCAATTTAACAAAACACATTGATGCAAGCTTAGTGCTTTAGATAAAGAATCATTCATCCCTGAGACTATGTACATTTTGCTCGAAAAGCTTCTCATCAGTGCTTGGCATAGTTGAAGAAGCTTAGCTAAAATATACATTTAGCGCATATATTCCAAAAAAAATATTCGAATTGAACACATTGACGATCATAAGCAAAACAAGTTTAGATTTTACTCACTATATATTCACGGAGCTCGTGACTGATACAGCATCTCCTTCTTCAGATATTACTGATATATGAGCTGTTCCATGTTCTTCTTTATTATAGATAACTCCGCCGTAGTATTCTGGATCGTTATTCGTGCTATTATCGCTTATTTTTTCCTGGATATTCCTGGCGTATTCACTATTGGTTAAGTTGCTTATAAGCTGAAAAAGGTCGAATCAACTTACTGATGTTTATTAGAAAGTAAAATGTAGAAATAATTTGATTTAAAGAACAATACCCCTCTCTATATAAGTTAGCAGTTATATTAATGAAATATCACATTCCTTGAACATTGTGAAATAGCATATCAAAAATTTTGGAAAATCATTATCGACGGAATCTGTTAAGTTAGTGATTTATCAAACTTTTCCTCGCGTTTTGATTTCTGCTCAGTAGTCTGAGACAATATGTATGGTGATTTAGTATCTTTATAAGAACTCCCTACGTATTAATCCTTTGACTCTCTAGCGGCAGCAGTTTTTCAAAATTACAAAAACACTCAGTTTCGTGCCTCCAACATAAGAGAGATACTGTGAAGGATGGAGTAATTTTAGTGTAGAGCATAGACTTAACTAAACTAATATCACTCCATCCTTCACGGTATCTCTCTCTCTTAATGTTGTAAAAATCAGAGAAAATAAAAATATCTAATGCGTAGATATATACGATCCAATGTTTTTATTATATGTTCTGTGCTTCGCACTAATATTATTCTGTCCTTGTCTGAAGTCAATATTCTTTCTCACACGTCCTGTCCATTCTTTTATAAGTCTATGAATAAAGTCAACGTTACCAAATGTACCCGGTCTCGTCCGACGACCTTGCGAGTTATCAGAGAACTCTATGCAATATTGACAACATTGCGCATCAATCTGACAAGAAACTAAACAACATAACCTAAAACTTGGCTCACCTTTCGTGAACGGACTATAGGAGTTGTCTTCTACCTAATATCCTGCGTGTTAAAACAATAAAAAAAAATTATACGTCAATGTGCTTGTTCTTAAATCAGTACATTTTACTGAAATTTTGTTGAAGAATTTTTTTATTGCATTTTCAAGTTAAATTTTTTCATATTGTTCTACTTTAATGAAAGGTTGTAGTATCATCTTTCAAAAAACATTTTTTCCGATCCGTGAGACCTTTATTTCCTGAGAAATCGATATTATTTTACGTGATTACAGTAAATATTGCCAACTTCAGATAAATAAACAAACGCCTACTATGCGCTCAAACTTTCGTGAACGGGCTATAACTTCAATTATATTATATATTATTTATAATGAATATGGTACATCCACGAATTTGATTATAAAATTTTTCTCAACTCATTCTAACTATTTCATGGACCTCCAGACTCATTTATAAGCCTTAAATGGGACAATTCACAATTAACCCAAAGGATAAGAAGTTGTCTCACCGAACTTATGTTGACGAAATCCATGTCAGCAAGTTCAGTCCTTTTCGCATAAGCATACTTCAGTGCTTCTATTATACGGTGATAAGTAAGTATGGTGTTTTCATCCGTTTCTATATCGCTGGCTGTAAAATTGTAGTTATTAAGAATGCTGAGTATGAATCCCAGAAGTACTCCCGATCCCGGAGGTCTGATGGAATAAAATGTATCACCATCTCTTAATGGAATACCAACTGGCTCCATCCATTTTGCCCTAGAAAAATCAAGGTGTTTCAAATGTACTTAGAGCTCTTTTAAGAGAATAAATGGCCGCCATTACAAAATTATCTAATTGCAGAAAATTTCTTTCTTATAGATATTCGATAAACAACAAGTATATATATAGTTCATGAAAGTTTGAGAGCAAAGTAGACCTTTGTTTATTCATCTGAGGTTGGCAGTAGGTATTTGCTGTCATAACGTGAAATAAAGTCAACGTTGCCGAATGTACCGGCCTCGATTGAAGAGTTTGATAGGTATCAGAGAACTCATACGTAATATCGCCAACATTGCGTATCAATTGACAAGAAAATAAACAACATCCTAACCTAAATTTAATATACACGTGGAATATTCCAAATTGTCATGGCCAACCGACGGCTCAAACTTTCGTGAACGGACTATCTAATATATATATTTCTTGTGGGCGTGTGTATGTGACTGAACTCCTCCTAAACGACTGAACCAATTTTGATGAAATTTTTTGGTGTGTGTTCGTGGAGATTCGAGAATGTTTTAGATTCACAAATCAGCCCGACAGGTGGCTGTGCAGTCGGTATCTAGGTTATTTATAATTTATAAGGCAAGACAACGGTTGCCGGATCAGCTAGTAGGTATATAAATTTCAAACTAAAGTTAAGAGATTCTAGGTAGGTATATCCGAAGTAACCCTTTCCTTTGTATGTTGTCAAAATCATGGACCTTACTTTGGATGTGATGGCTAAATAATCGGTTATAAAATATGGTGAGGCTTGGTAGAAATCTCAAAGAACAAGTCTACAATTAAGGAATATGGTGAACCCGATTCCCTTTTCTCTCTGACTGTTCTAAAGTTAGATGACAGAGCAGTTGTATCTCACTTGTGGTGTGCAAACTGAATCTCGCTTCATATAAATGTATTCCTCATGTGGTGGTTTTGTTATTAGGTGGTAGTCGCTGCGGCTAATAAATTGCCAGGATGTTTGAACAGCACAATCTGGTAGAATTGAAATATCTGCGTGGAAACAAAGACCTGAGTCTTCCTGTCCGCTTTGAAGGAGCCAAAATAAGGCTGCGATCCAGATGTGGGAGTTGAATAACAGAATAACGCTCTGGATAAACAGCCCCGTAGAGTCCAAAACATAAGTGATTATTTCTTCTACCTATACCAAAAAGCTCATGAAGCTGCCACGAGCTTGAGGTGTTGGTGGGATTGCTGATGGGCCACTGTCGATACACACATCATTTGGAATATCCGCAGATGATATTTTCAGGCTTTGTGGGTCAGACGTAGAAACAGCTGAACACTGCTGAGCTAACAACAATTTATATAGGGAAACCGGTCCTGAACACCCCAAAGGCCAAGACCCCTGAGGGATTGCCAATTTTATGAACGCTATTGACTACCCTTTATGTTTTTATTAATGTGAAAGGTAGAGAACAAAAGACCTGTACTTCAACAGTTCAAATAATATTAATGATAATAAGAGATGACAGCTCAGTGAGAATCGCAAGAGATAGCTCAGCAAGTGGAAAACCTTCCTAGCCTTCCTAGCAAGAGAAAATAGGATACCTAACAAATTTTCAAAAAAGCACTGAGCAGGATTTTTGGGCGCTCGTTTTTTGGTGGAGCAATAAGACACCTCAAAATTTAATATGGGACTTTAGATTGATAACTTCTATAATATATGAATGCAATATCTCAGTACAATCGGAATTCAATTCTGGAAATTATTCAGAAGATGAAATGAGTAGAAATAATTATTGAAAAAATTCAATTCTATGGTTCTGATGATGCGATAGTCTTAAAATTTTGCATGAACATCCAGTATATCAGTTTACAGTCACAAATGAGTTTCACCCAAATCGAGTTTTTCTGTTAGGGAAATATGAAGTTTCTTCTTTTCGATATTCCAATTTAATTTTCTATGGTTCTGTTCAGACTATTGTCACAAAATTTTGCATGAAGCTTGCTATGAGGATCTTGCATTTAGCCGTAACATTTCATTTCGATTGGTTTCGCTTCTTTGGCTGGTTAACGAACTTAACAGAGCCATTTGGGATAGAAACTCATCCTGAAAATTTCAAGTCTTTAGGACAATCGTTCGAAGTTGTGCTAACGGAAGGACGGGCGACCGGATAGTCCCACGGACAGAATTTAATTTGGCCACGAATTCGCCATCAGAGAGTCTAACCCTATTGTTTGAGACCATTCTCGTTCAAAATAAGAAAATTACAGACATTTGGGCAGAACGATATAGCACTCGTTTAAGTGGAACGAGCGCTCAAAAAAAAAGAGGAAGTAATTAAGTGATATGAGGGAGATCTATCTCTTCATTATGAATTATTTACATGCATTTTATTCATTCCTACGACAACAATTGACTACTTACGAATATGAGGATAAATCTTCCTTTGTGATAATTCCTCCTATCCTTTGAATATCCTCTGATACAATCCGCGCCAGCGATCCGTTGTAGAAATCCAAAGGTCCTTTATCAGCTAAAACCTTCAATGTTTCACAAAATCTTTTTGGAATCACCCTGTCTCCGGCTTTTTTGTATTCGCCATCTTTTGTCATGAACCATTCCCTATAAAAAGAGCTTTAATGTCATTCAAACAGATATGTACTGAAAAAAAACAGAAACAAAGGAGTTTTTCACCACATCCGCAATTAATGACCGTTTTTTTCTCACTAGTTGGCGCCTCTGTTGCGTGACGTCCTGTCAGAGTTCGTTGTACTGTCATTAATTTATTATTATTATAAAAAATTCGTTCGGTCTTATAAGTTGTGTGAAAAAGTGTACATATGATTCCTATCATAATCAGTAATACGTTACATCTTACTTTGGCCGAAATATCAGGTTCACTTATAAGTAAGTAGCCAAAGTCGGGTGTAATGAATAAGGAAAATATATAATTTATAGTCCGTTCACGAAAGGTTGAGCCGTCGGTTGGCCATGGAAATTTGGCATATTCCACTGTGTATATTAAAATTAGGTATGTTCTTGTCAGATTGATACGCAATGTTATCAATATTGCATAGAGTTGTCTGATAACTCGCATTCTCGTCGAACGAGGCCGGTTACATTCGGCAACGTTGACTTTATTTTATTTTATGACAGCAAATACTGGCAACTTCAGATAAATAAAAAAAACGCCTACTATGTGCTCAACCTTTCGTGAACGGACTATATGTATGGATCATAATGGCCGGCATATAGAACATATGATTGACATGTTGCATTTATATTAAAAAAAATATTGTTATGAAATACAATGATCGAGAAATACCTAGTTCGCTACAAAGTCTCTTCGATTTTAAGAAACACTATCATATCTATATTCCGTTCACGAAGGTTGAGCGCATAGTAGGCGTTTCTTTATTTATCTGAAGTTGGCAGTATTTGTTGTCATAACGTGAAATAAGCCAACGTTGCCGAATGTACCCGACGAGCTTGCGAGTTATTAGACAATTCTATGAAATATTAACAACATTGCGTATCAATCTGACAAGAAAATAAAGAACATAACCTAAAATTTTAATATACACAATGGAATATGCCAAATTTCCATGGCCAACCGACGGCTCAACCTTTCGTGAATGGACTATATACCTATAGTCCGTTCACGAAAGGTTGAGAACATAGTAGGCGTTTCTTCATTTATCTGAAGTTGGACGTATTTACTGCCATAGAGTAATATAGTGTCAACGTTGCCGAATGTACTATGCCTTGTCCGACGAGCTTGCGAGTTATCAGAGAACTCTATGCAATATTGACAACATTGCGTATCAATCTGACAAGAAAATAAAGAACATAACCTAAAATTTTAATATACACAGTGGAATATGCCAAATTTCCATGGCCAACCGACGGCTCAACCTTTCGTGAATGGACTATATGTCTCTTAATCAAGGCATACTGTCACAATACAGAAAAAAAACTGAGTGAGTAAAAAACTTTTACTACCACCAGAAGTCAACATTGACTTGTACCAAATACCGCCAACAGAATGAAAATATATCTATCCCTTTTCGAGTAAAATTAGGTTACCAAGATAGGTGAATCACACTGTAAAGCTCTCTCCTCTATCAGTAACACTGTTATGTCGCATTTCGTAAACGTGGTAGTTTTTGATATGCAGGATAGTAAAGTTTTGCCTTTTCAGTACACGACTTAATATTTTCTGGTGAACAAACAATTACTTTATCGCTACAAGAAGCGTTTTCAGCATGTTGGCGCTGAAGTAAAACGATTTTTAATTTTTAGAAATAAAAAAAAATAGAATTTGAATTTGAGAAGAAATTTTACAATTTGAGAAAAAACGGCTCACAATATTTCCCATAGAAATATTCCATGCAAAGCACAATCGGTAAAATTATAAAATTGTTTGTATATCTGAGTTGTAAATCTGAGAATGTATCTTGATCCGAGGAAAATTAATATAAAATTTCACATAAGTATTCACAACACTAAGATACTTTTTCCTGGTACCCAGTATCTCAAAAATAGGCATATTTACATTTGTCCTTATGGAGTTCTTTCCATATTTTTTTGTTGTTGATTCGCTTTCTTCTTTATGTTTTCTTTTCGATAGGTAAAAAATCACATCAATTTGCAATTGGAATTAGATACGATGGAAAATAATGTAGGTAGCTTTTTTCTATAATATAAAGGTATTGATATTGAAATTCGAATTCACAATGGAATATTGTGTTCACTAATATTTCGGAAATGATCCAGGATACGACGACCATGTTTTTCTTGCAAATAATATTAAATATAGGGGAAAGGAGGGTAAGATGACGAATAGGGTAAGATGACGAATTATCGATATTTCCGAAATATATAAGCCTTTCAGCATCAGCTTCTGTCAAACGTGAAAAAATAGTCCTATTCTTCATGCCTTTTATCGGCAGCAAAATACGACGAGAGCTCAGTAAGATACATGAGTTGATACATGTTGGGTGTTGGTTGAGACAATATTATGTGATTCCGAGTATTACTGTTTTTAGTGTTTTCTTCATTTCTTTTCGTTTCTGTAAGTCTAATTATATTTCGAAACTATCATGTTTCAAGAAAAATTTGAGTATTGAAAACATTTGTTGGGAGTGATGAATTTCATTTAATGACGTTTACAAATAGAAACAATGACCTAATATTTATTAGGTCATGTTTTCGACTTCAGGTTTGAATAAATATGGGTAAAATATATCAAAGAAAACTGACAGGCAATCATGGTCGAAAGATAATATAAAAAGAGAACTCACTAAATAAAAAAAACAAGAGTTGAGTGTAAATGCAGCTTCAAAAGCATATCAAATTACAGAAAGCTACTCTCAGAAGATATGTTATGAAATATCCTGATGAGGTAAACTAAACTCGTTTGATCATATGCATACTCATAGAAGAAGAAAATTACGAGATCAGAAGAAAATGAGAGATTAGAAAAAAGTAGAAAAGCAGAGAAAGTAAAACAAAACCAGTAAAAAGAAAATAAAATCCAACGATTTTTCTGACTCCCCAATAGATCTACAATATACTGACATGATGCAGATGATGAAAGAGCATTATCTGCAGTGACGTGGAAAAAATGAAATATGGTTTTGCTGTAGCAAATGTAAAGAGTGCACAGGAATGGACACTAAAGAGGCGAAAATGAAAAAGAAAACTAGAATAAATTTTTTTTATTTTACCTTATTTGTAAATTTTTTTATATAGCTACCTTTATGTTTTTTAGAATACGTATCTCCTGATGTTACTCTCCACAATTCGTCATCTTACCCTCCACGTCGCGTAAGATGACGAAAATGACGTAAGCAGATAAACTACAAATTTTTCACTCCAAATAGTAACTCGCAAGTGATACAAATTTTTTATTGAAAACTCAATAATAGTAAATGACAGAATATTTTTTTTCACACTTTATAAAATGAGCAGGTAATCGTTTTATGAGTTTTTTAGCTTACTGTCGTCATCTTGCCCTCCTTCCCCTACCTTCACTATGATTATAGCACATTTTTTGTATTTGGGATTTTAACCTCCTTGTTCAATGCTTGAATTCAATACCCATAGTTTGTCTATTGAAATAATCACCTTAAGTTAGTATCATTCGTAATATCGTTCAATTTAATCGACATTTCTTGGTGTTTACTCATCTCGTAGCCTTTTTCACACAATGCGATAGACGGTTCGACAATTTTGGCAAAAGGAAGACGTCCAAATCGTTTGTGAGCTTCATGATATCCCATCAATTCCCCTGGAATACCTATAGATAGTGGACCTAGAAAACAAAAATATCGAGCATTAAAATTCTCACTCAAACTATTGCGTGTTTTAGACATAAAACACTGAATATGTAGATAATAAGTTCTGAATGCTGATAAGCTGTATTAATTATTCATGAGAGTTGGTAAAATTATGCGCCTTCATTTTTGTCTTTATTTTTTTTCATATATAAACAAACAAACAAAGCATTTCAGAAATCTATTGTTGAGATACTTCGAATATAGTTGTTATGGCTAGGATTTTTCACATGAGTGATAAATGTTAGAATATCTTTATCACTGTCTGATGGATATAAAGCAATGGAAAACATATTTTTCTGAAGTCACGTTTCGTTGAACTAGTCGATCAGAGCAGTTATCGAAATCTCTTCACATTTATATGACTGATTGTGTGATAAATGATTTGAATGTTGCAGAAAACGTGATGTATGTCCATGTTCATTCACAAAATAAATTCCACTGCTATCGGATATCTAGTTATGAAGATATGAAGATTCTTTCATTTAATATTTCAATTGAATTTTCTGTGGTTCTGTTGATACTATGGCCACGCAATTTTGCATGAAGTTTATTACGAGCAACTTGCTTGTAGCAGCAAAATTTCATTGCATTTGGTTCCATTTGGTCTGAGAAATTGGGGAACAAAAGTTTTGAATGGCCATATTTTATGGAACACCCTGTACGATTTGGCGGGTTAACGAACATGGTTAACGAACATGGCCATTTGGGCACCGAATAAAATTTCAAGTCTCTAGGACAATCCCTTTGGATGTTATCGTGCTTACAGCCGAACGGACGGCCCCACGGACAGAATTGATTGGACCACGGATTCGTCATCAGGCAATCGAACAATAATATCTTTTGAGAACATCTTTGGCTCAAAGTTCGAAAATTTCAGCGCTCAAAAACATGACACAGGAAACTATTCAGTTAATATAGTCTCCAGCTTCAAACTGAGTAAGGAGTCAAATCTGTTATCCCACAGTAGAAAAGCTCAAAACTTACCGTGCTTTGATATATTTGGACTAGACTTGAACATCTCTGGATCTGCTTTAAGAGGAGCTTTTTCCCTAGCATTCAACGTGTATGCTTTATTTTCTTTCTTGCTGTATATCGTCATCAAAATCCTCCTCCTATTCCCATGCTCTGCATTGTGTAGATGCCATTACATATCATGGTTGCTATGGTAGCATCTACAGCACTTCACTTCCCCCTTCTTTCAAGATATTTCTGAAAATTGAAAAAAATTCGAATATATAAATTTTTCACCTGACTTCTTGATGATGGAACCTCATTGATATGTCATTTGGGATATTTCCGTTTCGATCAGCATTCGCCAGCCGTCGTCAGGAGAACACTTTTTGAAAATGTTTGTCATTTTCACAGTTTTCAGGGATCAATCGACGATATTGATCTATTTTCGATTAATTCAATTGAGGAAAATTCTTTCGATCTGGGTTAGCCTGGAATTTATTATCGATTTATTGATATTGAAGCTACATCTTCAATGTTTACATCTAAGATTTTCTTCTTTTGGTATTATGAAAGCTTCTCCCCATAAAATATGAAACTAGCTCACCTTGAATATACTGGTAAGCCAAAGATGGTATAACTTGATTTGAATGAAGACAAGATTCTATGAAGTGAATCTTCCATAATATCAAGAATAAAAACTGAGTTGTACAAAATTGAGGGAAGTAGCTTTCATGTCAACCATCCGATGATATCAAAATATCTGAGCTCCAATAATAAGATCCAGCTCAAAATAAAATGTTGTTTGAGAACTGTCAAAAATGACCAAAACTTTTCATAGTGACGAAAGTAACTGTCATTTGAAGTGAAGCTAGCCAAAAACATATTTCGATGTAATTCGGTGCAGGGGCAGTTTAACTACATCTAGCAGTAAAAATTAACTGAAATTCTATCGAAAATCAAAATGAAGACAAGACTTAATTCCATAATATAATTTTAAATTTTTCAGCTATATAATTCTCATGAAATTCAACCTATATCAACCGTTCCTGTTATAATACCAGAAACCATACGCCAGATTGTACCTAATTTGTGAGTTTTCGAGAGTTGACAAGACTAGCTCCAAATTATGAGTTTGATATTTGTTGATTTTCATCGATTGACATTACTTTCTAGTTCCATATTTCCCGTTTTCCCCTTGCGTTCACGCAATAAATCCTTATGAATTAATAATATTATCCACGACTATTATATAATCCACTTATTATACGTCTATTTGCTAGGCCATAATAATACCCATTAATCACAAGTGAATAATGAGTTTTCATTCACTGCCGCCAGATGCTTCATAGAGTTAGCTTCAATATTATATTCCTTAAATTGACATTTCTTCAGTATTCTAAAGTACTCCAACTAACAAGTATGGGTATACCTTGTCAATGAAAGGCCAAATCTAACTTCATTACATCAATTAAAGCAATTTTTATTACAAAATATTCAATGACAAGTTCTCCAGAAGCTTTTCATGTGTCAACTAGGCTTTTTCACACTTTTAATAGCGGGTCTTGTCAGGGTCGCCAAATGTTATAATCTTCAAGAATATATTCAGTATACTTAGTTAAAATGGCTGTTATTCACTCGTAATTCTGGCCGGTGCCCATGGCTCGTAGCCTGAACTCTCGTTTACGGCTCGTTGCATAATATTCTATTTAGTTTATAGAGAAATTGGTCGATTATGTCTGCCATATAAACCATAACCTGATACTGTTATTCGAAGGGTTCAAATCGCATTGTTGATAAACGTTGTTATACAGAGAGATATACAGGGTGTCCGGGGAATAACTGTACATACTCTTATCAGAGATAGAGTTGCACTAGCTGACTACTGATGGACTATAAAAAATTAATTTCTGGATTTCCCTATAAAACTACAGGGTGTTTGTCCAACTTCATGGAAATACTTAGACCATCATAAAATCCAACTTATTGACGGATTTTATTGAAACTTTGGGGGTTATCGGCACATGCTAATGTCGAATCAGAAATACATCAATTATTTCATTATTCCAGGGCTGGACTCATTTATCTTCATTTAAAGTGTTCAGGGTAAAAAAAAAACACTTTTTATTTCGAATTACGAATAATTGATTCACTTTTTAGAAAGAAGCTAATTATGCTTCAATTTGTGGTATCGCTTGAAGTTGTCACATCAATAATTATTTTTTTATGAATTTTTGAATTTGAAAAAGTTCGAAAAATTGAATTTATTTACCTGAACAGGAGTTGGTCACCTTGTGGAGGTCGAAAATAAATAATAAATGTTCTTTAAAAGTGAGAAGACAGAATAAATAAAATAATTTGTTGATATACTGGGTGGCCACCCTAGACGCGGATCTCATTGCGATGAAGTGAATAACGGTATATTGCAAAAAAAAATTATTGGCGACATGTATAGGATATACATAAACATATTTCAAAATTATTCGTATGTATACCGGGTGTTCGACAACAATGATATAGATCAAAGTGACACTTCTTCCAATGAAAACCCGGTATACATACGAATAATTTTGAAATATGTTTATATATACCCTATACATGTCGACAATAATTTTTTTTTCGCAATATAGGTACCTTCATTCACTTCATCGCAATGAGATCCGCGTCTAGGGTGGCCACCCGGTATATCAACAGATTATTATAAGCTTCCTCACCTTCAGTGACTTTTTAAAGGAAATTTATTATTTATTTTCGACCTCCACAAGGTGAACAAGTCCTGTTCAGGTAAATAAATTCAATTTTTTTTTCCAAATTCAAAAATTCATAAAAAAATAATTATTGATGTGACAACTTTAAGCGATACCACAAATTGAAGCACAATTTAGCTTCTTTCTGAAAAGTGAATCGATTATTCGTAATTCGAAATAAAAAGTGTTTTTTTTACCTTGAACACTTTGAATGAAGATTAATGAGTCCGGCCCTGGAATAATGAAATATGTAATTGATGTATTCCTGATTTGACATTAGCATGTGCCAATAACCCCTCAAATTTCAAAAATATCCGTCAATAAATTTGGATTTTATGATGGTCTAAGAATTTCCACGAAGTTGGAAAAACACCCTGTAGTTTTCTAGGGAAATCCAGAAATTAATTTTTTATAGTCAATCAGTAGTCAGCTAGTGCAACTCTATCTCTGGTAAGAGTATGTACAGTTATTCCCCGGACACCCTGTATATTCTGTAGTCAGGCATGTTCAAAATGTAGACGTTCTTCAGATCAACAATAATATTATTGTTTACAGAAAACTTGGGCGAAGCGGAATTGACCTTTCATAAGTAGTTTCGACATATTATATTTGATTAGCATAATCAAAATGTAAATATATTAGGCAGAATGCGAAATCTCATTAACCACATCAGCAATAAAACCAGTTCATTCAGCAATGCTTGATCGTAGGAAACTTCCACTGAGAAGATACGACTATAATATTTTACAGTGAATATTGTTGAGTGTTTGTTTATTTGAGAGTTTCCAACATTTTCCTACATCATTGGAATTTCCAGACTAAATGTTTGAAATGATCATTTATACAGGGTCTCTATAAATGACTATAACAGCGCAGTTGGCGTTGGACTATCATAAAAATATTTTTTTTCTACAAACGTCAAAAAATGACAAGGTTCGCGCATTGGCAAGAATATGCGAAGTGACCCTTTTTTTCATTTCCTTCGTTACTATGACACCGGTGCGCGAAGTAGTGTGCGAAATACTTACTTCGCACACTGCATGTAAACTATATGGGATTTTTATATTTTAACTTGGTAAATTTCTTGAAATCCACGTTTTCTTTAACATTGAGTGTTGCTTTCAAATAGAATATATTGTCCATAGTTATAATACCTAATTACTTGATTTGGAAAAACAGTTCAAACAAACCAGTTCAATATTTTTTTTCATATTAAGCGAAGCGTTTGTAGAAAAAATTTTGTGCATCTCATGCGCGAATACTCTGGTGATCTCGACTATTTTTTTAACTCGGCTGCGCCTCGTTTAAAAAAATCAGTTCTCAATCACCAAAGTAGCATTTCGCGCACTAGATACAAAAATAACTATATTCTGATGTTAACTTCAATTTAAACAAACTATACTGTGAGTTAGGCTGCTCATTCCGAATGAAATTGAATAATGGAATTATAAATTTGTAAACTTTGCGTGAAAAAACATAAGATAGAAAATATTTCCAAAGCAGTCTACGATGTTACAATCATTTATAAAGACCCTTTATAAAGTGTTTCTTGAAAATTGCTAACGAATTCGAAATTTGAATATTCGAGATATTCGACTTTCGAATGAACCTTTAGGCTTCTCTAAGAATTCTTGAATCTAAATGACAAATTCACGTATAGTTTAAAATTTGCTTGAGATATTTAGGCGAGATTTGAAGGTAGGAAGTGAATATTTCACGACTCAAAATAACTCAGGAATCAATATGCTGCATTTGTTTGCCAAGTTTTATGAAACATCTGTAGAGGTTTATCATCATATAAATACATTCGAATAGGAATAATATATATTCTTTTGAATTGAGAGCTAAAAAATACAATACAATAAGCTGAGGTTGGTGCAAAACGGGGTACCATACTATTCTGTCGTATGATAAGAGCACAGGGAAAAACCTCAGGAGTAAAAACCCTGCCTCGCCGTTTTACAAATTGAAACTTAAATCTATTTGAATAAATACCTTCCATATTTAGATACAAACACTTAATTCTTGCTCTTGGGTCAGGAGGGTATTTTAAACCGGTCAGGCGTTCCAAGTGATGATTTTCGAATCTTCTGTTCTTCTAAGACCGCTACAGGACCCTACTGAATGGTAGGTAATCATCTCCCATAGATTGGAATAGTTCACAAAAATTTCTATCCTGAATTGTACGTCAATTGATAACATACCTTTATTCGATTATAAGAGTTTGGAGCATATTGGCATAAATTAAAGTAAGCCATTCTAACCTCCAAAAAAAATTCAGAAAAATAAAATAGAACCAATAGAAAATGATTTCTTGTATAACTGCCTTAGGAATGATTTTCATGAACTACATTTTACTTTTTGACAATTTGTAAGTACCTTTACAGTAACAGACAAATTCTTCAAATTGAATTGTTCAGAGAGTCAGGAAAAAACACTTCCATTCAACCAACCTAGTTTTTGTATTTTGAAATTTGTAACAAAAGCATCAGCATCCTCCTGTTTGAGAACTGAGGTGTAAGTCATACTAGAAACAATGAACAAGTTGTTTTAAAATAACGTCAACATACCAAATGAAGTTTTCTCAGATTATATCAAGAAAGATATTGATATGAGCATTGATCTGAAACTGCATCGCTACCGATACCTGTCAAAGAGATGTCAAAGTTCAAGATTTTTTATTTATCAAATTAAACATAGCTACTGAATCATAATTGAAATAAATTCCTGAATCTTCACAAATATTTTTTTCATTGAAATATGAGTTCGGGTTCCAAATAGCTCGGTTAAGTTCGTTGACTAGCCAAATCGTACAGGGTGTTCCATAAAATATGGCCATTCAAAATTCCTGTTCCTCAATATCTCAGAAAATATGAAAGCAATCGTAATGAAATGTTAGGGCCAAATGTAAGATACCGATAATTAGCCTCATACAAAATTTTGTGGTCATAGTGTAAATATGCAAAATGTTGTGATATATTTCGAGTCATGTCCATTTAACATTAGAGGCAATTTTCTTCAGAATAGTCTGTTTCAAATTCAGCAATGTATTCATATATTGCACGACGATGATGTTTATAGAAGAAATCTCACCATTATTTTGAAAAGTGACGAACGCCTTTTAGCATGAATCTAATTTTATTGTGCCTATGAACACTTTGTTCATTCAGCATATCGTTCAGAATTGTATGAAAAAGTATTGAAAGAAATTATTAAAATATAACTCTTTTCGTCCGAACTGATTCAAATAGATATTTTAATAGGTACTTCAAGGAACATTCGAATCATTTCGAACCAAACATAGGTATCATCTATTACAACATTATAAAATTACTTGAAGCAACCTAAATATCGAACCAATTGCTTGTTTACTAACATAATCACGGAAATTTTTCCAAAACAATCTTGGTGTAAATATATCACCTCATATCTAGAATATTCCTATAGATAAAATCCGGCAAACTAATTATCTGATCTATTGCAGTCGACTATTATCTATACTTTGTATCCTCCTGTGAATCCCAGAACTACTATTTTCAGATATTTCTAAGAACGATCTTCCTCTTGGGAGAGTTTATTTTCAACTTGAAAATATGGTTCATTAAACATTAACTATAAATATCACTTGAAGAACAGGTCTAGGGGACGACACCTATTAATCTTTCAAGATTTAAGATGATAGATAATATTAGTACCCTACAGGCGTTTCTATATTGAAGTAGGTAATTATAACTGTTCTCTCACGTGGATTGAAAAAGGCTTTGTCTAGATAGGTACATTATTATTCTTGTCAGTTGAAAGTAGTTTCGAAAGCAGTGTTTGATATGAATATTTGAAACAATGTTTCACTCAAATAAAGAGCTTGACTCTGTCGTACGAAAAAATTGAACGTAGGTGCTTTTGATGAGCACTCGCTCATTGGTGGAGCAATAGTGCTATTACCTCGAAATTTTCTATAGTACTTAAAATGCATGCTTAGTATATGAATGCAAAATATCAGCACGATCAGAATTATATTCTGGAAATTAATCAAAAAAAGAATATTGATAAAATTAATAATGAAAAAGTTATTTCAATGGTTCTGATGATGCGACCCTTTTGCATGAACGTTCAGTATTTCAATCTTCATTTACATTTCACTCTATTCGGATATCTTCTTATGGAAATATAAAGATTCATTTTTTCAATAATGCAATTGAATTTTCATGATTTTTTTAACACTACAGGGTGTCCGGAGAATAACTGTATACTCTTACCAGAGATAGAGTTGCACTAGCTGACTAGTGATTGACTATAAAAAATAATTTCTGGATTTCCCTAGGAAACTACAGGGTGTTTTTCCAACTTCATGGAAACACTTAGACCATCATAAAATCCAAACTTATTGACGGATATTATTGAATCTTGGGGGTTTATTTCACATGCTAAGGTCGAGTCAGAAATACATCAATTATTTCATTATTCCAGGGCCGGACTCATTAATCTTCATTCAAAGTTTCAGGGTAAAAAAACACTTTGTATTTCGGATTACGAATAATTGATTCGCTTTTTAGAAAGAATCTAAATTATGCTTCAATTTGTGGTATCGCTTGAAGTTGTCAAATAAAATTATTCTTTATGAATTTGGAAAAAGTTCGAAAAATTGAATTCATACACCTGAACAGGACTTAGTCACCTTGTGGAGGTCGAAAATAAATAATAAATTTTCTTTAAAGGTCACTGAAGGTGGGGAAGACTATAATAATTTGTTGATAACTGGATGGCCACCCTAGAAGCGGATCTCATTGCGATGAAGTGAATAAAGGTATATTGCGAAAAAATATTATGGCGAGATGTATAGGGTATCCATACAACACAATACAAGCATATTTCAAAATTATTCGTATGTATACCGGGTGTTCGACTAAACAAGATATAGACCAAAGTGACACTTCTTCCAATGAACACCCGGTATACATACGAATACTTTTGAAATATGCTTATGTATATCCTATACATGTCGCCAATAATTTTTTTCGCAATATACCTTCATTCACTTCATCGCAATGAGATCCGCGTCTTGGGTGGCCACCCAGTATATAAACAAATTATTATAGTCTTCCTCACCTCAGTGACTTTTTAAAGAAAATTTAATATTTATTTTCGACCTCCACAAGGTGGCTTAGTCCTGTTCAGATGAATGAATTCAATTTTTCGAACTTTTTCCAAATTCAAAAATTCATAAAGAATAATTGTTTATGTGACAACTTCAAGCGATACCACAAATTAAAGCATAATTTAAATTCTTTCTAAAAAGCGAATCAATTATTCGTAATCCGAAATACAAAGAGTTTTTTCACCCTGAACACTTTAAATGAGGATTAATGAGTCCTGCCCTGGAATAGTGAAATAATTGATGTATTTCTGACTCGACCTTAGCATGTGCCAATAACACCCTGTAGTTTACTAGGAAATCCAGAATTAATTTTTTTATAGTCAATCAGTAGTCAGCTAGTGCAACTCTATCTCTGGTGAGAGTATGTACATTTAATCCTCGGACACCCTGTATATTCACAAAATTCTGCACGAGGCTTATTATGAGTATTCGATTATTTAATTTCGATTGGTTTCGTTTTGTCTGAGATATTGAAGAAAAATTTTGAATGGCTATATTTTATGGAACACCCTGTGCGATATTGATGGTTAACAAATTTAGCAGCGACATTCGGGAACTGAACGGACCCTGAAATTTCAAGTGTCTAGGATAAGCCCTTCGAAATTTGGTGATAATGGCCAGACAGATCCACAGACAGAATTGAATTCGTCGCCGAAGAGTAGAACCTTATCGTTTTAGAACATTTTTGGGCTCAAAATTGAAAATTATAGATATTTGATATTGGGCCAAATGATATAGCATTCGTCCAGGTGGAACTAGCGCTCAAAAAGTACTGTAGATTCCACTTTTGGCGTTTTTGTGGAACTACTCAATTCGATTCATCAGGGTTTCTAATATTCAAAATGCTTCCTTTTATTCATCTACTTCTACTTTTTCCCCAATATTCTGGCAAAATAATTCAAATAATTTCACGGAAATTGGATCGATACTCTACTACACAATCCACTCGACAACCAATATTTACACAAAGTCACATTGCAAATCAGTCTTCAATACTTCAAAAGAGAAGGTGCTGTTTCATATTGTTATTGATATTTCACCTAAATCAATGGTGAACGGCATAGGAATTGTTGAAAAAATATGAGAAGTCCTTTTATTATAATATTGTTTTCAGACACTCCTTGCACAAGTTATACCTATCCAAATTACAGTAATAGTAATACATTATTCATACAAATGAAAATCTGAAGAGCAGATTTACACTCGAAAGGAACATTGAATCTTTGATCGAAATGATTCACTTACTGCTCTTTTCCCCCAAAAAATTTGTGCCTTAGAAAAAAGTTATGAGGAATATTATAATTGAATCTATCAATTCAAGAGATTTGAATTTCGCAATCCGCAAAAGGCCCAAAAAGTAGTTTTCCTTTATATTTATAATACCTTCATGTGGAAACGAAAATATCGAATTTTCCAACCAGATTTCCAATATCCAACTTTTCCCTACCTGTAAGAACCTCCTCATATCAGCTGTATATAAATATCAGACTATAAACACGCAGTTTGTTTAGCAACAACAATAACCTTGGGACTATAAATAAACCTGAATAAAAATCTGATATCACCTTCACTGTTGGATGTCCTCGACCACATCCTAAAGTAAACAAATAAAACAACATATCACATATCACACACTTAATTTATTCATAATTATCAATCAATATCCGTGTCAAACAGATAAAAAGCGTAAAGTAACAATCTAGAATAGATCGAGGAGAAAATACCCAATTAAACAAATAATTTGAAATACAAGTCTTTGTTGTGACCCACCATGTTTAATCCAATGGCGTATGACCTTGGTGTTGAGGCCTGGTAGTCCGACAATGGGTATGTATCATATCACAGTCCTTTGACTCGCTTTCGAAGTAGTAGTCCATATTTATCACAATATAACGATTAAGCATTTTGCTTTATGTTCCTCTTGTTATGTTCAGTATTGACCAGTTTGGTGAGGATTTTTCTGGAATGTCCACTTGGGTCGAAATGGTTGGTGTGGTCTGCAGCTTCTTTCTTCGATCTCTGCTTACCACTGTGACCGGAGAACATCTCTTTGTCGTAGGCAAAGTTATAATGTTCGTATTCGTCGAAATGGCTTTCAGACATCTTGACAGTTAACTGGAATTCTCTCAATTAGACAGACGATTCTCAACTGATGCACAGCACTCTGCACTATGTTATTGCTTCTGTTTCTGTGTAAACACTGAAGCTGCGCGTTCACCGAGGCTCTATTTATACCGTGGTTACAGCGCCACCGTCGATAACGGTAACGCTCCGGACGATAGGCAGAAATTTTATGGTTCGATTAAAACTTGATGATAAGAGAATTTTTGTGTCAAATTTGCTGTGGTTTTTTTATTGAGTAGTGTTGTTATCGGTGCATAATATTTATTTTAGGACCAGATTTCGAGTTTTTTTCTGGGGCTGCAGATTTCGTTCGTGTTGTATCTGTATTCAGGACATCAAGAAATTCGCTCGAATGTTCTAGAAACTGTTAATAATTCGATTGGTATTTTACGACGGATTCGAGGAGTAACCTACCAGATTTCTCGTTCTGAAAGAAGCGAAATATTTATATATTTCAACTGGAAATATCAATATAAGTATTTTTTCTCTGTCGTCAGTATTTGAAGAGCCTTTTCATTTTACTTTGATTCTCGACGCACTAAACAGCGCATTAGCCTCCTGCTCAAATATCCATAATTCAGGGATTGTTGTGGGCTGAAAATGATTCCAAATGAACGCTTTGGAGTACTTATGAAAAATCTCGGCAGAAACTCTCCAATCGTCTGTGATCTAGACTACTTTGTTTGATCTATTTCCAAACAATCTCCAATGATTTAATTTGTTTGATATTCCGTAACAAATCGGAAAATTAAGAATTTCGAGATGAGAATAAGTGAAAACAGTTTTACCACATTCTAAAGAAGAGGGCAGAAAGAAAGAAAGAAATATAGACTCATCTGTGAAGAGAGCTCTTTTCCAATCAGCCTCTTTCCAATGGATATGCTCTCTAGCAAAATCCAAACGCACCCTTCGATGGGCTGGGGTGAGAGCTGGGCCACGAGGCCTTAAATCATATTCTCTGAGGAGATTTCTTATTGTCTGAGTGCTAATTTGCACCCCATGAGTTTGCTCTAGCTGATTTTGAAGGAGGCGAGCGGTTGCAAACCGTTGTCTCAACGAATAAACTCTCAAGTAACGTTCTTGAATGGCAGTTGTTACCCGTGGTCTACCCTGTCCTGGTCTTCGGACATTCATACCTGCCTCCCTGAATCGCTGCAACATTCTGGATACACTTGTATGGGAAACTCCAAACCTTTCTTCAATTCTTGTGTATGACCACACATGACATATTCCTCTAGCGATCGCGTGTAGAAAACCAAACGAAAGAAAAACTATTGATCACTAGAATTGATCAAGAACAACTGATTTCAGAATGGAGCCAATACATTCAAAATCTGATAATCTCATCTTTTTTTCATTCCTGCTGGAAAAAAACATCTGTATTGAAGAAAATCGTTGAAAGTGGATAACATATGCATGCATAATTCTGATAAAAATATTTTTTATTGAAAACACCTTCAGTTGTAGAATAAATTTGGGATTTCCATAATGTGCGTTGATTTTTTCGAGCACTGTAAATAAATGCAGATTCGCAGCAGAATCGGAATTATATCCTGGAAATTATTCATATGTCAAAAATATAAATTGAAAACATCAAATTTTATGGTTCTGATGATGCGATCCTCTTGAAATTTTGCATGACCATTCAGTAAGTAAGTTTTCATCCTCAAAATAATTTCACTTGAATCGGATATCCTGTTACGGAAATGAAAGGATTTTTTTTTTCAATATTCCAATTGAATTTTTTATGTTTCTGTTCACACTATGGCCACATGAGTATCTTGCATTTGGCCGTAACATTTCCATGGGTTTCGTTTTTTCTGAGATATTGAATTTCGAATGGTCATATTTATCGAACACCCTGTACGATTTGGCTGGTTAACGAACTTGACCGAGACATTTGGGACACAACTCATCCTGAAAATTTCAAGTCTTTCGGACAATCCCTTCGAAAGTTATTGTGCTTACGGCCGGACTGACGGTCCCACGGACAGAATTGAATTTGACCACGAAGTCGTCATCAAGAAGTCTAACTCTATCGTTTGAGAACATTTTCAACTCAAAACTCGAAATTTTAAAGACATTTGGACAAAAAACTTCCATATCTCCTTTGAATTTCATGAACGAAAATGTCTTTCAGGTTTATTCCATCCATATGAGGTCGGAAAAAGATTAAAAGATTTCATTGGCTGAACTAGATAAAGGTAGCCATTGTTATCGATGGTCTCAATGACTAAATTTCTGCACTGTGTTTCATGAGATTCTCCGAGTAATAAAATAATTTTTCATGTAAATAGAAAAGTCTCGTTAATGTACCAAACTATTTAATTAAATTTCTATTGAATCTAAATGTTCATTCATTTAAAATCAATCGATTTTTTGTAATCTCATTTCAATAACATTCTAAAACTGCCTAACGACAACTAATATTATATTTCTTCAATATGCAGTAAAATAAATATTTTTCGATATCGTTCATATCAATATTGAACGATATATCATTTATAGCACTTCAAAATATTTACTTCAATAATCTTACTCCAGCGATTTTAAAATGTTTACTCTTCATTTTTGACGATTAAATTTATATGACTCGTTGGAACAGTAGATTAAAATTTTGTTTTGTTCATTTGTCACGGTAATTGCTTTAAATTTAAGAACCTACAGTACACCATTTTAAGTAACTATTCTATTAAGATAAGGACCGAAATGGATTATACACATTTAAACTTCGGACAATAATATTGAAAAAAAAGGCAAAGTCATATTTGATTTCGATTAGAGCAGAAACAAAGTTTTACTGAAATTAGGAAATATCCATTAGTATTCACATTTTAACATCATGCTACAGAACGAACAGAGAATTTCAATTCAATTGAAATAATATTTTTTCATAATTTTATTGTTCTTGCCTGACAAGTTTTCTATGAATGAATTAGGTATTTAGATCGATATGAAATTTACAGCCTTTCATTTAATCAATACTGAGAAGGATCAGGGACAATGACACCTGTCGAATGAATAAGTGTCAAGGTTTAAAGATAGAGTTCGGCCAATGGGATAGGTAATGTTGCAGTGCAGTGAACTTATCAATGAATAAATTTATTCTTCTTTCGGTTTGATTATTCAATTAATTAATTTCCCCATAATGGAGGTAGGTATTTTTAATTATCCTTCAAAAATGTCCAACTTTTGCCTTTTTTTTCAGAAATGTCTGCCTTCCTTCATCATTATCATAGTAACCACAAACGACAAACGTTTTACTTCAATTCCTTCTTCAAATTATTCACACTTTTTTCTGCGATGAATGTTAAATTAAATATTTACTATCAGAGATTATAATGTATCTCTTCCATCTCTGCGCACAATATTCAAAATCTAATCAATTTTTAATTATAATAACCCACTAGCAAACCCTTAAAATCCTGTTATAGGTTATTATCACAAAAGTATTTTTTTCTGTGACGGGAAAAAATGTGACATTTTATATCTCTTGACAGGTCACAAAATATGACTTTTTAGGAAATTACTTTTTTCCCTGGTCAAAAAAATGATTCTCTATGTAGCCGGAAAAAAGTAACCACTTTTTTTCATGGGAAAAAAAGTAATTTCATGGACAGTTATATTTCTTTCTCTACAAATGGTCGTTTTTTTTGTCACAGAAAAAATAGTGTGTTATACACGGGAAAAATATTAGATTTTAGCTCTCGATTTTTTGTATCCCTCCGCTTCGCGTCGGGAAGACAACATTATCTCTATTTAATACTTTTTTCCCTTGTATAATAAACTAGCGACCCGCCCCGGCTTCGCACGGACATCACATTAGAAACCTCAAAAATAAGTACTTCTCCACTAGTTAATGGATGTTATTATATATATTAACGACTTTGTTTTATACTATGTAGTGATGATAACTATCATTTCAATGAAAATAAAATGAAGATTATTCCACGACGACTGCATATCAATATACATAGAGTGAAGCGAAAATTATGAGAATAGCCCAAATAATATTCCATTATCACTTTGAATGTTTCACATTACCGTCCAGTTCAATTTCTGTATATGGAAATTGAGATCCAAATCCGAATGAGCAGCTTGCTATCGGACAAAGTAAAAATGATACACCTCGATGAATTCTACTTCTTCTATAATAGTGAAGTATGTATCCTCATTGTGAAGGATTCTTGAGCAAATGTTAATTTTTTCGAATTAGCAAACCTGACTTCCGTAACGTAGTTTCATTGTCGATGTATAAACGAGGCAACATTGTTCCTTATTGTTTTCATACGTGACACCGATGCGGTATTTGTTGATAAACGTTGTTATCTGCTTGAATTGTGATTATGAATCAGTTGAAATTGTTTCGGTATTGAAACACAATGACATTGAATAACCACACGTTAACTATCTCAAACTTAACACATGGTGATGGAGAATTAAAATCGCAAAATCCTCAAATGGTTTTAATATGTTTCTTTTTCCATCGCTATATTCCATTAGAAGGAATCTTTGCATTTCCTCCTTTTTTCTCACCAAGTTAGCCCATTAACCCTCAGTTGAGAAATAAATGTCATTTAGATATTTCAATTTAGTGTAAGTGGCGTCATCTATGAACAAAATAGTGCAGTGTTATAGCGTTTTCTATTGGGAAAATCGGTGCAAACTGAATGGATATTTTGTAGCTTAGTGTAGGGGAGAGCGGGGCATAGTGGGCTAGCGGGGCAAAGCGGGATTTCCTTATTACAGCCAAACAAAATTTCGAACAAAGTTTCAAATAGATCGATTTCATTGGTAATCGATCGGAACGTGGTCTTCATATGCTAAACACGCCAGTTCTAAAGTCATTTAGTCAGTATGACTGAAAGACTGCAACGAGTGAGTTCGTTAATAAAATCGTCAGTATTGAACTACGGTTTTTAGGAAATCCTGAGCTCGAATAATTTGTGTTTTATATATCTTTTTATAGAGATTCCATATAGCTGTAATTATTGAAAATTCAAGAGAGATTGCGAAAAAGGTGAGTATTTTTAGTTCATGTTTAGTATTTGAAGTCACATTGGGGCATAGTGGGATACATTAAAAGGGGCAAAGTAGGGTATTGTTTGAACGGTACCTCACTGTGCCCCTTTTTGAAACAACTCAAATATTAATTTTCTTCATTAACTAAAGTAACTTATTTTCAGTAAATATGGTTCGATCTATAAGAGGACTACAGAACATCATTTCTGGTCAATGGAAGCAATGAAAAAAGCGCTTCAAAATGTTGTGTCGGGTGAAATGGGTAACAAAAAAGCTGCCAACTTAGACAACGTTCCCCGAACTACATTGAGAGAAAAAAAAATAAGAAAGCCCTGCGCAGGTGTTTTTGAGCGCTTGTTCATTGGCGAAGCAATAAAGCTATTACCTCAAAATTTTGTATTGGATTTGAGATTGAAACTAAATATATAAATGTAAAATCTCAGAACGATCGGAATAATATTCTGGAAGTTATTCAAAAACTGAAGAATGAAAAATTGGCCAATCAAAAAATTTAATTCTATGGTTCTGAAAACGCGATCCTCTTGAAATTTTCCATGAACATTCAGTATGTCAATCTGCATGCATGTTTTTGTTTTTATATAAATATGTATTTTTATAAGATTATAATGATAATATATAAGCCAAAGATTCGTAGTTTATTAATTTTATGTTAGTGAAGACTATTTAGTTCCAAGTTAATATTCTTAATTAATTATTATAAATACCCCACAATGCCCCATAAGGTACCCCGCTTTACCCCTATATATGGGGCAAAGCGGGACAAAATGCCATCTGACATTCAAGCCTCATATTTCGTTTATTTCTCATGAAAAGTGAGAGAAAAATATATATGGTCATTCGTAATGAGTTAAACACTGATTTTGACTAAACATTTGCTGTTTAATCATAAATATTTTTCTTGTACGTACACTTAAGTGTTAAGTATCCCAATTTGCCCCGCTCTCCCCTACATTTCTGTATTCTATTCGAAATCTGGTGCCTCTAAACTTGCACTTTTCAGCTCGATGAAGACTTCAATCATTTCAATGACTGAAATTATTAACTTTTAAGGTTCCCACTCCCAGAATCTGAACCAAAAATAATTCAAAAAAAAGTATATAAGATGAAATGCTCCAGCGAAAATCTTTGCACTAATTTGGCAGGAGCAAATTGGTATTGAAAAATTGTTGCCTAACAGTAAAACTAAAAAAAATTAATGAAAAGGATTATGTTACGTTTCGGTGTCTATATCAGACACCTTCTTCAGACAAACTTGTAAAATCTTCGGAATTGTGTGTTTTTTCGTTTGCACTCTAATTGACATTGAAAGTTGTCAACAGATAGAGATGTTGAGTCATTTAATTTTGAAATTTCCTGATGTCATTTCTTTCTTCAATAAATCAATCCAAATACGATATATTCCAACAGAACAATTAGCCATATTATCTACTTCATCTAACAAAATACATATGGATTCCTTAATTTTTCTTGTATAATTATCAGGTTTCGTCTTTAAGATCTTTGTGTTCTTTCAGTTATTATTATTTTTTTAGTTTTCTTGTTAGGCAATAATTTTTTCAATACCAATTTGCTCCTGATAAATTAGTACAAAGATTAAAGTAGGAGCATTTCATCTTAATTGATTTTTTTTATTTATTTCTGTTTCAGAGACTGGGAATGAAAACCTTAAAAGTTTTTTAGAAATGCAGAATCCCCCAGATTATACCTATTTCAATCAATATTGAAATTATTGGAGTCATATTATAAACAATAAACTATTCTTGCGCTTAACCACCTCAACAGACAATAATTGTCTGTTGAGGTGGTTCGACTTATTCAAAGTTAATTATTAACTTTGAATAAGTCGAACAGGCCTCGTTTTTTGCACAAGTGATCTTTCAAAGCAAATACGTACTTCGTTGCTCGAGTCCCTCTTTTACACAAAAATGCACATCGCGCAATGAAGTTCGTATTCGCTTCGAAAGATCACTTGTCGAGAATACGGCACCAGGTCATTGGGAAATATGTCAAATATTATGATGTTCCATTGGAATGAACTGCACCATAACTTCACTCACCAGTGTAGCGTCAGTGGTGCACCCATTAGAAAACGCTATTACTGTCCCTGTCCCCCTGTATTACTCTATTTACCTATTGAAAAGCACCTGGTTGGTTCTGATACTCATGATTTCGTTATTTCAGGTTGGTAGCAATTGGTGTTAAACTCGGTGTTAAACGATTGTTTTGATGTAATGTTCAAGAGTGTAGTCTAAACCCGTTCGAATGTTGAATAGATATTTGTTAGCGTGTAATAGCTGATGGCGGAACATTCACTGAAATATTATTTGGCCATTTCTATCATATTCTTTTTTTCTGTTTTGGCCAGCATTCGCCAGGTGTCGTCAGGAAAACACTTGGGACTCTCAACTTTCAGGAAAGCAAGTTTTTTCACTCTCTGAAAATTTGATCTTTTTTAGGCTGGATTGCAGCTAAAATGTTCTAGATATCAACAGAGGTTCTTCGTCCCTCAATTTTCTACTTCTCAGTTTTCTTCCTTTGCTAAAGGTTCTGAAAACTATACTCCATATAATCTTATGATCTTCATTCGAAACATGTCAAACAAGCTTTGACTTATCAGTATCTCCAAGTTGAGCTACCTCCTTATGTCCTTTGATTCGAACATTAGCAAGGTGTACATTATCAAAATTTACTTTAGTTAGATAAGTCCTGGCCCCCTATTTTGGATAAGTGATCTTTCAAAGCGTATACGAACTTCATTGAGCGCGTCCCTCTTTCACCTGCAAAAATGCACAACGCGCAATGAAGTTCTTATTCGCTTTGAAAGATCACTTGTCGAGAATACGGCACCTGATGTATCTTGTGTCTTGAATGCTGTTCCCACATTGTACTTATCTCTTATTCTTTTGATGCTTCCGGATAAACCTTATGGTATTACATTGCTCAGTTATCGTTGGTACTGCTTTGGTTTGACTGTTTTAGGTTGTGGATCCCATTTCCAGACTATCCTCAGAAATTATTCGAAAAAGCCAAAGCACTTTAAGATCAGTATGGAACCACAACCTACAGCAATTCGAGCTGAACCAGTAGAAATGATAACCAATGTGATATCATAATTATGTTAAATGGTTATCTGAAAGTATAACATTTTAACACGTCCAACATGCTAGTTGTTCAAGTCTGGAGGAGCACCGAACAAATATTAATCCTTTCAAGTTTGTCATCTATATGATATATTATTTTAATAATTTCACATCGTCAACAAAAATGATGTTTGGTCGCTTTATGTGGAAATTATACTGTAAAGCATAACAATGTGGGGGCATTTTCTGTTTTTTTATACAAGGTGTCCAGGCGATTGACGTCAAAAATTATTCTCAGCTTCCTCAGACCTGTGGCTATTCAAAAATTCATTGAGACTCGATAAAATTTGTTTTTCTTCTTTTTTTCATCTTTATGGTCAATTAAACTTAAGAATGGGATTTTAAATTGATTTCAATTGAAATTCCTGTGAAACAAAAGTAGCTCGTGTAATTTATACAATCATTTTGGTCTCAACACTGATGGAAAATATTAACAATCGTCATAATTGCTAGTTGTGAAATTACCTGTTTTGGAATAGAAAATAAAAGGCACATATTACTGAAAAACACTATTCACTTCAATATTTTTTCAAGATGGTGTCTCCAATTGGAATACTTTATCGAAAGCGTTCTAAAAAGTGACCTGTCGAATTTTCTTGTTTTATTTTGCATCCCGCTTCTGGAAGGTTTTCACTCATTTCTGTTTCGTTGTTAGTTTTCTTTGCGTACACCAGCTGGTTGTAAAATCCCCAAATAAAAAAATCGATACGGTTGAAGTCTGGCGAACGCGCAGACCATTTGATTTTTTTGATTTTTTATTTGAAGATTTGACAAAGAGCTAGTGTACGCGAAAAAAAAAATCAATTGAAAATTGAAACCAGAAAATACGAGTAGCTTTATGCAATTGACATGTCACTTTTTAGAACATATTCGATGATGTATTCCAATTGGAGGCACGGATTTCGAAAAATTATTGAAGTTAATAGTAATTTTTAGTATTATGTGCCTTTCATTTTCTATCCCAAAATAGTTAATTTCACCGCTAGGAATTATGACGATGGTTTACATTTTCCATCAAGGGTGAGACCAAAATTATTGTATAAATTACACGAGCTATATTTGTTTCAGAGAAATTTCAATCAGAATCAATTTAAAATTTCATTTTTGGGTTAAATTTACCATAAAATAAAAAAAGAAAAAAAAAACAAATTTTATCGAGCTCCAATGATTTTCAGTCTATCCGCCTTTCAAGGCTGATTACAACACAAAGAGCTTAGGACTCCGCAAAGTTTTCAAACTTATCCGAAAGCTAAAAAAACACATTTTTTTTCTGAATCGAAAATCAGTATTTGAATACATATCCTACTGAAAACTGAAGTTCTAGCTGTCAATCGTTTTTTGGGTAGTCTACTGTGATTTCAGAAAGCCGAATATTTTCTTATTGTAGCAACATTCATGAACACATGTAAAAAAACTGCAAAATACTTATTGTAGCGGAAGATATGAATTTTTCAAACCTATAGCTGGCAAAATACATTGAAAAAACACTCAAAAAATCATACTTTGCTGTCAATCGTTTTTTCGGTAGTTTGCAGTGATTTCAGAAAGCTGGTTGCTGAAATTTTTTTATTGAAGCAACATTCAGGAAGACCATGTTAAAAAATAAAAACTACAAAATACTTACTGCATAGGAAGATATGAATTTTTCAAACCTAACTGGCAAAATACATTGAAAATCACTAGAAAAATCATAACTTGTGAACTACAAAAAAATCGCATTACATACATGCAGTGTTTTTAGATAGCCACAGGTATGAGGAATCTAAAAATAATTTATTGACGTCAATCGCCTGGACACCCTGTATTTTGCATTTTTTTCTAGAAGAAGTGGCAAAATGAACTTATTCACCCCACAATCAAACAAACTTTCATACTTTTTATTGGCTTACCTTCCGACTTCGGCACATGGTGGTCCGTCAGCACATACAGCTGCCTTGGTGAAGGTGTGAAGCCTGCTGGCTGACGGTGGCAGTGGTTTCCGTGGGTTAGGTGGTGATAATTCATTTTTGGCGTCTTTGGTTTTCTTGAAAGCTCCTAGGGAATAAGCGATTGCTAATCCTATCACTATCACTACAAGAAGACCAATGACAATGTATGGTGTCCTTAGTCTAGGCCTGCAAGAAATTCTTCAAATTATTTCACTCTAGTTTCAAAGGAATTATTTCAATATTATTCTATTTCTTTTGAAGTTGATGATTAGTCGAACATTTCTGGACGTTTGTTGATATCGGAAAAATGACAAATCATTTTCAAATTTCAGCATAGATATTATCTGCTCCTACTTAGCGATTTCGACCCCTTGGTTGAAATTATGTTCCTTTATAATTGCAAGGGGTAGAAAATGCCACCCTCTAACCATGTTTTGCGAAATCCTTATCCTTATTCGAATTTTATAATGAAGAATTAATTTTGGATAGCTTTATCGACTCTTCACGAATTGGATTCTCTGTAGTTTTTTGCTTAGTTCACGGTTTTCGAGAAAAGTAATGATTTATCATTTCGATAGCATGTGTTGTCTATATGGATAAATTTCAAATTCTTTTTGTCGAAAACCGTGAATTAAATCATAAAACTACGGAAACCTCAATCGTGAAGAATGGATCAAGCTATCCGAAGTTAACTTTGTTATTGTAGAATATGAATATGTTTAGAAGTTTAGGAATGGCTGCTTCTTTTTCTTGAAATCATACAGGAACATTACCAAAACTTTTTTGAATGCCTTTTGCCCGTATAAAATATCTGCTTGAATTTATTTTTGTTAGGTTAGATAAAAAATAAACACTGCTTTACTGGCGTCATTTTTAGGGGGTTGTAATTAAGCAGGTGATATGAAAGACCCAGCTCAAATTTCGAGAGCTCGTTCTAATAAAACGAGTGCTTAATTGCCCGAATGTTTGTAATTTTTTGAATTTTGAGCCAAAAACAGTCTAAAACGATAAGGTTCCAATCCCTGATGATGAATTTGTGCTCAAATTAAATTCTTTTCTAGAGACTTGATATTTTCAGGGTGAGTACGATTCCCAAATGCGAGGCATTCATTAAGTTCGTAAACCAGCTGAATCGTACACAAATGGCCAATCAAAATTTTTGTTCCTCAATATCTCAGAAAAAACGATACCAATCGAGAAGAAATGTTGCAGCCACATTCAAGATGCTCATAATAAGCATCATGCAGTATTTTGTGGTCATAGTTTAAACAGAACCATAAAAAATTCAATTGGAATAGTGTAAAAAAGATAATATTTTCTTCGAAACAAGAAGATTGATATAATGAATCATAGAAAATTCAATTAGAATATTGAAAAGAAAAATTTCTATATTTCCATGACAAGACATCCGATTCAAGTGAAATCCATTTTGTGTATAGAGATTGAAACACTGAATGTTCAGAACCATGATATTTGATTTTTTTTAATTGTGAACTGAATTAAGTTTCTGAATAATTTCCAGAATATTAATTCGTTCGTGCTGATATTTTACATTTTTATACAGGTTGTCTGTAAACAAAAGTGAGGAACTTAAGCAGATGATTCCTCAATGAAAATAAGCGAGGATAATTCATATAAATTTTTTCCGAAATCAACCTCCCTTTCAAAATACAGCCTTTGAAAGGCGATGACAAGTTGACAGTTTTAAATTTTTTTAGGAGACCTGAGAAACACTGAGTCATAAAACAATACATCATATGACTCACAGAGTTTTTTTTTAACTTTATTATAAGGGGTTGAAAATAACAACCCCTTATGATTCTCCCTCAGAAATTGTTCTTGTGGAATAGATTTTCGAAAAATAAATTTTTATGTTTTCACATTCAATTCTAACGAAAAAAGTCTTCTGCAAAATTTCGATACAGTCGATACTTTTCTCGGAAAAATGAAAACTTACAAGCAGTTATGATCTCTGTTCATTCCATTTCATCGGATGTTCCATAGAATGAATATTTTAAGATATTGTGTATGCACCAAATTGGTTTTTATCGAATGAACAGTGATCATAACTGCCTGAAAGTTCTTATTTTTTTCCGAGAAAAGTATCAACTGTATCGAAATTTTGAAACAGATTTTTTTCCCCAGAATTGAATGGGAAACCATAAGAGAATCTTAGTTTTCGAAAATCTATCCACGAATACAATTATTGAAAGAAAATCATGAGGGGATGTTAGTTTCGACCGCTAATGATGAAGATATGAGATCTAAAAAATTTGTGTGAGTAACGTTTTCTTATAGTGCTTCTTTTTATGTATAGTTTCATGTTTTCAGGAAGCCGCAATAAGAATTAAAAACTGTCAACTCGTCATCGCCTTCCAAAGGCTGTATCTTGAAAGGAAAGTCGATTTCGAAAAAAAATTTACATGAACTACGCTTGCTTATTTTCATCGAGGAATTATCTCTCAATGTGCCTCGCATTTGTTTACAGACACCCTGTATATTAGTTGTATAGTGTCTCAAGTCCTATACAAAATTATGAAGTAATAGCCTTATTTATCCACCAATGAACGAGCGCTCGAAATCATCTGCTCAGAGTTTTCTCAATTTATATTTGGCAAGGAATTAATTCCAAATTTTTGAAACTATTCATAATTCATATCAACCTGTAGAATCTGTATACAGGGTTGGGATAAAGTTTGGCACCAAACTAATATCTTTAAAACGAAAAGGGCGATATTTTTGAAATTTGGCAGCTGAGTGTAATGGACCACAATGGATCTGATGAGCGTATTTTCATTAATGAGATACTTTCGTTTTAACCGAAAATGCCATCAACTTCTTTAATTTAAATGGGACACCCTATATATTTTTACAGATTTTGAAAGAGCTTAGGATTTCGAATGCGCAAATACTGGGTTTGGTGTAAAATCTAAAAAATATTTTCCTTTTCGATCAAAAACTTTTTTAATTTATATGGGACCTCCTGTATATCTTTGCAGATGTTGATAGATCTTGTGATTGCGAATGCTCACATACTGGGTTTAGGGTAAAAATCTCATTAATATTGTCCTTTTAGTTCAATAGATATGTGTTTTGGTGCCATGCCTTATCCCAACCCTGTATACAGATATCGTTCAGACTTCTCAGTTTTTACAATGTGCTTGTGAGAGACTCGAAATTATGAGGTATTTTATGATCTACACGGCAATCACAAAAGATGTTTTCAGTCAGTCAGAATATAATCGTATCAAAAAATTCTAAAAACCTTCAGCTGCATGCAAAGAATGAGGAACATACCTTAACACAATATTCATCTAATTGTACCTAAATATGAAGACCAAGGTCTCAGTTATATTTCAGACGATAAAATTGCAGATAACATTGAATTTAAAATAACCCAGGTGAACTCATGCGAGCATTAATTAACAATAAAAATGAATTTTATGTTTTTTGTACTCCCTGACGTAATATTGGTGTCCACGACTACAGAAAATTGCGATGAATTCCCTTGATCACTCTTATACTACAAAAATGTTGAAAAAAAATCATAAAATGTGACAAACTTTTCCTCTATGTTTTCGCACTCACTCTGTATAATTCTCCAGAAGGTTAAGGCTGACTTCCTTATGTCCCGTTCTATTTTTTGAGAAATTGTTTATGATTCTGCATTTACGTCTTTTGAGCACACTCGATACGTGTGGCGTGAAAAGACATTTCATGTCAACCATTTTCCAAGGAGATTTTCATTTTTCACGTGAAAAGCCGGTAAACTATATTCAATATGGTGACGTACTGTCACAGGATCGATGCGGATAATGTGATTTTGCGCATGAATATTTGCAGAATGGTGGATGCGCTGATCGCCAGTTCAATTCTACTTCTATGTTCATTGTAAGAGATAGATTCAATCTTCTAATCTTCAGTTCACGAATTTCAGCCGATATCATGTAGTTGTAATTATTGTGTGATGTTTTTTCGAAAGTTTTAAATAATGACCTACTTTGAATCAATCAATTTGTAGTTTCGATTTCATCGGGCGAAAAAAAGATTTACATTTACTATTCACCAATTTGCTGAAAATTCAACGCGAGATGATGAAAACAAATAAGATTATTGAGCTTCATATGACTTTAATCAAGGAAGAAATAAAGAATAATTATGCATCCACAGATCCACACACGAAGGTGCCACTTTCATTTGAAAGTTTGAAAGTTCAAAATGGAAGTTCTCATTTTTTTTGTTTTTATGGAAACAACGTGCATAGTTTTACCAGATGTGACAATGTTTCAAATATTGAACCAAAAGTGGTATTAAATGAATCGGTTGGGCACTATTCTATATCATTCTCCAAAATTTTCGAAAAAGTCCTCCACAATAGGTTATGGAAATTTTTCCTCAAATTTAATGAAGTACCCAAATGTCAACACACACGGCCAAGGGCAGATTTACGGGGGGGATAATGGGGGTAATTACCTCCCCCCATAAATATCGAAAATCTAAATAAAAGTTACGCAACGTGGTGCATATATTTTAATTTGTTTGTTTTTTTACTAATATTACTTTACTTCTATTTTTTCTTATTATATTATTCCTCCTAAATATTTTGATTAATTTTTTTTCAAGTTTCGAACCTGATCTATCGATCTTGAATCATTACTACCCCCCCCCATAAAAAAATGCTATATCCGCCCTTGCACACGGCTTTGTAAAAATAGAAGTGTATAGAAACTCTATATTTGAGCTCACTAATGAAATTGTCAATGAACTAGACGAGATCCCTGTAGGTTTGTTTTTGGACTTAACAAAAGCATTTGACTGTGTTCAACATAAAAATTTTTCGAAATAATTCAGAATTGCGGAATTAGAGATGAACAGTTGAAATTAATCCAAATCTACTGAATATCTAGAAAGCAAATGGTCATAATAGATGTTAAAGATGAACTTTTCACATCTGATAAAAAAACAGGACCATCGGCATACCGCAGGGTAGCATACTACATAGACCTTTTGTTGTTCATAATTTATATCTGAGCTCTTTACGTTTTATACAGGATATTGAGTTGTGAATTACTGATGTTTGCAGATGACACAAACTATCTCGTTAAATTACCTCCCGTAACAGCTCTTAGAGATCATGTTAGCAATTTGCTGAAACTTGTAAAACATCATCATAATTTTATTTTGAATGTACAGAAGATAAGACCGATTGTGTAATATTCCATAGTGAAAAATATGGTGAAAAATCCAAATAAAACTTTTCATGGAGGGTGGTGATATTGAGGTTGAAGATTGTGTAAAGTTCTTGGGTCTCAGACTTGATATAACCATCTGAAGTGGGGTTCACACATTGAAAATCTAGAGATTTAAACTGAATTCTGCCTGTCACCCCCTTTTTATGCTAAGAAATCAAAGAAGATTAGATATACTCAAGCTAGTTTACTATTTTCATTCAGCTATATGCTATGGAATTATATTATGGGGAACCTCACCCCATGTAGAGTCTATTTTTGTTATTCAGAAAAGAGCGATAAGAACTATGCTTCAGATAGATTTTGAAATAATATTTCCTGTAAAGTACAGATTCATTCAAGGAAATGTTTATTGATCGCACTGTATAGAGGTCTCAAGCAAAGATTTAAAATTTTTGTTTTGAATTGATTCCTTGTTCCAATACTCACGGAAAGAGATTTATTCAATTTCAAAAATATTGAAAGATGGCAATCGTAAAAGGACAAAATTTCTAAATTCGAAATCATTCGATTGAACAGTTTGAAAGTTATTGAACTTTGAAATTTCACTCATGGGGTGATGTTTCTTGACCACTTCTTGATCACCCTGTATTACAGTGCCAAGTCAAGATTTAAAATTATTTTCATTAGTTGATTCTTTGTGATTATGATAATGAGAAGAAACATATTATTCACCTACAGAGTGTTCCAATATTCCTGAAAATAGAAAAAGCCTGAGATTTTCTCAACCTGGATCTGATTTCTTCAATTTCTGAAATTTTCAAAGATGGCAATCGTAAAGGGTGGCAAAACTTTCAAATTTGAAATTATTCGATCGGATAGTTTCAGAGTTATTGAACTTAAAAATTTCAGCCACAAAATGAATATCACCCTGTATATCCAAAACGAAGGGCCTCAAACTATCGAACCTCGTGTTGCGAGTCTTCCTTGACGTCCTTGATTTATGGTATCCATTTGTCGCATTCTTCATGGGACACCCTGTATACAAATCAGTCAAAATTGACATTTGGGTAACAGTTCAAGACAATATATTTTAACGATTGTTTATATTGGTTTCATTCTATTCATTTATGAACAGAACTGATGCTTTTCTTTTCATAAGTAAATATTCGAATGCTGCTGAAAAAACCTAGCTTCAGACTAAACGTTTGAGATATCTTCAATTTTTTTCATGAACTACCAAATGAAAAATAAAGTCGCGGTACCCTGATTCACTCATAAATTTTTGCAATTTTCAATGAAGAATTGATTTTTTTTCGTCCAGGATAGATTCAAATAATGACTCGGTTAAATTATATGATCTTTTCAGTAACGATCGTGAATCAACTGTCGAATGATAGACTGAAAGTTCACGGGTATAACTCTCACGATTTTTCACCTTACTGATTCTAATCTTCTTAGAGGTATATAATATCATCAGATATCTTGAATTGCTAAGCATTAGGGAAATCTTGTAGATGATTCAGTGAAAAACGAAGACTGTCTAAGTACAGGGTGATTCACTCATCTTGGTAACATAATTCTTCTCGAGAAGGGATGAATATTTTTTTATTATGTTGACGGTATTTGGTACAAGTCAATGTTGACTTGAGATGTGCGTTAAATTCGAAGAATAAAATTAAGACACCAGGCGATTTGGCGCTATCTCTAGGAACATACCTTTCTATTGGGTCAGTCGAAAGATAATTCAATTCTAAATGTTTCTTCGATAACATTTTTTTTATATTTATTTACCGCCAGCGACCTGCAGCGTGTTTTATATTGATTCTATTCCATTTATTTTTTTCGGTATTGTGACAGTTTGCCTTGATTTTGAGACATAGATATGATCGTCTATTTCTCAATCATTATATAAATCAAATATTATATATATTTCATAACAATAAACATTTTTCAATAACCAACGAAACATGTCAAATCATATATTCTATATACCGGCCAAAATGATCTATAAAACTTTTCCTTATTTCATTATACCTTATACAGGGTGTTTCCTAAACATGCGGCAAAAATTCAGGGGGTTGTTCCTTAGACTATTTTAAGCATGTTTTGTCCTTTGATGATTTTTGAAAAACCTCTTTGTTTCTAAGATACAGGGCGAACAACATTTTTCATATTTTTAAAATTAATAATAGTTTAAATAAAAATGCGTACCGCACTGTGTTTAATAAGTAGGTACAATTTATTTTAAATTTGTTTAACAACATTCCAATTACTAAAAACGGCCAGTTTTTTTGACTTGAAATTGATAAGTTCAGATGGTAAATGAATACAGATTAAACACGGTTTCATTTGAATTCGTTTTGTGATCTATGGTGTTTTTGAAAGGGTTCGGCAGTCAATGAGGAGAAGATTGGATGCTTGTATGCTGGTTAGAGGTGGTCATTTTCAACATTTTTTGTAGGTTAAGTTAAATTTTCATGTAATTTTTCATAATAAAATGTTATTATCTAAAATTTTGTTTCCCCGGTATCTTCGAAACAAAGAGGTTTTTCAAAAAACATCAAAGGACAAAATATTCTTAGAATAGTCCAAGGAACAATCCTCTGATTTTTTGCCGCATGTTTAGGAAACACCCTGTATATCTAAATTAATTTGGTCAAAATATAAGGGTTCACTTGGACAGAGTAGGAACTAAGGAAAAGATATAATTTATGTATGGATCATAATGTTATATAGAACATATGATTAGAGATGTGCATTTATTATAAAAAATTTTTTATTGTTATAAAATATAATATTTGATGAATATAACGATCGAGAAATAGTTTGCTACAGTGTCTCTTCGATTTTAAGAAACACAATCATTTCTTTGTCTCTAAATCACGGCATACTGTCACAGTACAGAAAAAAACGAATGGAATAAAATTAACATAAAACACACGCTGGAGGTCGCTGACAATAAGAAATAGAAAAAAATTGTATTCAGAAGAAATGTTCAAAATCAAATTATCTTTCGAATGACACAATAAAAAAGTTATGTTCCTGGAGGAAAATCCTCTTGAAGTTTTGCTAAAGTCTCAATATCAAATCCAAACTCGATCAGGAAATATTCGAAAACAAAAAACAAATATACTAAGCCGAGAGCTTTTTGACTGAGTCGGCTCATTTACAACAGAACTTTGCACGTACTCCGATTTTGTACTCAGCTTATACATCTGTGATTGAAACACGGTCGTTTAAGACCTATTTCGTCCCAAAATTCAAAACTTACAGATTTGGAATAAACAATGGCACGCTGTTCCTATAGTAACACGAAAGCGATTGGCAAAATTCATAAGCACCTTGGCGGATCACCATGTTTACACAAAACGCAGCTTATCTACCAAAACCAAGGGTCTTTGACAGCCATCACAATCATTAATCAAAAAATAGAAAATATCTCAGAAACAATCATGTCATTCACCTGTTCCGGTTTCCGACCATAGGTTCATTTTCTCCCGTGATTGCATTCGTCTCATTTCTTTTCCCTCTTGCACAACACATAGACATGACTATATTCGACATGAACAAACACCTACCACTAATGGGACCATTCAAACCACAACTGCACTATCACCGCAAATCAATGGTCGCTTACTAACGAAACTAGAATTTTTCTATTCAACCCATATCATCATGACACACCGTGATACATTAATTATATTAATTTATAATATCCAACATCATTGTGAGTCTGCAATACTACGAATTGTCTGCGCGTGGTGCTTTGATGTGGTCTATAATTTTTCAATGAAATCTCAATGTCAGATAGCCAAAACTTAATGAGTATTAATTAATGAGACTGTGTGGTGTATTAATTTGCACAATTTTTCACACAGAAGATGAGGGGGAGAGGAATCTTTCTATTGTAGCTATTTTTGATTGGCGTTGCGAAAGAGATTTTCGAAACGCAATTGGATGATGCCAATTGGTCGAAAAAATACATTAAAAATCTATTAGCATTCTCGGATGTGGAAATCATTTCATGGTTATGGTAATGTTGCGAGATCTCTAAATATCAACAGAAATGTTTTTGATTTGTGCCAAACGAGTAACGATTAAAATGAATTCAAGCTACACCGAAATTTGTGATTGGAGAGTACTTCAATCAGACCGTTATCACCTATATGCTTTTTTTGGATTTTAAATCTCCATTTCCCTACACCTCACAACCCTTAACATTTTTTCAAATAATTTGATTGTTATGCATCGAATTAAAGGTTATTCGATTACCTACTCATTTAATTTGATCCATAAATTACTATTTTAAAATATATTGGGGGGAGTGGGACGTAGGGGGTGAAAGATTTCAAATTCAAACAATCTTAGGGAGACTTGCCTTTGAAATTATAACTCCATGGATTCGTCTCTTAGTAATAATCAGTAAAATAATAATGGTCTGATTGCAGTACCATGCAATCACAAATTGAGAATTATTTCTTCTATTTTAAATAAAAAAGGCACGAGCAATTCCACTTTTAGCCAGATGGCTAGATAGATAATCAAGTTACCTTCTATTTGATGTATCACAATCCATATATTTACATTAGGAAAAAATAAAGGGGCGAAGAGAGTGAGAAATATCAAATTCGAAAAAGTTATTGATAAATTGCTTTTGAATTTGAAAATCGACGTGAGCGAGGATTTTCCCTAATACTTTTTTGTACGAGAATTATGGACGAATAACGTTACTTTTTTGAACATTTTTCGATATAAGTTCTGCCAAACCCGTCATTTATTTGAACAACTTTCGAAAAAAACTTGACTTTTCTCAATTACTATGGATGCGTAAATGATTACTGTTTTTCACTATTGAAAAAAGTCTTTTCTATAGTAACGACACTAAAATATCACTCATTTTACGCACTTAATAAAAAAATAACTACTTATCAGTGGGTTTCCTATCGGTTACTTCTTTAAAAATGCTTTCTCTCAAATTGAAAATCATTTTGAGGATTTTCATTTACCTCTGAATGAATTTTCTTCCATTTTACTTCTTCCGCCGCATGTTTTTAGCTTGAATAAATAAAAACCTTCTGATTTCGGCGTCTCACAGCTAAAACACCACTGAGAGAATATTGAAACTATTTGTAGGTACATCAGATATAACCTTTGGAAAGAAATTCAAAAAACAAAATGCATCTAAAAAATTAGATAGTTTCAATCTACAGGTGTACAGAAATTAGAAAGCTAAAATTGACTTCTACAGATATTCATGCCAAACTAGACTTGTCGATAACTTTTGATTGGGTTGATATTCTTCGAATAAATTTAGTAGAGATGTTCAATACCAGATACAATTATGAGAAAAGAAACAAAATTCTAGAGACGTATCGATATAAATTAGAAGTTTTCGTCAGGTTCCAAATATTACTGGACACCCTGTATACTCGATTATATATAGTTTTTTTTTCAGATGGCACCAATAATTCCTTCATAGGACTATGCAGAGAATATAACTTTGATGTAGAGTTCAAAAACATTTTTGGCGAAAAGAATGAAAGGAAGGATATTTTCAATTCCAATTTTTTTTAATGAGTCATTCGTTGGAAAGCAAAATATTTTGAACTCTTAAAATTGAACATATGTCCGAAATATGAAGCTAGAGTTGAATCTTCATGAGTAAGATCGTAATCCACTTTCCCATGATAAAATGCCATCTCTTTCAACAGAGAAAACTAGGAATGAAAACAGGAAAAGCACAAAGATTTAACATAGCTGTTTCAGTCACTTTTTCCATTTTATACTAACAACGAAAAGAATTTGTACTCACAGTCTTCTTCGTCCAACACTGCCATCTACAATGTTCAATGATGTTATGGTCATTCTAAGCACCAGCCACTAAACCCTAGACAGGACTGAAATCAATAAAACGAATGTTATGGGCAATTGCCTTAATTGGTTGATTAGGCATTCAACTACTTTCTTAGGATTAACTCTTGAAGGTAAGAACTGTAGATAAATCAAATATTTACTATGTGTTTAGTTCAGATAACAATATGAAGCAGGGGCAATAAGGAGAGGAAATAGTTCAAAACAAACATCAACATTCTATATTTTCCACACAGCTCTAATGCATCCAATTATATTTTCATCCAAAATGAATTTTTCGGAAATTGAAATCGATGTCTAGAGAAAATATCTCAGAAGGAATTGTGACTGAAAGAACATATCTTTTCTGATTACCTTCATTTATTAAATATATTATTATGTTAAGAATCTATTGATATTAATTAGTGAGAACCTAATTTGAAGATATCATTTCAAAGTATGTTAGTCCTATAGTCCAGTAAATGTTTGATCAGCCTGTTTTTCCGGAAAAAAATCCGTTTTTTTTCAGTGGTCCTATCTGTTTTTTCGGTCGCTGAATCCGAATTTGAGGTTTGCCCCCTCTCCAGAGGTGAGCTAACTTCAGGAAATGCAAAAACTCTCGAAAATTTCGGGCTTTTTCCAGTTTCTTTTTTATAACTCTTAAACGAAGCATTTTAGCGAAAAAGCAATTCAGTACAAAATTACGGTAGACAAAATTTCCTACAAGAATATGCTTTTCATTCTGTTAATATCTGAAAAAGGAATGGACGCTAGATGCTCTAAATATGGGTCACAATTTTGCTCTTTGTTAAAAATGCGCAAAAACCATAACCTACTTTTTGTTGTACTTAGCCATTAAGTTTTAAATACCTTCAAAATGTTTTTTTATGAAAAACTACGCGAGGCAATGTCAAATAATCCTCCTTCAGGTAAAATGGTCACAATTATGTCGACGTTGAGACAATCTCCCTTCACATTTTTTCTTTATCTCCTTTCAGATACTAACAAATGTAATAGCACGTTCTTGCAGGAAATTTTGTCTACTTCAATTTTGTACTGAATTTTCTTTCCTCTGAAATGCTTTGTTTAAAAGTTATAAGCAACGAACTGGAAAAAGTCCAAAATATTCGCGAATTTTTGTATTTCCTGTTAGCTCACCTGGTGAGGGGGCAAACCTCAAATTCGGATTCAGCGACCCAAAAAACATATAGGAGTTTTTTCAGGTTTGGAAAAACCTAATTCACTGGACTATGTATGCCTGCACAAGAACAGTAACTGTGAAAATATTCTGATGGAATTTCAGAACACGTGTAGTTGAATATGCTCAAAATACATTAAACATAATATCTTTTATAGTTTTAATGTTTTAGATTGAAATTGTGCCGCTGTAGGAACTAGGAATGCGATGGTTCATGACACATCAAATAATTTATTGTTGGCTTTGAATTTTTGATAAAACATTTTTCTAAATATTCTATGGGCTATTTTCATCATTATTGCTTCTTATATTTAACGTTTCGGTTAGCAGTCGTCGCAATTCTCAAAAATGTTGATAAAAAATGTTTGTCCAAAGATGTCGATCCAAAATTGGTGATCCGAAAATGCTGATCCACTATTGGTGCTCCACAAATGATGATTCCAAAATGTTGATCCGAAAAAGTTGATCAATTGGTGATCCAAAATTTGTGATCAAAATTGATGATCCAAAATTGATTATCCAGAATAAGTGATCAGAAATTGGTGATCCAAAATAAGTAATCCCAAATTGGTGATCAAAAAATGTTGGTCGAGAAATGTTGGTCCAAAAATGTTAGTCCAAAAATGTTGGTCCAAAAATGTTGGTCCAAAAACTCGTCCAAGAATGTTGATCCCAAAATGTCGGTCCAAAATTTTGGTCCAAAAATGTTGGTTCAAATATGTCTGTCTGAAAACGTTGGCCCAAGTTGGGGACTTAAAAATTTGGTGCTCCAAAAATTGGCGACTCAAAAATTTGGTGCCCCAAAATTGGCGACTTGAAAAATTTAGCGCTACCTATTTGGCGACTGCGAAAATGTGGCGCCCCAAAATTGGCAATTCCCAGAAAACAAACCTCGATTCATTTTTGATTGAATCAGTTGTTAACTATAGTCCGTTCACGAAAGGTTGAGCACATAGTAGGCGTTTCTTCATTTATCTGAAGTTGGCAGTATTTGCTGTCATAACGTAAAATAAAGTCAACGTTGCCGAATGTACCCGGCCTCGTCCGACGAGCTTGCGAGTTATCAGACAACTCTATGCAATATTGACAACATTGCGTATCAATCTGACAAGAAAATAAAGAACATAACCTAAAATTTCAATATACACAGTGGAATATGCCAAATTTCCATGGCCAACCGACTGCTCAACCTTTGTGAATGGACTATAGTTCATTTGATCTTTTTCAAGTGAGATGTTACATATTATTGGAGCCAAGAATGTTGTGATATCTATAGACGGTTAACTGATGAAATTTTCGGTTATTGACATGATAGCTGATTCTTTTAATTTCCATTCAGTTTTTCATCTCACATTCGCCAAGACTTACATCATTTAATTCGTCGATTAATTAGATATACCTCAGCCTTGAAATTTCAACTTATTTTATGTAGAATAGAATAACTGATTAGAAAACGTATGGCATTAATTGTTTATATTTATTTATGCATTGACTTGTTGAATCAACATCATATAACTGACCTATACAAATACATATTCAATAATTCATTTATAATTTATCTGTTCGTAAGTATTTTCAAATGGATATTTTTAATTGTCAAAAATAGGCAATAATATCTACAGACTATGTTTTAATAATTAAATTCATAGAAAAACTTTTTCGAAAAATCGCGATTATATTTATAGTAAAGCAAACTTTTCTTGAAAGTGGTTAACATTTCTTAACTATAATTATGTAATTATTTTGTGTAACCAAGTCCACTTTTTCTGAATAAAAAGTATCAGGAAAAACTCTTTTTATTGCGATGTACATTTGTAATCTTGATTGATAAATACTATGTTGATTTCAATTAATCTCTTAAAGAATAATATAATTTATAGAATAATAACTGATTGATTCACGAGTCAGGTTCAAGAACAATGTGAATATCAATATTCATCCATTAAAATAAAATGTATAGTCCATCCAAGAATGGCGTTTTTTCTTTGTGTTTGGTTTGGATCCTACATGATAATTTGATCAATTTTGAGTAACCATGAATTTGTTGTGGATATTTCTTGTCTTGAGCTATTTAAAATGTCCTGAATTCAATCATTGATCATATTTGCGATACGATACGATACGAGAACGAGAACATTTTATCAAAATACTTATCAAGAAGAAGTAAGTTCCACATAATTTCATACTCTGATGATGGTAGGGAGTTTTTGTATCTATTCACAAAGTTGAATAGCAAACAAATAATAGAACCAACTCGAAGAAATAGGAAATTGCCATGTGCGATTAGTGTGAGAAAATAATTTGTTATTGGCAAAGAATCTACTCATCCGATATAATATTAAATTAATTTTATAATAGCAACCGCTATTCCACTTGAAATATAAGAGTTATATTTATATAAAATGGTCAATAAATTGAGAACAGTTTTATTATGAATTCATAACATGTACAGTTTCGGTGAATACAAATTAATAGTGATTTTTCAAAATATTTTACAGTTCCATTAAATGAAACATATATCGAGTTACAGTAAGATTTTCTTGTCGAAATTGTTCATGTACTCAATAGATACCACAAGTTTTCAGTCTCATAAGTCGTTTCATACACCTTCCAAAGAATCTATCAAGATTTATTTATTTGTTCTGCCCGCTATAAGCTAGGTACCATATCAAAACTGTTTCTTGAATAAAATATATACATGAGTGTAATGGAAGATTTTTTTTTTTAAAATTCAGAAATCTCACCATGCTCAGAAAAACTCGATAACCCAATGAATTTGTAGGTTATACTTTGAATATACTTTTGATTTTATCCACTAACATTTTCAGTTTCTTTTTTTGGAACCAAAATAAATCTTCAACTAGACTTTCAGGCCTTACTTCGATGTTAATCATTGGATGGATTCCAATATTCGATATTTCAATAAAATTTTATTATACTTAATACCTTAATATAAAGATGAAAATACATGTATGTATGAGTTTTATATGAGTAGATGCTTCTTGAGCGTTCGTTCTACGAGTGCTATATCGTTTTGCCCAAATGTCTGTAATTTTCTCAGTTTGAGCCAAAAATGGTCTCAAACAATAGGGTTGGACTTCCAGATGACGAATCCGTGGTCAAATTCACTTGTGTCCGTTGGTCCGTCCGTCCAACTGACCGTCCGTTAGCACAATAACTTTCGAAGGAACTGTCCTAGAGAATTGAAATTTTCAGGAGTTGAAATCACAAACGGCTTGGTTGAGTTCGGGAACCAGCCAAATCTTACAGAGTGTTCCATAAAATATGGTCATACAAAATTTTTGTTCCACAATATCCCAGAAAATACGAAACTAATCGGAATTAAATCTTACAGCCAAATGCAAGATGCTGAATTGCTGATAACAAGCCTCATTCAAAATTTTGTGCCCATAGTTTGAACAGAACCATAGAAAATTCAATTTAGATATTGAAAAAAACTTCATATTTTCATAAAAAGAATCTTATTTGAGTGAAATTTCTTTTGTAAATGGAGATCAATATTCTGAACGTTCATCGAAAATTTCGTGGCCATAGTTCCAACAGAACCATAGAAAATTCAATTGGAATACTGAAAAAAAATCATTATTGTTCCATAACAAGATATCCGATTCCAGTGAATGTTTTCTGTGAATAAAGATTGATAAACTGAATCTGGATGCTACATTTTGTGGCCATATTATTAACAAAGCCATAGAAAATTCAATTGAAATATTGAAGGAAGAATCTTTATATTTCCGTAACAGAATAACCGATTCGAGTAAAATCAATTTAAAAAATGGAAACTGATATACTGAATGTTCGTGCAAAATTTCAAGGCTATCGCATCGTCGGAACCATAGACTTTAATTTTTGTAATTATTCATTTTTTGCATATTTCATTTTTTGAATAATTTTCAGAAAATAATTCTGATTGTGCTAAAATTCTGCACTTATATATTTGGTATCAATCTCAAATCTCATTTAAAATTTTGAGGTAATAGTCTAATTGCTCCACGTAAAACGAGCGCTCAAAAGGTCCTGCTCAGGGCTTTATCAAATTTTTTCAGAAGTGATCACAGTTATAAGAGAAAGTGTTTCAATTCATGTTGTATTACATCAATCCAAGAAAGGTAATGTCAAGGAAATACGAGATTTCAAAGTAAACACAATGCAATAATACGGTCTTTGAACGATGTTTATTTGGCGAATAGTTTTTCTTGAGAACACTTCATACTTTCGTTTTCAGTTTTAGAATTTTGACAGCAGATGAAATTCACGCCGAACTGGTTATAATATATTGTTGCCATAAGTCATTCACAAGGCTGAATGTTTTCGTCGGTATACACTGTAGGCAAGCAGAAAACGAAGCACTGGTTTGAGGAAAACAACCACATAATGAAAGAAAGTACAATTTTCCAATAAAAACACAAAATTACTCACATTCTTCAACACAATATCACAAATTATTCTTTTTGGACACTTTCATACTCGAAACAAACACCGTCTCGTTGAGCATTTAGAATGGTCCCACTTCTGGGCACACCTGCAAAGGTAGTGGTCAAGCAACCACGTGGAGAAACGATCAGGGAATTATTGAGAAAGATTAGATCACTGGGTGGGTACACACAGATGGATTCACTCGATGCAAGTGTTGATCACGAACGTTCTGAGATACTCGTAACTATCGATTTGTGCAATGCTGTAGTAATAGTTCATCAGCAGCACGAAAAAGTTAATTTAAAAGGAGTTTCTTCATGCAGCGTGAAAAAATAGTGACGTAACTCGTCTATGATTCTCGTACGAAGAATTATCAAGGAAAATCCTCGCTTCAATCAATAGTTATTTGATCAACTAGGTTACTAAAGACAGCGACTAATGGTCAAGACTTCAAAGCGTGAGCAGAGCGAACGCCTTAATAGTTCGAGACCATTGGTCGCTTGATTGATAACCGAGTTGATTCCAAGATTTTTCCGACAATCTCAATATGTATTGTGTATAAATTTTTGATTGGAATACATTCTCATTTTGCACAAGACATACACTTGACATAATGAAATTTTTATGTTTCTATGTTCCAGTAGAGTTTTTGACATTTTTCGTAGAGCTTCTGGTTTGTGTACGGTTTTCATGATGACTGCATATTAAAAAAGCATAAATTGAACATTAAGAAAGGTAATTTCTGATCAATTTCGTATACATTAAAATCATCTTCTAGTAAGAGGACGAAAGAAGCCATTAATCCTATGGTTTTTGACCGCTCGTTCTACCTAAACGAGTGCAGATTCGTTCTGCCCAAATATCGGTATTTTTCCTATTTTCAGCCGATAATGCTCACATACGATAGGGTGTCCCTAATGACCAATCCGTGGTCAATTTTAATTCTGTCTGTGGGGCCGCCCAGTTGGCCATTAACACGATAAGAGATGAGATTTTCAGGATGAGTTCAGCTTCCAAAAGCTTCGGTTGAGTTCGGTAACCAGCCAGCAGTACCAAAGAAAATTCAATTGGAATATTGAAATGAAAAATCTTTATCTTTTTATAACAAGATATCCCATTGAAGGGAAATTCATTTGTGAATGGAGATTGACATACTGAATGTTCGTGCAAAATTTCGAGAGGATCGCATCATCAGAACCATAAATTTTATTAATTCTCTAATTGTTGATTTTTGTACATATTTCATGTTCATATTTTGTGTTATTTCAAAATGTCAAACCGTATTTTAAAAATTCGAAAATAGAGGGTGGTTTTGGATATATTATGGCATGTTCAATTTCTGTTAGCCCGGACCTGGCTTTCCCAAGTGACAAATAGTTAGGTCGCTTGTGTAGAAATAGTAGGATAGAACACCCTGTATATTACGTCAAACTTTCAGATTCACATCCTTAAGATCAGCATCCAACTATAAAATATACTGAATATAGATTTTCGCCAGAAAAAACTTCATTAGGTATATGTAGGTACCTACATACACAGTTTTTTTTTGAGTGGGCCTATTAGGTGTTTCTGAAGAACTAGTAAATATTTCATTCAGAAATTTTAGGTGGAGCCTTGAGGATGAAGGAACTCTCGCCTAAAATATTTTCAATGTATCGATTCAATACCAAATTCGCCGTACAACCTACGGAAAAAAAATTTCTAGGCTATGCACTGTTGCCAAGTTATGCACAAATTCTTGAAAATTTTGACATCTGCATTGCCAATTTGAAAATGCAATATCTCAATTATTTTTTGTGCGCACGGAACCAAACTCAGCAGTCTCATAGTAGAGAATCCATGCATTCATGTGGTATATTCAGTATTTTGATACATCGTAAGGTTTTTCGAAGATTCTGCTCCGAGAATTTGGAACTCAAAATTGAACTATTTCGAGATTTTCATTTTTATTTCACAGCATTCGATACGAAATAAAACATGAATGACAGTCTCTTTTTACCGTAATTATTTATTAAAGATAGTTTTTGAATGAGATGAAAAATACTGAAATTCTTCAGTATTTATAGTCATGATCTATGGATATACATATAATGCTGTTGAGATCATGAACATTGGGACCAGGATTATACAGAAAGACCAAACAGTAAATTGTGAAACAACCTGAATTGTGTTTGAATACCATGGTGAACTTTTTTCTATGACATCCATGATCATCGACATGAATGCATGGAATCCCTACCATAGGACTGCTGAGTATGTTTCTGTTCGCATATGTCAAAAATTTCAGTAATTTGTGCATAACTTGGCAACAAGGCATGTCACATAAATTTTTTTAGTAGGTTTTACTGCGAATTCGGTATTGAATCGATGCTCAATTAAAAATATAGATAGTTTCATTTGAAATAAGAAAGCAGATATGTGTTTGAGATAGACGTGGCAACACTGTCGACTTGAAAATATTTTAGGCGAAGAGTTCCTTTATCCTCAAGGCTCCACCCAAAATTTCAGAACGAAATATTATACTAGTTCTCCTAAAACGTCTAATAGGCAAACTTAAAGGGAAAACCCTGTATAGGCACTCACAAAATACTGAAGAACCAACTTTCCTTTTATGGTAATTCACGCAACAGGTATCAAAATATGCAACAAGCTGTATCAGGGCATACTATGCGTCAGTAACTGACAAAGCGGACAGTAAACTGAATATCAGGTAATATGAGATACAAAACGATAAACATCAATTTAGTTTTTCAATATCCACCTGAGAAGCAAATTTTTTGTTGAGTTCAGAAAAAGAGGAATTCAGAATTTTAGGTACATTCACCGTTATGAGTTTTCCACTATGGTGCATGAAAATGAAATTATTCTTCGGCTGGATAGTGTCAATTCAAAACTTACTTCCTTTCTGTCTAGCTCTTCATGAAAACAACATATCAGAGATTGGAATTTTCCAGGACTTCAAAATAAATGTTGAGCTTCGGTCTACAAAATAACACAATGACTTACCTTTTGCGACGCATATTTTCATAATTGAAGTGTTATTGTGATTTTCATAGCTTTCTATTAAAAAATATCAACAATACAGGGTGTTTTATTATTAGGAAACGGAAAAGAGCGAACAATGAATAAAGCACCTCCAGATGGTTCTGAATATAATTAAGTAGGTACTACTCGTATATCTTATGGGTCCTAAAAATTCATTACAGAATTATCAATTTGGATGATTTCTTTGAGTGGCCATAACTAACAATAGTAAAATATATTTATGATATTCGCTACATACATATACTCCGTTCACGAAAGGTTGAGCCATCGGTTGGCCATGGAAGTTTGGAATATTCCACTGTGTATATTAAAATTTCATGTTATGTTTTTCATTTTCTTGTCAGATTGATACGCAATGTTGTCAATATTACATAGAGTTGTCTGATAACTCGCAAGCTCGTCGGACGAGGCTGGGTACATTCGGCAACGTTGACTTTATTTTACCTTATGACAGCAAATACTACCAACTTCAGATAAATAAAGAAACGCCTACTATGAGCTCAACCTTTCGTGAACAAACTATACATTAGGTATTCTACACAAGCGACGTGAGTTTCGGTCAATGAAAACATCCCGGTCCGGATCAACGAAGAAACACCCTATATTTCAACATTAAAACTATGGTTCAATGCATGGAAACAGCTCAAAAAATATTATTCCTCATTTTGTGTGTACTATGTTCTCAATTTTGAATTTGAGGTTTAGGTACTGCATTTCGTCAGAATATTTATGGAAGATTTTCCACTAGACACACACATAAAATAAAACATTGCATTATCTGCATCAATTGTAATCCTAATATCAGGTCTAAAAATCAGACGCGGGTAAAAAATTTGTGATTAAAGATAGGAAAATTTGTTTTTTCACGAGGATAAATTATAATGGAAAATATAATTTATATTCTTCAAATGATTGAACCGAAAATCCAATGTCCCAAAAATAAAGTTTGCACTGTTCAGAAAAATGTGTTCTACTAACATTTGTGAACGGCTTCACGAGAGTTACGTTTATTATTATGAGAAATATCACGGGTGGTTCCTTTTCTTTGAGACATCCTATATACTGCATTAGTTAACATCTGTTTATTTCGAATTGCAGGTTTACCGACTCGACATTATAGGCGTTTTCGGATACTTACGTTAACTCTATCCCTAACCTTGGCGTTCGTTTATCTAATCCGAACATCCAATCCGTGTCCGGAAAGTACGATGCTATTAACTCGACTCAGGTTGATCTATCGTAACCCTACACGAGAGTAGGGTCGTAGAGTCACAGCATGCGCACTGCAGTTCAATTTTCTATTTGAAAAAGGCGGGAATGAGTCTTCTACACTTTTTTTTAGTAATTTCATGTATTCTATTCCTGAAAATTATGGAAAGAGAAGAGCCTTCTTTAACGTCGGTACTCAAAAATGACATTAAAAATGGAAGGGCACACCAGAAAGTATAAGAAATATTTTACAAAAGCCAATAAATTCAAGCAAAGCTAGAGACAATCCGAAACTAAACTGGGACTGAAAAAATAAATCCATAAAATATTTGGTTTTGTTATTGATACGACTGTTACTTCAAATCCTAAACCTGATGTGTTCGTAAACTTAGAACCCAGGTCCGTGATCCGAGTAGATCCGTCACGTGACCCAATGGATCGTAGTAACCCTGAGTAAGTTTCCGAAAACGCCTTAAGTGATCTCACAGATCAGGAAAGAAGTAAAAATATAGAGAATTTTGGAATTTTTTTGGAATTTTTTACATTGATTACAAAATATTTTCGAAGTGATTAATTCTAGAAAATTTAATAAGGCGTATTTTTCTTTCTTTTAATTTATTAAGCATTTGATTAGGTCTAGATATTTTTTATGAGTTGGTGAGGTGGTGACTTGAAAGATAGGAAAAATGAAAGAACAGTTAATAACAGGTAAGAAGTTATCATCATTCCGTACCAAAAGTTTTTTCCATTTTTCATGAACGCTTTACAGTTTTTCAGCTATAAGAAGAAACTCATTTTTTAAATTATTCGTGTATGTTGTGAATAGAGGTGATTCTCGAAAAATTAAGAATAAACTGTTTAAACAAATCAAATTTGAATTCAATTTATTTACTTTACTCACTACTACTTGATGAAGTCAACAATATCACTCCAAATTTCCCGATTTGTGTAATTGTTTATTATTAAGGAGAATAGATCAAAGTGTTCACAGACGTTCATAAAAGTAATTACGCGAAATAATCGTGAGATAATGATCGAACGATTTGCTAAAGCAACAAATTGAGACGATGAGCATTAAAATAAGTGATGTAACAGTGATCAGGAATTAGAGTAATTGCGATATCCTTGATGAGAGAGTGTCAAATAATTATATTTAATGATAAACAAATCTATCAGTCATCCGTGACAAACGTGTTTAACTCTTTATATTGACTGAATAAATGGCTTGGGAACTGTGAAAAAATTTGTTTTGTTTTGACCAAATATCTGTAAGTTTCGAATTTTGAGCTGATACTATTCTTAAAAGATTCGATAGGACTCACTGATGATGGATAATCCGAGTTCAGAATAGTATCTGTACGGCCGTAAACACAATTAGAAAGAAATTGAACTAGAGATAGAAAATGTTCAGGGTTCGCTTGTGTTAGTTAATGATCCAAATCCGTGGAAAAGTTATATTCATGTGCACAATGATGATATGTAGATCAGAATTTTGTGAGAATGACAGTTTAAACGTGTGGTTGAAATATCTCGGTTTAGTTTGATATTTTGGAAACTGACTAATTATATCAGCGGGGAATTTTATATCCAGATTCCAGCTGCTCAATATCTATCTATACGAAAACTCTCGTGAAATTTATTGTGAAGTTGCTTCAAATAAAATGAAAACAACTTTTTTTGACATTGCAATGTGGTTGGCGGCATTATGAGTTTTTCGAAAAAAAGTGTCCGCAGGAGCCTTTCGTTTTCCTCTTAGAGTTAAAAAGTTATAGTTCAGGAATCACCCTATACCTACATAAAGTCCGTCTATGATCAGGAACCTATACGAATACAATTTTTCAGGTTGTTCGCTGAAAAAATATTATGGATTCGAATAAAAAAGCTCTCGAGAAATTATAGGTATATACAGAGTGGGCAGTCCCTAACTTTCCTCCCAAAATTTTGCGGTTTGGGATGGAATAACAAAAAACGCTCAGACAGGTCAAATTTTGTTGAAAGGGGAACAAATGAGACTGTTCAAATTAGTTCGATATCACCACTCCACTAGCCGCAACTTCTTACAGCTCTCATTTTTGAACAGGTAAAAGATATCGAGCAGCATCTTTTTGGAAAGACAATTCAATTTCCTACATGAGTGTATTTTTTTACAAATCGAATCGTGCGCTTTCGTTTACATTGAATTAATTGCTTTTAGTGAACAACTTCACGAGAGTTACGTTTATTATTATCACGGGTGGTTCCTTTTCTTTGAGACATCCTATATACTGAATTATCGAACATCTGTTGATTTCGAATTGCAAGTTTACCGACTAGACATAATGTGATCTCACAGATCAAGAGAGAAGTAAAAATATGAAGAATTTATCAAAAATTGTTTTAGGAAACACTTGAAATTGTCGAATTTGTTTTTTTATCACATTTGAACTCGAATAAAAACAATCCAAAAATAAGGGTAACTAGTATGATATTCAAAAAACCAATTTTCTGAGAACGAGACATTTTAAAAAAACATCCACTCTGATTATAAAGTGAATCATTGCATTAATCGAGTTGAAATTAGGGTTTCACATACGAAACCTTATATGGAGAATTTCGTGAGTATGAAATCAGTTTATGAATCATGAAGCTGAACGCTTGTTCAAGTCAATTCCAAAATTTTTTTCAGGAAATCCATTTTCCATAACATAATATTCCAGAATAGAAGTTTCGTTATAATAGTGAAGGTACGTAAAATTCAAGGAGAACGGGTCGTCCATAGTCCTGAATCATTAATATTACCATTTAAACAATTATATTGTGAATCATCGAATAGGCATCTGATTCTCAAATGAAAAGACTAATAAACCATTTAGTCTAAGATCCCGCTGCGGGATTGGTGCGCTCATCGACTTTTTGTTTAAAACCAAATTTTTATGTTTATTTATAATTAAGAGAATATATATTTGCTAGGGTGCCTATCAAAATTTGGCCGCCATTATTTTTAATTGAAATATTTTTAATTAATTTTTGGTAAAAAATTTCGTTTATTTATTTTTTAAATAAAATAACGTCTACATCACGGTAATTAATATGAAGATTCAAAAAAGTCACGGTTGCCGTTGCGCACCTGGCCGCACCTCTTTGCAGCCAGGTGTGAACAGGTATGATTTCGATAAATTTATACGTTTATAACCTATTTTCATTAATTATATATCAAATTGAAGCAAATTTTTTTCTTTTAATTATCATATAAAGTTGCTTAATTAAATCTGGCCGCAAATAACGGTTACTGGCTGTTAAAGATAATAAATATTTAAGGTAGAGTGAAAGAGAGTTAGCGCGTAACATCATTTGTCAGACGAGGACAGCGATTGACGGCTGTGCGACGCTTTTAAGCCATTGCGCATGCGTCGAACGTTCTCAACAGCTCAACTGAACAGCATTTTTATTCTAACATAAAAACCACGCTGTTTTGGAGTTCGTAATAAACAACGTTTTATATTTACATTGTTATTTATTTGTGCGTCTAAAAATTATTTTATTAATTAACGTAAAATAAAATTGATAAAGATGAAGTCGTGTTTTTTGTGTAACGAAAAAAGCGATGTACTCGACTTTAATAACGTATCATTCCAAGAGTGCTCGCTAATGTTAGTGTTTCGTCGTGAAAAAAATATAAATATCATGACCTTTTATTTACAATTGACTCTACTAATGCCGACAATCGCTGTCCTCGTCTGACAAATGATGTTACGCGCTAACTCTCTTTCACTCTACCTTAAAAATTTATTATCTTTAACAGCCAGTAACCCTTATTTGCGGCCAGATTTAATTAAGCAACTTTATATGATAATTAATAGAAAAAAATGAGCTTCAATTTGACATATAACTAATGAAAATAGGTTATAAACGTATAAATTTATCGAAATCATACCTGTTTACACCTGGCTGCAAAGAGGTGCGGCCAGGTGCGCAACGGCAACCGTGTTTTTTAGAATCTTCATATTAATCACCGTGATGTAGACGTTATTTTATTTAAAAAATAAATAAACGAAATTTTTTACCAAAAATTGATTAAAAATAATTTAATTAAAAATAATGGCGGCCAAATTTTGATAGGCACCCTAGCAAATATATATTCTCTTAATTATAAATAAACATAAAATTTGGTTTTAAACAAAAAGTCGATGAGCGTACCAATCCCGCAGCGGGATCTCGTTCTAATGGCAATAATAACAACATAGAATATTAGGTGAATTTTTGAATTCAAAAAGAGAACAGGAATGAGGTATTTCTTCAAGCTTTGTTCATAGTACTAAAGGAAAATTTCCCTTCTTCAAACATTAGCTAACCATTTTCTGAGGAATTTTTCACGAAACAGATAACAAAAAATTGAAATAATTTCAAGGATCAAAATGTTTTTTTCACCATGATATAAATTATCAACATAAACATTGTGTGCATATACAAAATATTTTCTACTTCATGAGACTTATTGAAAGATCAAATCTCACATTCTCTACAGAGTCATCTGAATGAATGCCCAATCAGCTTCGTTTTGTGATAAAATTTATAATGAAGGTACAGTGGAACTTCCCTATAATGAAATTTCCTTATATAGAAATTTTGTTTGTATAGTCGGCAATGTCGCGGTCGGCTTCACTGATAAATTTGAGTTTATCATTTAAACTTAAGCACTTGCTCTTAGACATTTTCGAATAACTTTTCACACTAGCGTAATGGTTAGATTGAAACCAAACAACCATCAGGGGTGTATTCAAAACTGTTTCAGAAAGATTTCTCTGCCCGCCGTAATGATTTAGTATAAGGTCGGGATTTATTACGTATACATACATCCGGAAAAATTTCGGAAAAAACCCACCCTTACATATTTTACCAATACATATTCTAAGAGTTTCGTTATAGAGAGAAATCACTTCGTTTTAGAGGTTGCTTTTAACATGGAATTCGAATTCAAGGTGCAACGTCTTGTACGAAATTCGTTATACAGACGTTCGTTATAGGGAAGTTTCACTGTATTTATTTGAAAATTCTTTCCCACACAAAAATTTAAAGCAAAATACTTTATCGTTTTCCTAATATGGTTGAACCATATTGAAGAAAAATGAAGCCAAATGATTACCGAAAAATGGTACGTACCATTTATTAGTAAACTTCATACTGGTCGGTCCAACAGTATAAAAACACCTACGGGTACTTAATGAAAATAGTTTCAATGTAAATGTTTGTTTTGAGTATTCAAGAAATTCACCATAATTGGACTCAACCAAGATAAAAACTCTACTTACATTTTCACGAATCCAAATATCCTCTTCAAACAAACAAGCACCAACTGTTCGAAAAATAATTTTTATAGGTATGCCACAATATTTCTAATGAATCATTGTGAGTTTGAAAAGCACTAAACAGTGAGCACAATAGATTTATAGCTGCTGTAACCTTCAGAATCCTCAAGAAAAATGCATAGCAAAACAATTACGATATAGCTAGCATGATTAGAGGTTACCTACACTATTTGGGTGAGATGTTCCACACCTCTTTTTATATATTATTACGTATGTAAAATGTTCGATCATGTCTACCCATTCGCATTGTTAATGTTTGGCTTAAAGTTCAATTTATAGTGCGTAGTCTTTATTTTCACGTTATTTGTTGCAAAAATACCGAGAACCTCATTAGTCGTTATATCATAAATATTCACGGATATTTGATAGTTAAATTCTCTGAATATGTTTCAAGCGATAAGAAAGAAAATTCCAATATTTCAAGAGAGTATTTTAATTACAAATGCTCCCAAATTTATTATAATTAATGATGAAAAATGGGAGATAGCAGGATATCTCACCAGCTTTTTTGGTAAACTAATAAATGAACATGATACAAACCAAGTTTTGATCTCCGTATTGATTTGAAGTCGAAAGATTTTGAGCTTTTCATCAATTCGCCAAACTCTGCTCAGCTCTTCAAAATCTAATAGAAGGAGTTATGTGGTTATCCGAGATAGCATAAATGGTTTCAGTTCTCTGTAAATCACATGTTTGTTTGAAAATAATAGTTTCTTTGAATTCAGTTCGTAGAATAATTTCAGTGTTTTCGACATATCGAAATAATAAGCATCATAACATTCAATATTTACATAGAATAGAAATTGAGAATAATAGTGTTAATTTTATTATCGGAAAAAATCGGGTATATCAAAGATTGAATAGGTTCTTTCCAAGATTCAATGGTCATTCCTTCAATTCAAAGAGGAACATTGAGAGTACAAGCACATATTCTAATTTTTTCGATGATATTTATTCATTGATTTGAGATATATAGGTACTAAAATCCAGATAAATATTGAAATCAATACTGGTTTCCAGGATATACATATGTATATCATCTTTTCCAAATAGTGATTGTAGATTGTGTTATATTACCCTGTGAATCTTTACGGTTCGATTCTCACATTAATTCCAAAGGAGTAGAAGCAAATATTCCAATTTTTTCGATGGTATTTATTCATTTACCGGTGATAAGTATATATTCTCTAGGAAATGCTCATCAATATAAAAGGCCTAAATCGAAGCCTTTCAGTATAATCAATATTGTTATGATAATAACATTATAATTTTCAATGCTTCGATTGAAATTCTTTATCAGGAACATCTTAAAAGTTGAGCAATACTTTCAATATACAGATGTGGAAGAAACGGATGGAAACACAGGAGTTCCAGTGTTAAATTCAAGCAGGCTCGGAGTCCAGTGGAACAGTGGAACAATCGAAACCTCAGCGCGATGCGATATTGAATAAGCGGCTGGTCTGTTTGAATGGCATTACGAAAGCTCTGATAAGGGTAAGATCGAAGCATTGGTTACAGCAAACGCTGGTATTTCGGTGGTAGTCGCCTGTGTCGTTGCCGACCGTAGCGTTTGCTGTAACCAATGCTCGATCTTACCCTTATCAGAGTTTTCAGAATGCCATTCCAACAGACCAGCCGCTTATTCAATATCGCATCGCTCTGAGGTTTCGATTCTTCCACTGTTTCACTGGAGTCCGAGCCTGCTTGAATTTAACACTGGAACTCCTGTGTTTCCATCCGTTTCTTCCACATCTGTATACCCACGATTGTGAATATGACCATCACGCTTATATTGGAGCTTATTTTTTGAAAATAGATTAATTCCCTGGTACTTTCGTTTCAATAGTTTTTACTTATAATATATGTCATGTTTATGAAATATACACCAAAAGGAAAGAAGTAACTCTATTGAATCATTTGCAAATGTCTTTTTCAAAAGGTTATAGCTGTCACTGCTGTCAGCCATATAGTATTATTACTATCCGTTATTCAGTTTCGTTTTTCCTTCATTTTTCAATAAACAGCTACTCAGTTTGAATATTCAATCGTTTCAATTGAGGGTTACGCGAAATATAGGTTATTCTGGATAATATTCATGAATTACCAGGTTATTGAAATAGTTTTTTTTAGAAATGCAGAATCTTCCCAGATTACATTCCATATATTGAAATAGTGACATTTTTTGTCCTATAGAATTTTTATCTATCTCTTAGCCTTTTGGCCAAATTTTGAATATCTTAAATAAATATTATTTGGACAGTTGCCCAATTTGGATACTGCATCACCTCGAATTCTACCAGAAGTTTTCTGACATTGAATGCAGAATTTTTTTTTCTTGATCAGTCTAATCTATCATCACCAGATGGCAATTTTAAATTTAACGTTTGTATGTGGTACCTAGTGTTTATTTGTAAACTATGAAAAATAGGTAAGTAGTGATTTTGAAATATTGAAATTTGATATAGCATAAGCTAAATTACTTTACAATGAGCTCAGCGATTTGATTAGAACATTTATGCCAAGGATCTATTCTCATTTAATCACAGAACATAAAACATGAATGTTGCCTAATTTTGAACAAGAAAGGTAGCCTATAATTGGATATCCAAAATTTGGAACCCCGTATTTTCTCTTATTTTTTCAGTTTGAGATGCCTGTAAGAAACGACGACTTCATAAAAAATGGAATATGGAAAACATGAAAAGGAAAATCCCATCAACGTCACTTGACAAGAAAATTCATATTTGTACTTTCTGCAAGGACAATAGCTTCCTTATTTTGGATGGGGGACTTTGGCATTTTTCAGTTGAGTTCATCCTTACATCATCTGGGTAAGAAATGAATAATTCGGTTTGTTTGATATGTCATCCTTAAGGCTATGCCATATTAAAGGCAGGAAAAAATAATCAAAACATAAATATCACTAGCAAAAAAATAGCAATCAAAAAAAGTATTCAATATTAGGTGACTTTCCTCTACACAATAAATTTTTCAATTGGAGCCTCTATCTGACCTCCAACACTTTCACAATCATATTGGTCTCGTATCTCCGATTACGTTATGTGACTACGCATGTATGTTACTTTGATACAAATAGCTAACGCTTCGATGCATTTTTTAATATAATTTTAAAGTTTTTTATTTTCCTGTGAATCAATTTGCGTTCTCACCACATCATTATTCGTGGTACGGTTTCCTCCGGTGATGAGCTGAGAGATTCCGGTCTTTTGAGTCAATGCGTCGATGTGGTGTACTTTGTGTCATTTTCTGTCAACATATATTGGCAGGCTATGGTCACTATTGAGTAGTTTAGTGCTAAAAAGGCTTCATAGTAATAAAATCAGAATCATGTTCATCAACATTTAATACCAAAATCATATAATTTGACACTTTTCTTTAATGATGACATTTTGGATGATTTATACTATCAGCATCTATAACAAATAGATTCAAATAGAACTAAAATTTATTCACAACTAATTCTGACTAGATTCGAATATTATTAATCAAAAATATCTTTTGTGGCATAATACTAAACATCAATTCTCATTGTTTGAAACAAGAACCACAGTAGGTACTAACATCCAGATAAATATTGAAATTAATACTGATTTTCAGGATATGTATAATCTTTTTCAATTAGTGATTGTAGATTGTGTTATATTACCCTGTGAATCTTTACGATTCGATCCTACATAAATTCCAAAATAATATAATGGACTTTCATTCATAACATCATTCACAATAATAATAAATATAACTTCACTCATCAAGTCCCCACGTGATCTATTCATTCATTTCTGACAAACCAATTTCTGATCATGGAATGCCATTTTGCCCTAGAACTAATACGTATATATCTAAATTTCCAACATATTAATAAATCTATAATTTGCAGATATCAACAAGTGGAACAAACACATATTTTGAATTATCTAGATTTCCAAAATCAGTTTTAGCATTCAACGAAAGTTCAATATTTCTGAAAATAATTGATCGAAGGAAACAATAGATACAATACTGAAGTTATTACTTTCTGGCTACTTAGTTGATGTGTAAATTCGGAGAATAATATAATATTTCAGTTGTCCTCAGTCAGAAGCTTTTTATAAGAAAGCTGAATTGAGAGTGTTTTCGATTTCCTCACTCGCAAATAAAATAATGATAATAATTAAAATAACAATTTTTCATTTCAATTCGAGTTATGGAGATAGTAGGGAAAGGGTGTGTGAAATGACATACATTTTGAAAAACTTTAAAAATTTCAATGAGATAATCAATTTTTCTAAAAACTGTCGAACAAAAACATAGCCCATACTCACAGCTATAATATAAACAAGACATTTTTGACATAAAACAAAATATTGTTTTCTAGTTGATTATAACGAAAATGGACAGCATAAATTCATTTTACCCCACCCGAAGGGTAAAATGACACATTACACATTTTCATCTATACCGGCTTTCCAGTCATGATCTAACTGCTCATATAAACAGCATTCTAGCCGAATATTTGGATAATTTGTATAGTTATGTACAATATATGCACGCTAAATTTTCTACCCTCTCGTCCGAAGATAAGAGTTTTTTTTTCATCTGACTCCAATATTGTGAGAATCTTTTTCGTTACTTTTTTTCTACTGAAATATTCATTTTTCATTTATTTCCTTCCTAAGCCTTTTCGAAATTTGGAGTTGAGTGTTTTGTACTGGACATATGTATGTCAATTTGCCCTCTCGGACCCATGCCATTTTGACCCACTATGTCACAAACGAAGCAAATCGCAATTAAAAAAAACGACAACTTATTTATATGGTCTGAAGGGTATTTTTCACAACCATTATTAACGTAGATCGTTACAAAAATTTCAATTCACCTTCTCAAAACAATCGAAAGTTATAGCAGATTTCATTGCGGCATTTCGAAAACTTTTGATATCAAAACGACAATTACCTGTCGTGTATATTATGCAATGGACCAATCAATACTGAATGTAACAAAATCTTAGACACCTTTCGCAACAGTATATTCTTTTTTGATCGCAATTGCACGTCGATTTTAGGAAAAACATGGGCTATGTCATTTTACCCCAGTGTGTCATTTAGTACCTACACCCTTCCCCTGTAATAAAATTATTCGAAAATATATTAGATTTGGATGGAGATAATTACTGATTATTATTTATTAGATCTTTTGTTGAAAATTATTTCAGAAAATGTATTTCTAGGCGAATCTGCTTTCTTCAATATTGAATATGTTTCATCAATTCAATACAATTAGATTCCTCCTCCAAAGCAAAATGTCATAGTATAAGATGCAGCAAAATGACCAAAACCACTGAATTCATTTTCGTGTAGACGCTAGAGTGAATTTTTGAACAATGATTTCGAATTATGTCCATAATGTTCATCCAAGGATTCATTTTGCAACATCTTTCACAATGCTTTGTAAACATCAAAAGCATGCTTGATACAAATGAATCAATAGATATGTTATTATAATTTCAAAACCAGAAAAATCTTACTTTTTCGCAGAAATTGACATAAATATCTATCATTGAATATTATTGATGTTTTAACATAAAACAACTATCTATATTACAGAACATAATGCGTATCACATAGACACATCACATAGAAGAATGATGAATTAAGTAGACTTAAAAATAATGACTAGTTAAAGCACAATTTCATGTGTTACATTCACTATAGTTTGCTTGAGAATTTTCTTTCTTCTATTCTCCTCCTTCACGAATTTCTTCTGCAGCGGCCATGACAAAAGTAAATGTTCTTCGTTTGGTTCCCCATCCAGTATGGTCTTCCTGTTATCCAGAGACATAAAAAGTTTGCCACTAGACGTGTCTGATGTTTCGGAAGAATCACTATCTCTACCAGAAGAACAACTATTATTTAGGAGTGGTTTAGTGGTCTGATTAAATTTGGGGCCATCAAATTCCGGGTCTTCATATTTGTACTTGATTTGCCTCCATTTCCTTTCCAATAGGCTAGACGAAGAAGTGGAGTAGCTTTTATTAATTTCCTCTTATAGGCGAATTAGGATTTGATTTTTCACTTTCCTCAGAGAATGCTCTAGTGATGAGAATTCTCGGAGACCTTTTAGGAGTTACATCTAATACGTTTTTAACAACAGCTGCCTTCTTCACACTTTTATCTTGATCTCCCACAGTGAAAATCTTTTGCAGTAGATACTGGGCTGTAGTGGGACGTATGGGCGAGACATTCTTCTTCAAAGTAATACTAATTTCGTCTTCTGTGATAACAGAGACAGGATCAACTTCTGAAGGAATCTGAAGGGTGTTACAGCTCAAAGTTTGTTTCAGTTTTTCTGGAACTTCCTCCGTTGTCGACAAATTAAGATTCGAATTAGAATATGGCCGCCATGCTATATCTGAAGAAATTCTCTTCATTTTGGATTTTTGGGGACTTGTGATAGATTTTTGTACATCTAAAAGAGCTTCGGACAGTCTTCTTTGTAGTGTAGGCTTGGAGAAAAAACCAAGAGGAGTTAGAGAGGGTCTTCGAGATCCACATGTAGATGGCGTTCTCGCTTGTATCTCTTGATTAACCTCACTTTTAGTCTGTTTTTTTCTTAAGTAGTTCTGGAATGTTTTACGCAGTGTCTTGTTCTTCACTCCATATAAGAAACCATTAATAGGAATTGATAATACCAGAAGAACGGTAGCTGCTGGGTAGAGGTAAGGATGTATCTCTGCTTTCTCTTTGGTCTTCATCAGAGTTTCAGCAAGTGCTTGCCAAATTACGAGAATATAATACGGAAAATATAAAATCAGAAATGATCCTAGTAATTCGAACACAGCATGGATTGCACTCTTTCCTTTGAATTTCGGAGGACCACCTGAGACTGGTGCTGTTACTGTTGGGACGAAGAATGGGTTCCTCTGATGGGTGATTGTAACTTGAGCTGACAGTGTCACTTCGTAAATGGCTGATGCAATTCGATGCCGGTGGTATCTTGCTATCATCAGTATCTGAAATAAAAATTGCTTATGCGAATATTTCCTTTTATCCATATGAGACTAACAAAAATACTGAAAACAACGATTGAACATAACGCTACAATCAATGGATTTATAATGTCCTTGAATTTCGAATTGTAAGTACAGGGTGTAAGAAATTATGTCCAGATTAATCCCTGAGTTCGTAACAATGAAATAGTTTGAATCAATTTAAGCTCAGTTGAACATCTCTGATACATTTTCATTTAATTTTCTCAGAGACAACTGAGAATAAAATTGAAAAGAATCAAGAAAGTAAAAACTACTTTTGGGATATGAAAGGAGACAGAATGTTTAGGTACCTAAAATTCTTATACCTGAAGAAATAGATGGTGTTGTATTTTAATCGTTTTTGTGAAAATTACTTTGTATGAAAGGTTTTCCAATAAGAGGTGTTATTTTGAATAGCCGATATTTCGGTAGATGTCACGTTTAAAGCTATCATTTTTTGACATTTGAGGAGTGGAAACTACGCCATTAAAATGTAACGATACACGCTTCAAAAACGCATTGAAATTATTAAAATTTATACAAAAATGGTGAAAATTTGGCAGAGACTGTTCGTAAAACTCGTACATTTTCGGACCGCAATAGAGAAATTGGTGAAAAAATTCGAACTGTTGGGACAAGTTAGTGATGAGAAGAATAAAACCCGTGCACGTCGCTCAAAAACAGCCGAGAATATCGCTGCTGTAGCCGAAAGTGTTGAAGAAAACCCAGGTTTGTCCATTCCGCTTCGTTCTTTGGAATAAGGCATTCCACAAACGTCATTACAACACGTATTTTGCATAAAGATTTGGGTCTCAAGGCTTATAAAGTTCAGTTGACACAAGGACAACGAGTCTTTGCTGATTGGGTCGTTGAAATGCATGAAAATGATCCGAAATCCTATCGAAAAATCATTTTGAGTGATGAGGCCCATTTCCACCTCGGTGGCTTCGTCAACAAGCAAAACCGTCGTATCTGGGGCTCGGAAAACCCAAGAGTTATTGTTGAAAAGCCTCTTCCTCCTCAACGTGTGAGTGTATGGTACGGTTTATAGTCTGGCGCAGTCATTGCACCTTACTTTTTCGAGAATGAGGCTGAAGCAACAGTTACGGTGAATGGATTGCTCTATCGAGAGATGATTAATGATTTTTTATGGCCGAAATGGGATAGTAGTGATCTGGACAACGTTTACTTTCAACAAGGCGGCGCTACGTGCCACACAAGCAACGAAACCATTGAAAAGAACCAGAAAAAGTTCACGGATCGTGTTATCTCTAGAAGAGGTGATCACGATTGGCCACCGAGCTCTTGTGATTCAACACCTTGCGACTTCTTTCTTTGGTGCCACTTGAAAGAGAAGGTCTACGCCAATTAATAGCCCAGCGTCGATTCAAGACCTCAAAGATGGAATTCGTAAGGCTACCGAGGACACAGGGCAGCCACTTTGCGATTTGGTTATGGAAAATTTCATAAAAAGGATATGGTCATATAATCGAGGTGATAGTCATTTGCCTGATGTTATTTTCCACTAATAACGGTATAGCTTCTTTCTATATAATGAAATGAACATCGGATTATTTTTATTCAAAAATGGCATTTTTCTTGGAATATCAAAATAACACCTCTTATTGGAAAACCCTTTATTTTGAGTATCAGTAGGAAGAGATCACCATTGAAAACTTGAAATTTTGCATTCGTTACCCGTGGAACGTTCCTCATGGGTTAAAAACATTTGAAGAGAGTAATTGGCGTGCACATTCTACTGAAATATGAGAAACTCTCAAAAAAATCGTGAACTTTTTTGGTCGTCATAGAGTAGAGTCGTAAAAACTTTGTACTTTTGAAGGAAATTTCTTCTCTAATGAATATATTAAGTGATTGTGAAATACTCCGGGTTAATGATTTCCATTCAAATAGAAAAAACATTTGGCTGGCCATGGAAAAATTTCCTTGTATTGGGAGTATTGGTAATACTTTTATGTCTCAAATCTCATTCAACGGTTCGTTTCAATGCAACGTTACCATTCGGAGTGTTCTTATTTCTATATTCATAAATATTCTTATTCATAGCCGGTTCTAACAATTTAGTGAAAATCTTTCTTGAAATCATGATATTTCAAACAAGAATTAATCTAAATTAATAGATATTGCTTTACCTTCAAATTGCAGCATATGATGAGTGTGGCAGGAATGAGCAGTGTGAAGATGGTGTAAATGGCAGAGTACATAAGAACACCTTTTTCGTATTTGTAATTCGAAGAGCAAGTAGTGAGCCCTTGGATATATCCATATGGGACGATTTTGAGAAGTGGAGGAACACATAGGGCTAGAGAGACAATCCAACCAGTACTTAGACCAAAAAATACCTGAAAAATAGAAGGAATAGCTGGGTAAATTCATCAACGCTCCATTTTCAATATTGTGAAAACTAATTTGAATCCTTAGTAGTCGGTTCTTTTTTACATGTAAAACGTTTTCTCGCCTCTGAATTTATGAGGTTAGCAACACACTATACTGTTGGATGATTAGGTACCTTCAAGCAACATTATTATCTTTGTGGGAGCTACTTTCATTCCAAGAGTAGTTATCAACCACGATCTTATAGAATTTTTGAAATTTGTTTTATGAATGGTAACTTTTCTTGAAATACAATAATAAGTGCCGTTGATATTTAATGGTATATTCACAATTTGACAATTGGAATGAATTATATAAGGGTTTTATTCACTGTCGACCTACTGAAGCATAATCTATCTTAACTGGCACTTTCATTTCATGAAAATGTGTTATGCCATGAAATATGATAGATGCCACCCAACTTACTTGTTCAATTTCAAGATAACCGTGGAAGCTGTACAATTCGGAAGTCTTAACGGTCAACATCAACGAACTATATAAACTTGAAATTTGCTAGGTAGGTTCGAGTTATACACTTATACAGGGTGGGCCATCCATAACTTTCCTCCCCGAATTTTCAGCTTTGAGATGGAATAACGAAAAAACGCTAGGACAGGTCCAATTTTCTTGAAAGGGTACAAATAAAGATGTTCAAATGATTTTACTATCACTACCCCTCTAGTCGCAACCCCTAACAGCTCTCATTTTTGAATAAGGAAGAAGGGTCGAGCAGCACCTCATTGGAACGGCAATTCAATTTCTTGCAGGAGTGAATTTTTTAATCGCTTTATACAGAGTGACTCAGTATTCCATCAATAACTTTCACACGACCAATTTGGATATTAAAAAAAATAAATTATGGTTTCCATAGGAAAAAACAAAATTTCATGTAATAAGTCAGTTAGTCAGGAATGAAACCCTTAGGAAAAAATTATATAAGGTCACTAGATTCCTATCAAAAAACTGTCAGTATAATGTTTTTGTTTCAAGAACAAATAGGAACGGAGATAATCACCAAATGAGAAATTTCCCAAATGGCAATTTCGGCTTATAACTCGGAAACAAAATATGATAGAGCAATAGGATTGACAGCAAGATGAGTTTCTCGATAAAAGATCTCCGTAATGTGCCATTCGTTTTTCTCTATCTCGTACGGTTAAAAAGTTGAAGTTCAGAATCACCAATTCTGGTCATCCTGTACAAAGACAACTTCATACTAATAACCGTTATTTTAACAACATAGACGTCTTCGTACTTATTAATATCATCAACAATCAATTGAATACCCCATTATTTTCCAGAGTAACATCAAAACCCTTTCATTGTTACTGTGAGTTTGGCAATCTACATTCTTCCAAGAGCCGAATTTCCAAGTTTCTATTAAGTTTGTTCCCCTTCAGCTTTAAATTATTCCATTCGGGAGCAATATAGTAATTACTTTTGGAATCGAATGTCTCCCAATTTCTATTGGATATGTTTTTAATGAGAACTTAAATTGCAAGATCCATGAACCTAAAGGAAAATGCGAATAGCGCTGCAATGGTCCTAACTAATGAAATTAAATCTTCTAGACGAAAAAGCTATTAAACCAAAATAGGCATCCATCAACTCTATTAACGTAAGCCGCTTGGAGCTAATTAGTGTTCAAAATTGAACGAGCTCAATTGATTTCTCCCTCTACTCATCATTGAAATGAGTTTCATGGCGATAAAGAACAACAGATGGTTTTCAATAGCTGGCAACACTTCGCGAACAAAGTGTTCAAGGATTCCCTGAAATTTCCACGCTTCGTGTATTTCCTGAAATAAAGTGAAGTTACATAATTACGTAGACGTTATTTTGAAGTGGAGCTATAACGTATACAGAGTTGGAGGAAATGAAAGAAAAGAATCACCAAATTTCCATTTCAGCTTTGGATCACTCTCGCTATTGTAAAATTAAGCAAGATCTACAGAATGTCTTTTTGAGCGCTCGTTCTATTCAAACGAGTGCTATATCGTTTTGACCAAATGTCTGTAATTTTCGAATTTTGAGTCGAAAATGGTCTCAAACGATAGGGTCAGACTCTCTGATTACGAATTCCTGGTTAAATTCATTTCTGTTCGTGGGGCCGTCCGGCCGGCAGTTAGCACAATTACTTTTGAAGGGATTGTCCTAGAGACTTGAAATTGTCAGGATGAGTTAGGGACCGAATTGGCTCGGTTAAGTTCGCTAATCAGCCAAATCGTGCAGGCCAGTCAAAATGTTTGTTCCTCAATATCTCGAAACCAATCGAAATGAAATGGTACGGCCAAATGCAAGATGCTCAATACAAGACTCATGCAAAATTTTGTGGCCATAGTGTGACCAGAAACATGGATAATTCAATTGGAATATTGAAAAGAGGAAACTTCATATTTCCATAATAAAGACATTCGATTCGAGTGAAATTCATTTTGTGAATAGAGATCGATATACTGGATGTTCATCAAAAATTTCTCGGCCAAAAAAAGAAGAATCTCCTTATTTCCATAACACGATATTCGATTTGAGGGAAATTTCTTTTGTGAATGTAAACTGATATACTGAATTTTCATGGAAAATTGTGTGACCATAGTGCGAACAGAAGTATAGAAAAATCAATTGGAATATTGAAAGAAGAATCTTTATATTCTTTATAGTGGTTTGTTGCGCGACTTCTTTATACGTCGACGCAACATTAAATTGCTACTTGGATAGTCTGCAGACTTCGCTACATTCTTTGCGCATTTCCTAAAAAGAACACGGATCTAGCCTCATTGAAGCCCTCTCAGATACTGACATTTGGTGTGATCTGAAGCGCAGTTGCGAAAAAAGCTCTGATGGGAGTACAAAAGGCAATCTACAATTAAGGCTTAGTTGGATCTTTGAACCCGTTTAAATAGCTAAGGTTCATAAGAACTCTAGAACAGATGACGACCCTGAAGTTGGCGGTGCATGATTCACATATTTGATAATTATTCAAACTAAAAGGATTGTGCTGGAAATGTGAAAAGAATTGTTCTTACCAAGTTTAGGTGCCAGATTACGAAAACGATAACGAGAAATCGGCAATTATCTTAATTTTTCTCCTAATAAGTGCCAGATTTTTTTTGGAAAATAATAAATGAGTGATTTCCACACTTATAATCACTTGACACTGTTCTTATTCTAAAATTCCTTTAATACTAATATTGGAAAAGTTCACAAAAATGGCATTTCTCAATCCCATCCTAATAATTTGAAACTAATTGGCTATTCGATTTGAGACATTGGCAACAATTCGCGACGGTTGATAGCCGAAACGCAAATTATCATAGAATTTCACATCAACATCTATTTGAATTATTTATTTCATCGGTTATTGGTTTCCACATAGTTCCTTTAATATTGTCATATTGTATCGATTCTCGAAACGTACAGAATGGGCATGTTACAACGGTAGTTAAATTTATTACATTTGAAGTTGAAGCGATTTAAGATTCAATAACGAATAAGTAACAGAACTACAAATTTGAAAAATTTTCTGTACCTTCTTTTTGCTCACGATGTGTCCATAATGTAGGGGAGACGCAATTGCATAATATCTGTCGCAGTTCAGCCCACATATCGTCCATACCACCAATGGATGCAACAGGGTGAGAAAAAACCATAAAAGGTGCAGAGTGGCCCTGAAGATATCCAATTTTCCAATGTGAAACTTGGCACTGAGAAAATCAGGAAAAGTAATCCTAACACAATATTCAGGATCCCCAATGTAGCAGAAGAATATGATTGACAGATGAAATCTGTAATAAATATAAGTAAGTAGATATAAATTTTTTCGGCTACTTCGAAATAAAAGGTGATTTTTATGTGTACTACATTGAACATTGATGACCCATTTTAATGCTCAATTTATGCTATATTTTAATGAACAATCCTAATGGCAACCGTAAACAAAGTATTCAGAAGCACTACGAGAAATGTCAAAACTCTACTGAAACATAGATACTTAAATCAATCAAGACTTTATATACAATTCATGTTGAGATCGTCGGAAAAATCTTGTAATCAACTCGTTTATGAATCGAGTGACTAATGGTCTCGAACTATTAACGCTTTTGCTCCGCTCACGCGTTAAAATATCAGAGAACTCTATGCAATATTGACAACATTGTTTATAAATCTGACAAGAAAATAATTAACATAACCTAGAATTTCAATATACACAGTGGAATATGCCAAATTTCCATGGCCAACCGACGGCTCAACCTTTCGTGAACGGACTATACACAGGCGTTTTTTCGGGCTACTTTTGGGCGTTTTGGTCGCTTGCGGAGACGCTAGCTGCCAGAGCGCCGAAAAAGTAGCTTGTGTATGGGTCGCTATCTTTAATAACTATTCCACCATCGAATCACCAGTTTTAGTAAGCTTGAATAGGCATTTTCTGTATGCTTAAATATGTTTTTTTTCATGGACAGCATTGAGGGTAGCAGAGCCGGAACTAGGATTCTAGCGCCTGTGGCAAACTTTCAGAATGCGCCCTTGAAGAATTTATTTTTCAATAAATATATGATTTTTATAATTGACATTTATTGATTATAAGGGTTTTCCAATAAAAGGTGTTATTTTGATATTAAAAGAAAAATGCCATTTTTCAATAAAAATGATCGGACGTTTATTCATTATGAAGAAGAAGCTATGCCGTTAATAGTGGAAAATAACATAAAGCAAATGACCACCACGACCACGCTTACAGGACCATATCCTTTTAATGAAATTTTCCATAACCAAATCGCAAAGTGGCTGCCCTATGTCGTCGATAGCCTCACGAATTCCATCTTTGAGGTTTGAATCGACGCATTCGACGCTGGGCTATTGGCGTAGACCTTCTCTTTCACGAAGTCGCAAGGTGTTAAATCACAAGATCTCGGTGGCCAATTGTAATCACCTCTTCGAGAGATAACACGGTTCGGAAACTTTTCCCGCAAAAGACCAATGGTTGCGTTGCTTGTGGGGCCGTCTTGTTGAATGTAAACGTTGTCCAGATCCAATTTCGGCCATAAAAAATCATTGATCATCTCTCGATAGGGCAATCCATTCACCGTAACTGTTGCTCCAGACTCATTTTCCGAAAAGTAACGTCCAATGACTCCGCCGGCCCATGAACCGCACCAAACAGTCACACGTTGAGGATAGAGAGGCTTTTCAACAATAACTCTTGGATTTTCCGAGCCCCAGATGAGACAATTTTGCTTGTTGGCGAAGCCACCGAGGTGGAAATGGGCCTCATCACTCAAGATGATTTTTCGGTGGAATTCCGGATCATTTTCATGCATTTCAACAACCCAATCAGCGACGTTGTTGATGATCGGCCGACTTGAGTTCTTCTGTTAACTAAACTTTATGAGCATTGAGACCCAAATCTTCATGCAGAATACAGTGTAATGACGTTTGTGGAATGCCTTATTCCAAAGAACGACGAGGAATGGACAAACCTGGGTTTTCTTCAACTCATTCGGCTACTGCAGCAATATTCTCGGCTGTTCTTGAGCGACGTGCACGGGTTTTATTCTTCACATCACTAACTTTTCGCAAGAGCTCGAATTGTTCCACCAATTTCTTCATTGCGGTCCGACAAGATGCTTCCGGCGATCCACATTTTCCACCATTTTTATAAAGAATTTTAATGATTTCAATTCAATACGTTCTTGAAGCGTGTATCGTTCCATTTTTGTTAATGACGTAGTTTCTACTTCAAATGTCAGAAAATGACAGCTTCAAACGTGATATTTACCGAAATAGCGGGCTATTCAAATAACACCTCTTTTTGGAAAACGCTTTATTTTGAAGAACCTTTTATTGACAATAATCTCCCATATTTTAAGGTAATGAACAATGCACCGGGAGTCGTGTTTCTCGCCATGTATAATTTTCCAGGATTTTGTTCCGTTTTGGAAGTGTTCGTTAACTACGTGTTTCTCAATTTTGCAAACTGGTAAATTCGCCACTTTGAAATATAGAGCTTGTAGTCAATCTTGATTTAAAATGGAATATATCATATTTCACATATTGCGCCCCTAGGTCGTTTGCGCCCGTTGCAAATGCCTCCCTCGCCACGCCCACGGTCCGGCTCTGGAGGGTAGTGTTTAATATCCCTATACAATCATTCAATCAAATTTAAAGTATCAAATGAGTTTTTATTTAAATATGGAAAATGCGATTTTTGTTCAGACGTCTAGCAATGATCGAGCATAATTAGTGGGGATATTGGAATATTGAAAAAAAGAAACTTCATATTTCCATAGAAAGATATCCGATTCGAGCGATTCGTTTTGTAGATGAGGATCGATATACTGAATAACACAATACAAAATTTCATGGCCATAGTATCAACAGACCATAGAAAATTCAATTGGAATATCGAAAAGAAGAATCTTTATATTTCCATAACAGGATATCCGATTGGTGTGAAATTTCTTCTGTGGATAAAGATTGATATTCTGAATCTTCGTGAAAAATTTCGTGACCAAAGTGTCAACCGTACAATAGAAAATTCAATTGGAATATTGAAAGACCAGTCTTTATATTTCCATAACAGAAAATCCGATTCCAGTGAAATTCATTTTGAGAATGAAAATTAAGATGTTCCTGCATAATTTCTGGAGGATAGCATCATCAGAAACATGGAATTTATTTTTATAATTCATATTTTTTACATATTTCATTTTTTGAATAATTTCCAGAATATACCTAATTCCGATTGTGCTGAGATTCTGCATTTATATGTTTGGTATCAATCTCAAATCCCATATAGAATTTTGAGCTGATAGTCTTATGGCTTCACCAAAACGAGCGCTCAAAAGCTCCTGCTCAGGAATTTTCTTGAATTTTATAATAAAAACCTGAGATGCTTGCTGCTGAGTTCTACCTTTTTCCAGTTTAACTTCGTGGATTTTTTTTCCGATTAGCTATTTCGAAACTCCGAACATGTAGAGTTTATTGAATCTTTTGAAGAATTTGATGTCTAGGATAGTCGCCTACCTCTATTATTATGGATTACCCAGACATAGGATATCTTTTCTATGTTAAGATTTATTGAGCACAAAATAGGGAATTACTATCTGGACTATTTCATCATTTTGTTTGTGTTAAATTTTATAACAATACTCGGACGTTTCTTGGGCTCGCACTTTCTGGTTGTAATGTCAAAATATTGAACAATAATGATAAAATCAACAACCCTCTCAAATGAGTATTTCGTGTTAGAAAATATTGCCAATAATTCATCATAAATTTTTTTCGGTGGAAACTCATGCTCTCACATATAGCTACATACGCATTTTGTTTTAACAATCCAATGTATGTTCATGAATAGTAGATATCTGAAATGCATTTGACAATGATTTGAAATATAAATTAATGTTTTTGCGAATAACTGCTCATTCAATTTCATGTGTTCAATGAATTATATTGAATTTATCATTGGTCATCCCACTCCCAGAGATATATTTTTTGCGCTAGACCCTAGGGGAACAACATGCTGTAGGTTTTGCAAAATTCCGAATTTTTAGCCGGGATTACTCTTGATCAACTCATTCAGAATCACTGAGACGAGTCCAAAGTTGAAAAAAATCTTTTTTACGTCCGTCCATTTTGCCCGAATGTCTGTGATTTCCGAATTATGTCTGTGGGATCGGTCGTCCTTAAACACGATAACTTTCGAAATAATTGTCCTTGAGACCCGATTGAGACCTCAAATCAGGGTAGCTTCGTTTTCTGCAAGTGAAGTTCGTTGAACAGAAAAATCGAGCTGGGTGTTCCACAAATTCTGGCTATTCAAAATTTTTGTTCATCAATATCACAGACAAACCAAAACTGTTTTAAATGAACTTTTGCGGTCAAATGCAGGATACTTATTGCGGAATGAAATTTATTTTGAGGGTGAAGATAATTATGCTGAATGCAGATACAAAATCTTGAAAAGATTACATAATCAGAACCATAGATTATCATCTGAATTATCCGTTTTTCTAATTAATCCGAATTTTGCAATTCGATCTAGCAGAAATTTTGCAGTACTTATTAAAATGTTCAATACCAATTCGAAGCAGTACGCAAATTTGTAGAAAATTTAATCGAGTTTGAGGATGTGAATTGGCGAAGTGAATGATCATGCAAATTTTTTAAAGGATTGTGAAATCAGAACTATTGAATTTTAATATTTCAGGTATTGATTTTTCACATATTCATTTTTGATTAATTCCAGAATATAATTCTGATCGTGCTGAGATTTTGGATTCATATAGTTAGTACCATCCTATACTTAATTTTGAGGTAATACCCCTATCCTCCATCAACGAACGAGCGCTCAATTCCCTTTCTTGAGATTTTCATTTACATACGTTCTCCAAGGAGTTTTGATAGACTTCAAAAGTATACTCCGTGTATATTAAAATTGTAGGTTATGTTGTTCATTTTCTGATCAGATTGATACGCAATGTTTTCAATATCATATAAAAGTTGCAAAAATCGCGGATTTCTCACAATATCAGTTTACATCTGAAAATTGACAAATGGATAACGCAATTCAGGCAGTTTTAAGTACCTTACGGCAACGGTTTGAATAATGGAAAGTAATAATATTGTAAATGTATTCGGGAATGATCATTTTCATTAATCAATAGAAGCTCGAATGAACAAAATTGAGTCAATGAGGAAAAAGTTCTGAAACGAACATTAGGTGACGAAAAAACATTGTTAAGCTTGGGACGATTCGCATCTTCATGAAGTCTTCTAGAAAATCAGTAATTTTGTTATGATTGTTGCTAATGTGTAAATATTGACTTGAGAACATCCTACTCAAGAAAAGCTTGAAAGGAATAATTTGAGTTGGTTTATCCTTCTGAAATAATCCTTAACATTTTCAGACTTCTATCTGAGGCAGAATATCTTATCAGCATATATAATATATGAATAATAGTATAACCTCTATTTGTTTGTCTACAACCAGAGTTCTCTGATCTAAACTCGAAAGATCGTTGAACGAGTCCGGTTACATCCGGCAACGTTGACTTTATTTCACGTTATGACAGTAAATACTGCCAACCTCAGATAAATAAACAAAGGCCTGCTTTGTGCTCAATATATGCGAAGGGGGTAAATGTGTGAATTTGCTTCACAAGTAGACTCTTTCAAAAATTATGCCTTTGAAATATCACGTGAATTACCATTCCAGCAAATATTCTAGGATGCAATGAGGGCTACCGCGTATGAATTTTCCGCTAGAGGCGCTAGTGTTGCGTGTTGTCCACGAGAATTTGAATTGTCAAATATTCAAACGTAATTGTGAATCTGTATTCTGTTTATTTTCAATCTTTACGAGGATGTTAGGAGTTTCACATACATAGGTATTCAGATTAATAACAGCAAATATGAATCACGGATCAATGAATATCACTGCTTTGAAAGCGGTATTACAGAAGATAGTTGCCCAATTAAGCGGGCTAAAAGGAGAGCTAATTCAAAGGTGAGTTTGTTCAGAGTTTCAATACGCATTTCTTGCGGAAAGTATGCTTATTTATTGAGTTTAGAGTTATGGTTTTTCTTTACAGATCCAAATACTATGATAGGAATGATAATTCCAGTGGAAACGCATTATCATGATTTGAAATAAGTTTATTACAGAAGTAGATTATCATTTCAAGAGAAATTGCTTTTATCCTACTTACATGATACCTGTGATAGCTGAAAAGTGTTAAAACTTGGAGTAGAATAATAAAACCTCACATAATCTTTTCATTTATCATTATAAGTGAATATATAGAAAAAACAGTATGTGCGAAAAGGAAACCCAGAGATCAATGTATACTAACTAATCACTAATCATTCATTTAAAGTAGGGTAAAGTAGGTTATTTATTTACACAAGTTCTTGATATATATTTTACAGTAAATGTTTTCCTCGAGTTAGTGAGTTGATTGATAACAAACATGAAATGTTTGTAGTTGTAAAATCCAGAGTAAAACTGTACCAATTAGATTTTCAATTCGAAGTAGGTATGTTTCTACTACTCTCAAGTTCCGACAAAAAAGCAGTATCAGTTGAGCTCTCTTGACTACATATTGATTTTCCTCTACAGTTGAAACGATTCTTGCATTTTCAAATTTCTTTCTGCGTTCAAGAACTCTCTCTACTAGTATTTTATTCATATCTGTCCTCACCTTCCTGGTACCCAGAAAATTGGCTAGGTATTGATTTCAGTTTTAATTTAGGAATAGCTGAAAAATTTCAACAGTAGATTACAAGTAATACAACTATTATATCTAGATTTATTCAATTGTAAAAGTAAAGTGTCTGAAGCAACATAATGTAATAGATTATTAGGTACTCACGGTTTTCTGTATTAGGATCGTTAGGTCACGTATTATAACCAGGGTTGAAATGTTTTTCACGAAAATAAGAATGTTTTGAAGGGGTAACATCAGCTGCTTTAGGACAATCCTATCGTTCCCTTTTTTTCTGAACAATACGGAACTGCACAACCTTGCGGCATGCTCGATATTGTACAGTATTCAAGGAATAGAATGTACACTTTTTTCACACGACTTATAACACTGAACACTTATAAATATGAATTTGTTTTAATAATAATAAATCAATGACAGTACAAGGAACTTTGACAGGACCTCACGCAACAGAGGCGCCAACTAGCGAGGAAAAAAACGGCAGCCCTCATTGTCAGTTGAAGTGAGCAGTCTGCGTATGAATCGAAAATTGATCATATAATCCTTTTTTCGTGTTTTCTGAATCTCTCACCTATATAATGGAAATGCAAACAACAGCTGCACTGTTTTTCAGCCGTTCTTTGTTCCATGATAAATCCCATTCAGTACAGTAAATACAATCGGATAAAACTGTTATATCTGGTGCAGCAGGAATTGCCATTTGTGCACAATAAATCTAATCAATCCTGAAGGATGTCCTCGGGGGATGCATTTTTGGTATTGAATTTATCGGTTCGTTCTTCTCCAAAGAATTCCAGGAAATGAAACACAAAATGCTAGTTTATTTCAGTAGTGATGTTGAGATATAAAAATATTATGTTTTATGTATATCTAATAAGAAGCTAGGACATTTCTTTTTCCTGTTCGAGCGCTCGAGTGATATATCGCGTTTTTCACAAATGTTCATGATTTTCTTATTTTTGAGCCGAAAATGGGCTCACAGCTGATGAAGCCGTGGTCAAATTCAATTTTATGCGTAGGGCTGTCCATAAACACTATAACTCTCGAAAATATTGTACTAGAGACTCTATGTTACAAGGGTAGGTTCGGTTCCTGAATTCGGCGTTTACGGCCAGAATCATAGAGGGTGTTCATAAGTTTTGCTCCTTCGATATACTTTCTGTAATGATATTGTTCATTATTAGAAACTTTCCTTTGTCAAAGATTAAAAATAAGAGCTTCCTCGTAGTTGAATTCTGCGTTTTTATAATCTTCCAACATGTTCTATACCTTGAGACCACAAATAGAACATCCACTAATTTCTTTCACGATTTAACCTCTGGAGTTGTCGGGAGGTTGATTTTCATGCATACGTTTATTGTCCTCACCGGAAATGCATTATTAGGGTGGCCGGACGATTGACGTCAATAAAAAAGAAACAGGTTCCTCATGTCATGGGGTACCTATTCAAATCACCCCCATGTATGTTATCCGATTTTTCACGGTTTCCGAGTTATGATTTTTTATGAAATCTGAGAATTTTCAACCTGAACATCTTCGAAAATTTTTTTTAAGAAAAGTAAAGGCTCTTCTGATATTTTTTTGTTTTAAATAGAGTGCCATGAATTGTACTTTCATACATAAAATAACCAGCATCATAACTTCGATAAAAATTATGGAAATGTTGGTCTCAAGTGAGAGTTTACGTATTTTGGATCATGATCTAAATTTTCAAATTTGAATTACAAATGTAAAAAGGTTACTTCATGGTTTCTTAGTAGGCTTAAAACTGCGCCCAACACTCAGCTTTTCAGAATCATTAATAAAAAATGGTACCCAACAGTCTACTTTTGCTAGAATTAGCCTTCAAAGTCAGCGAGGTGGAAAAAATCAAAGAACTAGACATTTACTCAAGAATTATTTTTGCCATTTTAAGATTTTCCTGATCAAGTTATAATATGAAATGCTGAAAATTAATGGAAATTAGCATTCGAAGAACGTTTTAGATAAAAAAAAAGGTATGGCAATAAATCACACATCATGTAGAAAAAGAAGTTTATTAATAAAATTTACAATAGCTTTTCATAAAGGCCACCTCCAGCCTCAATACACATTCTACACCTTCGCAAAATTTGTTTATTCAATTTTTTTTATTTATTGTAATTTTTATAAATTTTTTTTTCTACATGATGTGTGATTTATTGCCATACCTTTTTCTTTTTCTTATCTAAAACTTTTCTCCTAAAGCAAATTTCAGCATTTTCTATCATAACTTGATCAGAAAAATCTTAAATGGCAAAAAATAATTTTTGAGTAAACGTCTAGTTCTTTGATTTTTTCCACCTCACTGACTTTGAAGGCTAATTCTAGCAAAAGTAGACTGTTGAGTACGATTTTTTATTAATGATTCTGAAAGCTGAGTGTTGAGCGCAGTTTTTGAGCCTACTTAGAAACCATGAAGTACCTGTTTACATTTTTAATTCAAATTGAAAATTTAGATCATGATCCAAATACGTAACTTTCTCACTTGAGACCAACATTTCCATAATTTTTATCAAAGTTACGATGCTGGTTATTTTATGTATGAAAGTACAATTCACGACGCTCTATTTACAACAAAAAAATATCAGAAGAGCCTTTACTTTTCTTTAAAAAATTTTCGAAGATGTTCGAGTTGAAAATTCTCAGATTTCATAAAAAAAATCATAACTCGGAAACCGTGAAAAATCGTATAACATACATGGGGGTGATTCGAATACCCCATGACATTCCACTTTTCATCTACACCTGCTACAGGGAAATTATATATTTTAGACCATCCGCATTCTTGAACTGGTTTTCAAAAAGTTGGTGAGTGCTGTCATTAAACCTTCTCACATTTTTCTTAATGACTGATTCAGTGGATACCATAAGGGTAAACTTGAGACCCGAGTGTTCATCTGAGTGTTACTCATAGATAGTTGTGTTTCTCTCAAGATTTGAATTTATATTATCAAGGCAGGTGGCAGAGTACGCTGTAAAACGTATTTTCACTACACCTACATCCTCGAATTGGAAGGATTTCCCTAGTGTATCTGGTACAAGCAGAATTTTGTAAATGGAACTGGATTTTCCATGTGAATCAACTATAATTACAAATTTACTTGGGTACAGAATGGCAACGTTCTCATGCGTAAAGACGACTCCAGTAAAATTATTCATATCAGTAAAACAAGCGACCTCAAAAATATAAAATAACTCGTATAAATCTAAGGCACTTATCATTTTAAACAAAGGTTCAGGATGGCTCTAAATATAACATATCAAAATGTCCGAGGACTTCGGACCAAACTTACGGAATTTAGACTTAATTCCTTAGCTAATAACAGTGACATAGTGTTTATAACTGAATCCTGGTTGCACAGTGATATTTTAGATCATGAAGTGGTCGACCCCACTATATACAGTATATTTCGACGTGACCGTGAAACTTGTGCAACCGCAAGTCACAAGAAGACTGGTGGTGGTGTTTTCATCGCGGTAAAAATGTACTCAATGCAGTTCTTGTTGAGGATTTCCTGAGTGACGCGGAGGATGTGTGGGTGAAGCTAATTATTAACAACATTCCTGTATACTTGTGCTGTGTTTACCTTCCACCTGGGGAAAAGTTAGCCATGGATACTTTTTCAAACAAATTGGACTTAATTAAAGGTAAAATGGGTGATAACTTGGTGCTTATTTGTGGTGACTTCAACTGCTCGTCTATAAGCTGGGCCCCACGAGCTCAGACAGACCGGTATCCACTTGAAGCCGAAGACGTAGAAAATCAATATACCAATTTGGTTGACACTTTATCCTTTTGTGAATTTAAACAGTTTAACTATTTGCTTAACTATCAGAACAAAACCCTTGACCTAATTTTGTGTAACAAACATTGTATAAATTACCTAGATAAAAGTGATCACCCTCTGGTACCAGAGGATAATTACCATCCTTGTGTAGAACTTATATTAAAGGTACTTCAATGTCAGTTGAAGAATAATACTAAACGCACTACGTTCAATTACAAAAAAGCTAATTACGATGAAATAAATCAGCACCTTTCATCTGTTCCGTGGTCGACTCTTCTGATAAATCATGATATCAATGAAGATGTAGAAATAATGTATAATATTATTAACAAAACCATTGAAGATTTTGTCCCTAGGAAAACTATCAACGAAAAATTTCCAAATTTTTATTCCAAAAAAACTATTAAACTCGTTAAACTAAAAAATCGTGTCCACAAAAAATGGAAAATCTATGGAAATACATGTGACCTCATCCGCTACAAATCTCTTCGTGCCCTATCAAAAACGTACATAGAAGGTGACTATTCCAGGTATATTACCTATCTGGAAGATCAAGCCTCACATGAGCCAAAATTAATATTTAATATGACTTCAATGAAAAACAAAAGTAGAAGATCCAAGTTTCCTTCAGTTGTGACATTGGGTGATCAGGTGGCCACTGGCGGGGTGGAGATGTGCAATTTGTTTGCGAGCTTCTTCCGGGGCGCTTTTGTGGAGGCGGCGACACATCCAATAGTGTCAAATGACTCTGACGGACGGCACTTTCCCTACTTAAGTTCAATAGTATTAACAGCTGAGGAAATAGAAAAATCCATACGATCTCTCGACCGACGTAAGGGACCCGGTCCTGATGGTATCCCCTCTCAATTCGTACAGGATTGTCCCTCCTCAGTATACCTCTTGAAATAATTTTTAATAAATCTTTAGAATCTGGCAACTTCCCTAATATATGGAAGCGGGCAATTGTAACACCAATTCATAAAGGTGGGGACAAGACTCGCGTTGAGAATTACCGACCTATAAGCAAATTGTGTATAATTGCTAAACTGTTCGAATCAATCGTATATAATTATATTATCTCTCTCGTGAAAAACTCTATCATGCCCGAACAGCACGGCTTTTTGAAGGGGAGGTCTATAGAGACCAACTTAGTAAATTTCCTCGAATATATCTATAAAAATCTGGACGATAGAATCCAAGTCGACGTAGTTTATACCGAATTCACGAAATGTTTCGACAAAATAAACCATGATATATTATTGAGGAGATTAGCTGCTGTTGGAATCGGTGGTTCGCTGTTGAATTGGGCGAGATCATGCCTACTCAGAAGAAGTCAGTACGTATCTATTGATGGAGAGTACGTGTCAGAAGATATTGATTGCACGTCTGGCGTTCCTCAGGGTTCGCATCTGGGTCCGCTCTTCTTTTAATATACGTTAACAGTATGCATGCCGTCTTCAGATGTTGTCGTTTTCTCATGTATGCAGATGATTTGAAAATATTTTTCCTCATCAGAAACTTAGCGGACTGCCTAACAATCCAGAGAGAACGTGACTCCTTCACAGAATTTTGCAAACTGAATGATCTCTTTCTGAATATTAATAAATGCCACGTCATATCTTTTACAAGAAGTCAATCACCATCTCCTATAATTACAAAATTGCGAAACATTGCTGACCCGAGTTACCAAAATCAAAGACTTAGGGGTTATATTCGACTCTAAACTTTCATTCAGCTACCACATTGAAAACATCGTCAGATCTGCTAGTAAAATGCTTGGATACATTTTTAGGCAATGCAAATCCTTTAAAAAAGCTCCACCTCTAATCCGTGTTTATTACGCATACGTTTTCAGCCGCTTAAACTTTGCATCAGTAATCTGGAACCCACAGTACCAAATCTATATTTCACGCCTTGAAAGAGTGCAGAATAGATTTCTTAAACGCATTGCCTTCAGAGAGAACCTGTCACTACAGCATAAAGAAGATCCGAGAGTAGATCGTTACCCCATTTTAAGAAAAAATTTTGAAATATTATCTCTGGAAGACAGACGTAAAATGCATGACGTCATTTTCTTATCAAAAATTTTGGGTGGCCATCTGCAGGCTTCAGATATTCTTGAAATGATAAAAATCAACATCCCATCATTCAATCTAAGTCAACACGAGCTATTGCATATTGAATTTAAGCGTAATAATTACTCGAAAAACAGCCCAATCGTTAGAATGCTACGCTCCGCTAATGAGGCACAACACTTGGTTGACATATTTCATCTCACACCACAAAAAAATTAAATTTACATTAAAAAATTCATATATTGGTGTCTATTGAATTTCTGTTACCTGCATTTTTTTTGTTTTATTTTGTTATTTGGTCTCTGTAAATTTTTTCCTTGCTCTATTCTCTTTTTTGGATTTTTTGGTTTTTTTTATGTTTATTTTTCGATTGTTAACAATTCTTCACGAAAACTGTATACTGCTCAATCAATTTGTAATTTTGTGAAGCATTTTAAGTTGTAAGGCCTATCTTTGAGTGTAAAAATTTTGTTCATGTTCTCTATTGTGGATACTGTTTCTGGGTACCACACCTGTTTGTATCCCTAATTCTCTAAATAAATAAATAAATAAATAAATAATAATTTCAACTCTTCTTCCATTATTACCTGAGCAGTTTGTCATTGATTGAATGACCCAACCCAGTCAGTTTCATTTTTTTACTGTCAGAGTTATAAACAACTTTTTTCAGTTTCATTACTTTTTATACCTACAATATACAGTTTTATGGAAAACCCTGTACTATGTGTTGAGCCCTCATTTGTCTGAAGCTGAAAGTTCGAAACTATAGTTACAAACTGGAAACTGTGAACATCTGATGAAGGGTCTTCCAATAAGAGGGAGAGAAACTGAAGACTGTCAAAAGACATTTTCACTTTCAACCACTTCTCACCAGCTTGCGCAAATAATACCTTCCAATAATTTTTCTTTATGAATGAATGAAGAATTCTATTGTCAAGAGAAGATGTATCTTGATGATGAAATTAGAAAACACACGATGGAACAACTGGAACACCCAAAGGTGGTTCTAAAGTTAGGGTAAAAAAACGGACTTTTTTCGCCCTGTATAGAATAACGTATGCCGAGTCTTCTTGAAATTCAAAACTGGCGATTGATTAAGGATGAACATACCTACGATGAAAGAAATTACATACAGTGGAACTTCCCTATAAAGTAAGGCGCTAAATCAGCAAAAAAAATCGTTATAAAGAAAATTTCGTTATTTAGAAAATTTGTTGTTATGGTCGGCTATTGCAGTCGACTTCTCTGATAAATTTAAGTTTTTCTCCAACCATCAAAAAATGTTGACTGTTTTGTACTATTTTCAGGTGCAAAAGTCATAAATTCCCTTACCGTACAAAAATTTGCTCGTTGCTTAGCAACACTTTTAATCCTAGGATTAAAAAACGCTACTTTTAATCCTTGGATTAAAGTAAATGCATTTGAAGTCTACTTGACAATCACTGTCATGATTCTGTGTTCAATTCATAACCAAATTATGAACGATTTTTCACTAACCAACCAATTTATTTTAATTTTGACTTGGTTGGCGAAAAAAATAGTTTATATTATTCGGATTAAAAGTGCCTATTTTAACTCGCAATTCTGCATTCGCTCGGCTACGCCTCGCAACGCAAATATTGCTCGTAAAAAATATGCACTTTTAATCCTATAATATAATAATACTATTTTCATTCAAACTTTAGCACTTGCTTTTAAACATTTTCGCACAACTTTTCACACTATGTAATGGTTAGATTGAACCAAACAGACAGGGGTGTAGTTAAAACTGTTCAAGAAGAATATCTCTGCCCACCATTATACCTTTTTTACCAATACCCATTCAAAGAGTGATGATCTTTGAATATTTCGTTATAGAGAGATTTACTTCGTTTCAGAGGGTGTTTTCAACATGGAATTTGGATTCAAGGTGCAATGCCTTGTACGAAATTCGTTATACAGAGGAATTTGTTATACAGACGTTCGTTTAGGTAAGATGTATTTATGAATTAACAAACTTCATCGATTTTTGAGTGGATCGATTGTTTTGCCGGTCAGTGTGGTAAATATTCCAAATTCATTCAATTTTAGTAATCGTAAATAAATCGAATAACATAATGTGCTTAAATGTAAATTATTCAAAAGTGCTTTCAAATACCCTCCCCACTGCATTCGGTGGTAACTTAAGCTCGCCGTGAAACGCGACAGTTTCTTCTTCCTTATGAATGATATGCTATTACTTTTCTTTTCCTTATCACTTCAGCAGCCGTGGAAAACGCAAAACAAATAATTAATTCAATTTCACCTCGCGACAATGCTGTGGACAAACCATATCAGGTAGAATTCAATTTCCTTAAAATAAACATTAAAGATTTCAGGTCGTACTCGCAACGAATATATCGCTCTTTCATGATCTCGTTCCCTGCTTCTCACACGTTTTCACGGCGTAAATGTATTTGACCCCTTTTTCCGATGGTTGGAAAAGCTTTACGGTTGATGAAGTTTGTTTGAAGTGAAAGGCGTTAAAGTTTCCTCGGGATCTTTCCACCAAAAATAACTTTGTTCATCACATATTTGTCATTGTTTGAACATCATTGATCATTTTTTTTTGTCAGGTTCACTCTGGATAAGTTGGAAGTTTCTGAGGATACTTGGATCTCTTTTAGGAATTCTTTGTTTGAGCAATTTGAAACTTTTACAGGCTACTGCTTGGTGAGTTGGTATTTTATTCAATGTTGTCAAAAGTGTAGGTCTATAACAGTTTTAAAATTGATAAGGTTCTCCGTAAATCAATTATGTTCAGTAGAGAAGAAAATTCAAATAATAAAATCGTTTCAGTTCGATTTGAATTTTGTTCTCTTACTTATATGTATACCAGAAATTCCTTTCAGCTGTCGAACTTTTGGAATAATTCTAATCTCTCGAAGCTTCAAATAGTTGGCAGTGTTTGGTTATCGTCGATGTATTCCTTTCCATACAATAAGTTTTTAGGATACTGAATACGCACAGGAATACTCAGATGCTTATCTTTTCTAGATCGATATTTTACCATTGAAGGTTCACGTTTTTTTATTCAAGGAAACGATTACTTATCTGTGAATGAGATACTGCTCGAAAGTTAACTATGTTCATTTCCTTTTTGTGCGCTCGTTCTACTTAAACGAGTGCTACATCGTTTTGCCTAGATGTCTGAAGTTTCGAATTTTGAGCGGAAAATGGCCTCAAACGATAGGTTCCGAATCCCTGATGATATATCCGTGGTCAAATGCATTTGTCCGTGGACTGACCGTCCTGCCGAAAGAACGATTACTTTCGGAGGAATTGTCCTAGAGACTTGAATTTGTTCACCAGCCAAATCGTATAGGGTGTTCAGTGAAATATAGTCATTAAAAAGTTTTGCTCCACAATATCTCAAAACAGAACTAATCAAAATCAAATTCTGCGGCAACATGTAAGATGCTCATAGTAAGCCTCATACGAAATTTGGTGGCCATAGTGTTAACAGAACCATAGAAAATGTTTATTGGTATATTGAAAAGAAGAATCGTTATATGTATTTTCATAACAAGATATCCGATTTGAGTCAACCTTTAAATTTCAAAAGTATCGCATCATCTGAACCTGAGAATTTATTTTTTAATTATTGATTCTTTAAATATTTCATTCTTTGAATAATTTTCAGAATATAATCACGATCTTGCTGAGATTTTACGTTCAAATACCTACATGAATCTCAGTCCTATACAAAATTTTGAGGTAATAGCATTATTGCTCCACCAATGAACGAGCGCTCAAATGCACCTGTTCCGTGCTTTTTTTGAATTCGTTCATCATTGTTCCACCAAATTCAATTAGTTTAGTATGGTCTTCTGGAAAATTCTCTGGATGATATAAAAACATAATTGCCAAATAGCATCAATACTGAATCTGCCTATCTCAGGGTGATGAAATTATCTCCTTTTAATAGATTGGCTTTTAGGCTTCACCAGTGGATTTTTAAAAAACTAATAAAGATTTGTTGATCTTTGATTTCTCAGTTTCAGATTTTTTCTTCCTTATTTCTTCTTTTTTCGTGAAATTCATTGGATTTTCAAACCAGTTATGAGGAAAAATATCGTAATAATTTTGTTGCATTTACTGTAGCAAAAAATTTCTCATGTTGATTATAATTCTTTTGAAGCGGAAAATTTCATCAGCTTCCGTATCATTAATGTAGATATTGTAGATGAAATTGCAGAGGACGTAGACATTGATTGAACTGATACTACATCTACCACAGAGTAAAAAGTGAATATTATAATATTTCTTCGAAAATATTAATTCTGCCGAAGAGTTTACTTCTTTAGATCCATCATTTTAAATTCAACTGAGAAGACCCAATCTCTCACCTTGAGAAAAGTTATTTCTTGATCGTTTACCAGAACAGAACACGTCTTGAATAGCTTGCTCGAATTCAAAAGACTTTGAAACAAGAAGATTTTTTCTCGTTTCGAAACTAGATACCTCTTCAAAATAAAAAAAATATTTTTTATTGAGAGTATGACGACGTTGATATAAAAATACATATCTTGTTCCAACATAATGGTTTCCATTGCTTGAAATATTTCAAGGCGTTCGGAACAAGAAATTTGAATATCTACGAAAGGGAGTATATCGATTCAGTCAAAGAAGTATTGTTTTCGTTGTGAACCAGTGGCGGCTTGTCCTATGAGGCAGGTGAGGCAGTGCCTCACCAAATAAATTACGGAATCACAAATAATATCAAGCGAAATTAATCCAATATTTTATTAATCCATTTCAATCATCCCATTATATTCTTCAGTCTCAATTTTTTTTATACGATACTGCACTACGTCTTCCATAAATATCCGAGCTCCATCTCAAGCCGGGTACAGCTACAGACGTCTGTACATTACACGTTACTGATGTTACGATGAATGCACAAAAATCGGACCGTAACGTTACATGTTACAGGCGATAAGGTCCGATTTTTTGTACATTCATCTCACTTCCTCTTCAAGGCGTAAACGGTGGTGAGGTGAAGCTTGCCTCACGCGCTTCCTTGTCTAGCGCGTTATTCACATCGACGTGACGAGAGAACATGAACCTCCCCTTCGTTGTTTATCTATTGCGGCTTCTAAGGTGAATGTGAGGCTAGCCTCACACAATATTTTATGTTTGTGGCCTCAGTAACAACTTTTAGAACATTTGAACCGTTTTATCTCAGAAACGGTGCCTCGTAGGAAAAAAAGTATTAATACATTTTTTTGAAGATAATTTTAACATCTACATTTTTGTCTGAATTACTTTTTTTATGAAACTCACCGTTTTGCTGAAAATCGCGAAAAAACTCATTTTTCGACCTTTGAACTTGAATAAATTTTTGTCCATCACGGGAATGATTGGGAACTTTTATATATTATTTATATTATGTTTTTTTGAACAATTTTACCGATTTTCAGCTTGTTCGGATTTTATGTAACTTCACCCTAATTTTTGGTCTGGATTGACACTGACTATCTACCCTTGATCCGTGATCGTTTCGTTTCCGTTTCATCGGCAAACTGCACATATTCGGGTTAATCGTGAAGCGGAAGATAGTGAAATTTCACTCTGGTTTGGGTTTATTGGGTTTGTGCAGTACTCGTGATATTGCAGAGTTTTCAATAAAAGAGAAACAGTTTTTGAGTCATTCCTATGATGATATAAAATATGTACAATTAAAGAAGTTATACAACCTATTCCAAATCTTGACTATCGGTGCGGTAGGAAAATCGAATCGGAGGTTTCAAATGAGAGTACTACTGGCCCTACTGGCAGTGTAACTCTAATCAAATATTTTTTGCAGTGTTAATAATACATATTCCGATAGGGTTTAGTGAAAACTGGTTGAAGCGAGTTGAAAAACTTATCTCAGGGCAATTACCACCCAATAAACGCGATAGAATCATTGGAGCATTATACCGAAGGATTTTTTCATAATGATAAGTATGCAGCTGACAAAAAAGAGTTTATAAGATTAATATTTTCTTTTGATGTGCCTCATCACTTTATTCTGTCACAAGCCGCCACTCTTGTGAACTACCTATTTTCTCTTGAAATTAAATTATTAATCATATCGTTTCGGTAATACGAAGTTTTGCGGACAGTTAGTGCTCGTCCATATTCGTGTACTGCGCATATATGCGTAGAAAGCAGAAAGGACACCAGCGTTAACAGTTTATTCTACACATATTGTAAATCGTTCTTCTTCCACTCGCAAGCGGTAATTTTGTGGGTTTTTCAAATACCTAGTGTTTTGCGCATGACAACTAAAGACATCAGTAATAAAACAGAAATAGAGATGTTTGAGTTCATCCACTTTTGTGTGTTTGGTGAAAGTGGACGACAGGACATTGTGATCATTCCAGCTTCGTTACCAATAATTCGATGAAGGAGCTTCTAGTAGATTGGAAACTTAGCCAACTCATTAAAACTTTCATATAATGCAAATTGCTTCGTTAAGGAGCTTGTGCCCTTTGAAGATTACGTCCTGTCCACACTTTTTGCCACATATTCGCCAAACATGAACGCAATTTATTGATATCGAAATTTTTGGCGAGAGAAGATGATCTTTGTTTGATAGAATTGATTTATATCTTCAACCTAACCATAATCAAGGGAAAATAAATTCAAAACTAAAGTGAACATCGAGTACTTAGTAAAAGAGAGATAATTTCAAATTAATTTTTTATTATTTGAAAAATGAAGAAACGTTGAATGGTTAATTATCATCTAATGTACTCTTCCATATGTAACTCAAAAAATGTACTATTTATAATATTTCTATCTCTTTCAATCCTATCGAGATATGTTAGTCATGGTCCTGTAGCCTTTTTTAGTTATTTCATTAGACCAAGGATTCACGAGGTTGAAACTGCAAGTAACACAATAGTATTCATATGAACAAGCGGGTCTTAAAACATTTAACATATTTTCAATAAAAATATTTAAAATATCAGACCAAAAGAACTGATGGATCTGAATTGAATTTGTCAAAATTCTCATATGAAATACTAAAACTAATAAATCTTTCAAATAGGAAAATTGTGTTTTCGAACAAGTACCTCTTCATTTTGGAGTTAATTGAACTAATTTCTAATGGAACTATAAATGTTTTATCTCAACATCAATTGTCAACGGATCCACTAAAACCATTGATATTTTTCGATTCGACTTTAACTTCAAAATGAGTGGTATACAAGTTTTGAAATAAGTGCACCGCTAATATCTTGTATTGAGTTTTCAGTTCTCTTCAAATAAGCCCTCTACCTATGCTTAATTTCACTAGAACTCAACACACTTTTGTTCGGTGTAATTGTTGCATCTATGAAAGACTCGTTTTGAAATCATTACTTTCTACAGGTAGGTCTTCAAATCGTTTCACATAATCATAATTGAGATTTTTTATTGTAAACGGGAAATTCTTGATAATGGCTCATTAGTTGAAAGATTATTTGGGCTGTTTTCATTATCTTGGATTGTTCTATCCATTGAGATTTTTGGCTGACGAACTTGAGAGGTTCCCATCAATACATGAATGAGTTGTTGCTAGGAGATTTTGGTCACCAACAGTCGAACATTAGGTATATTCTTTTCTATTAAGAAAAGAGTCGAATTTCATATGGAAAGAATACATATCTCAGATTATGAAAATATTTCTTTATTAGAATATATGAGACAGGGATTACTTTGATGGAAGATATTTTTCTCCGTTTGAGATTTTGATTTTTACTGTGCTCAATTCCGTAGTAGTGTAATAAACTATTTTTGTCACGTATGTATGTATATGTAAGGAGCATAATGAAAAGGTTAGAAAAACAAACAAAGTTACGAAACATCAACTAATTTTTTGGCATGCTACATGAAGAAAATTTTCACATTACCTGTCTCGTCAAAATAATTGCAACAACAACTAAACCATTCAGAACGGGTCCTATTATAGAGATGAGAGTAAGTGGAACAGTGAGAAATAAAGATAGCATTCCTACATGGGCTTTCCATTCACCTCACATCTTCTTCATTGGGACGTGTCATCATCATCGATATGGGTACTTTAGTCAATCGCTATGGTGTCATCGAGTCGCCTGTAATGAAAGAATGATATGAGATCAATTGTTTCACATTGGAAACATTTTTAATAAGGTAATTAGTAGTGTTTAGTAGAGGAATTTTGATGGAACGTCAACTAAACGGATACTCAAGATAGTGATAAAATCCAACCTCAGAAATACAATACGAATTTTGAAATCAAAGTTTGCGAGATTTATAACGGCACATTGAAGGTTTTTATTTAAATATAAACAATGAAAGCGAAGAATAATATTAATTGATTTAAATCAACCAATATTAAACCCATACTTCGGAACTAATCGCCTCAACGCATGGTGGTAATATCAAACAGAGCATCCATAGATAGCTATTTCGCCCTATTTGGGAGTGTTCAGTATGGAGGGGCTCCGTCTGAAAGGCATTCTAGGTTTCCTTATTTGAAGAAATGTCGCCTATTTCTGAGAAAAACAGACACAAAACGCCATCTCCTGGAATCCTTACGAACACCTACCACCGATGCATGAACCTTAAACGAAGTAGCGAGATGTTTATCGGTTTTTCGTACAAACTGGTGGTAGTCCAATTTTTTGGAATTAATCTCAGTCGGTGAAGTAAAAACGCTCGGTTAATCGTCATAACCCAGACGTTGTGATGATAGTCGAAAGAAAATTCATGCGTTTAAGAGTAACGCAGGTATAATAAAAACAAGGAAAGCAGATACTGAAAGTCCTTGATTAAAATCAACCAATATTAAACCCATACTTCGGAACTAATCCCGTCAACGCACAAGGAACATGCAGGGGGTACTATTAAGCAGAAATCCATAGATAGCTATTTCACCCTAATTGGGGCTCTTCCGTATGGAGGAGCTCCATCTGATCGGAGGAAGGTGTTCGAAAAGATCACAGAGATGGCATTTGTTTCTGTTATTCTCAGAAATAGGCGACATCTATACTGAAGAGCCCCAAATATGGCGAAATAGCTATCTATGGATGCTCTGTTTTGATATTACCACCATGCATGTTCCTGCGTTGACAAGATCAGTTCCGAAGTATGGGTTTTTAATATTGGTTTATTTCAATCAATCAACATAATTCTCCACTTTCATTGTTTATATTATACCTGCGTTTACTCTTAAACGCGTGAATTTTAATTTCGTTTTTTATTTGAATTTCGTCTTTATTGGTGCGTTTTTCAACGAGGACTAATTATATGACAGGTTGCGAAGTATGTTCTATAAACATGTTTGATAGTTTTTGATATGCATTAAAGAATACAAATATTCACTCAATTGCTGACAATTTCTCATCTTTACTCTTCATTTTTTATGGTGTGAAATCCTGAAAACATCCAACTAGTAGCATTAGGTCAGATTCTAGATCTGAGGTGGGGGTAGCAAAAATTTTAAGTTTCAGGTTTATTGGGCTTCCGTTTCAACCAGGGTTTAGGAAAATGTTTCGAGGATGAAATTCTTTCCAACCCTTCTCGATCCAAACGCAGTATGTGCATCTCAGATAATCAACTAGCCATCCTTCAGACTCAAAATGGAAATGCATTCAATCCAATTTTTACTGGGATCATTATATTGAATTTGTTTTGACATTTCACTTTAATTTAAATCTTTTTCCATACGGGTGCTATGAATATTATTCACGAAAGATTGCACCGGAAGAGATGACGAACACCCAGATGCTTCCCGATTTTATTATGGGGCAGTTAAAAATAAATGTCAAACTAAAAGGGGAATTTTACTACCACGGTCAAGATCTCAAGAAAATGAATAAAATAGAAAATATGAATTGTGTGGTTGAAATCCCTGGTATGAATATCACAGGGAACGATTTTATCAGGATAAACTTTAGGCTTACTATACATATGACAAAAAATTTGAAAAAAGACTGAGCAGGTCTTTTTTGAGCGCTCGTTCTTTGGTAGAGCAATAATGCTATCACATCAAATTTTGTATGGGACTTGATTCACAAAAAAAATTTCATTCGAGTTGATATTTTGTCATGGAAATATAAAAACTCTTCTTGAATTTCCTATGGTTCTGTCACACTATGGCATGAATACTTACAGTACATAAATCTTCATTCACAAATAAATTACACTCGAATCGGATGTCTTGTTATGGAAATAAAGAGATTCTTCTTTTCAATATTTCAATTGATTTTTCTATGCTTCTGATAATACTATAACCACAAAATTCTGCATGTAGCTGCAAAATTTGATGCCGATTGGTCTTGTTTTGTCGAAGATATTGAGGAATGAAAATTGTGAATGGCCATATTTTATGGAACACGCTCTACGATTTGGCTGGTTAACGAACTTAATCTCGGCATGTACGAAGCGAACTCAACCAGAAAACCACAAGTCTCTAAGACAATCCCTTCGAATGTTATCTTATTTACTGCCAGCCAGGCGGACAGAATTGAATTTGTCCATGAATCAGGGAGTGGAACCCTATCGTTTGAAACCATTTCGGCCCAAAATTCGAAAATAACAGACCTTTGGGCAAAACGTTGAAGCAATCGTTTAAGCAAAACGAGTGCTCAAAAAGGAACACTAATGGACGCAGTGTGTCAATAGAGAGTTATCGAAACCCAAATAAAGGCCTAACTTTATTAAAGGATCCTGACATAAAAGATCCCTTAACGTTGGTCTGACATTCGAGCTATCGAAACGACTCATTTCCTATCAACATTATTGAGGAATTTCAATTATTTCGACACTTGTGACAATTCATGTTTTGCTGAAGATACTTTATTGAAATATCCGGAAAATAAAATTTTTTGGCACAAAGACAAAATTCTGGAAGTCTGCGAGTCCAAAGAAACTAATTTCAAACTTGTTGCGTACAGTATGCAAACTTTTGAAAACTAATTTTATATGTAGGTACTGTTAGCCGTTAGTTCGTTGCTATATGGTAATGATCAACTGTATTTTTCAAAATCATACCTTCCGGTCGAGTTTTAGTACAAACTTCCCAGACCAGACCGAAATGCAAATTTCTCAAAGAAAAAGGGAGGTTGCAGCGAAATATTTTTTTTATTGAATGAAATTGTCCATTTCTCACTTCTTTCCACATTTCAGCATTCATGAAGGAATTATTTCCCCAATAATATCACTACGTCCTCATAAGTGAATCTGAGACATTTATTTTCAATGTCGCTATTCATTTTTTCACAAAATTTTTATAATATACGATGTCAAATGCTCTACTGACTCTCCACTACATGAATTCCAAATTGATCAGTAAACCAAAAAATTAAGTAGTACCTGACCAGGGTACATACCTGGTACCTGACATGAAATAACCGAAAAGGATGAGAGAACTGTAAAAATAAGGGATATTTCATTTAAATACGGTCGTCCTTTACCTATTTGAATTAAGTCCTGTATTTCGATAACTCTCTAATATCTTCATTATTCTCGAACATTCGATTTATATTTCTGGTGCAGTTGTTGCAAAGTATCTCTACACTTAAGTACCACTTTGGACGATCACGTTGAATTATCAAACAACCTCTATTGATTTCAACATCATAACGTATAGCCAGACTCACGGACATAAAAAATGATCTAATTTTTCATGTGTTTGCTTCTTTAATCAGCCGTGTATTATGAGTATCATATTTTTCATCTGCTCACTCCAGCAGGATTTCTCCACTTTGTTGCCCAGTAAAATAAATCAAGAAAAGTGAAGTTCATTTACTGCCATGTTTTCACAGGGAGATAGCTCTGGTTAGTCCTTTCTAATTCATGCGTTGTTGTGTTTTCGTGCTTTTGTGTTCCCTTTGTCGAGATTTCGTATGATTCATGGAACTCCCATTGCCACCAGGCTTAGCTCAAATAAGAGGTATGTAATTGGTTTCACGAAGATGAGAATGAGGCAGACGTAAACCCCACTCATTAAAGTGTTTATGAGATTCAGAGGCAATTTTTTCTATGATATATGCCTACTAATTTACTTAGTCTGGACTTCAGAGTTTACATGCTTTTAGTGATTATGACTTCTACAGAGCATGAAATAGGTAGTTAACCCTCGCTACACACCCTAGGTCTTTTAGACCCCAGCCAATTTAGAATGCATGCTGATCTTCACATATTTCTGACACAAGCAGGACGTGAATTAGTCATACTCTTTTATATTATCTCCTCATTATACAAAATAGATATTATATATATATATATGATTTATACGCATACGTTTGGCAAGTGAGACGTGTTATTTGGTGCTCTCTGGAAAATCTCGATTTTGTGCTCAGTATTGAACGATTTTTGCATATACTTCGGAATATCGTGAGCTGTAAACTGTAGGTAGAAATCTATCATTTTTCTATTTTTCAAAACGGCTCTGCTTTTTCCGTTTTCGCCTTTTATATTTTGTAAACATCATTAACAATCAGTTCACTCCTTTGTTTATTCTTCGGCGACCTTGAAACATCGACACCGGTCTACTTCCTAGTGTTTTATTGCATCTGTTGCACAGCGCTCATCGCGTGTCCGGGTGCGTATTTATATAATCTTGTTTTCACGGCTGGTTGGCGCGTTCAGTTCTCATCCCCAAATTCCTATCCGAGGCCTTCCCGATCTGTCGAAGTCTTCCTTACAGGCCCAAGGAAGTGAATAGTTTAATATTTGTTTTCCCCAACCCCTACTTCGTTTCATTCATCAGCATGCCCCGTAATTGTTCTAAGTGCAATAAAGCTCTGATGGACCCAGAACTTGCCACATCATGTTCCAAGTGTAAAAAAATTTCCATCCTGAATGCGTAAACTTGGGCCCCAAAGAGCTCGAGTACCTGAGGGAGAGTGGGGGAAAGTGGTGCTGTCTGTCCTGTTCTTCCACCGAGCGCCAACTTCGCAGCAATTCTGGTACCTCCCGATCTGTGTCTCCATTGCACGCTCCATCTGCGTCAGCACGGACTGATCCTTCTGAAACGGTGTTCACCACCAAGCATTTTGACTTGCTGATGGAGCAGATGCGCATAATGACTGCTGGCTTGGAGCGTGTTGAGAAAAGGCAGGACGACCTCATGGCCCGTCTCGAGAAATGTGCCTCTGCTGTCGATAAGCACTCCGAAACCCTCAAACTTCACCAATCTGAAATTGACACGTGCAAGGACGAAATTGGAACAATGAGGCACTCCCTGACTACAATGAACGTGAGCATTTCATCGCTGGACAATAGAATACAAACTCTCGAGTCAAATACTGCTCTCCCCTCAGCGGAGATCGATGTCCCTGAGGTTTTAGATCGAGTGAAACGGTCGTTCAATCTGATCATGGCCAATGTTGCTGAGTCAGATGCAGCAACCGATGGCGTCACTGTGTCGGGCATTTGTGACCTTGTGACCGAGTCTTCCAGTAGGTTCATCACCAGCATAGTTCGCCTGAACTCTAGAGATACCACTCGACCCCGTTTACTCCGTGTTTCCTTCTCAAGTCCTGAAGTTGTTCAGACAATTCTCAGAAAAAAAAACGCAATCTTAGGCAATTCTCAATACCGTGCTATTAAAATCCAAGATGACAAAACAAGGGAGCAGCTTTCCCATCTGTCTTCGTTGAGAGCAGAGTTAAAGGATAGGTTGGCAGCAGGCGAGATGGACTTAACCATTAAATATATAAAGGGATCACCTCAGATCACTAAGTCATCCTCTTCCCCTATATCTGGCAGTCCAAAAAACTAAACAACCTAAAATCCTGGCCTGTTATATATACCAACTTGCAATCACTACTCTCCAAGTATTTAGAGGTCGTTGCATATGCGCAGCTACACAAACCCTTCTTAATCTTCATCACCGAGTCTTGGCTGCGTCCTTCTATCTCTGACTCAGTTATCCACATCCCGGGATATTCCGTCTACAGGGCTGACAGTCACGATACACCTGGCCATCGGGGGGTTTGCATTTATGTAAACACTCTCATAACTGATTCATATAATATTGAAACCGTGCGTAATGATTGGACTGACATCGACAACATTTTCCTAAAAATTTCTAATAAGTCTTTTTCAGCCTTTGTCGGATGTATTTATAGACCTCGTCCCTGTCTTGCGGACCACAATTGTGCCAGCTTCCTTTCTGCAATATCTACAAGGTACGATAACATTTTTATCACAGGTGATTTCAACTGTGCAGACCTTAAGTGGCCTGTTTCGCAACTGCCTTCTGTATCTTCCCCCTCACTACCCTATGCGGAGCTGGTTCTAAATTCTTGTTTGCAACAGCTTGTACTATACCCCACTAGATATCGCCACGGTCAAACACCTTCTCTTCTTGATCTGATATTCGTCTCAGACCCCAAGCTTACGTCTGAACTAAGCTACTTACCTGCATTCGGTAAATCTGACCATCTCACCCTCTCTACAGAGTTGCAATTCCTTCCTCTAATATCCCAAACAGAAATGCAAGCTATCAAAAAAGTTAACTATGACAATATCACTCTACAACTGTTGGGACTCGACTGGCATTCTTTACTCTCTCCCCAGCAGAGCATTGAGGAACAGTGGAGTACTTTCATGGCAGTAACCGACCAAATTGTTGCATCGAATACTCGCGTGGTATATAGAAGGAGGAACCCATTGAAGCCTTGGATTAATGAATACTCGTTTCATCTCATCCGAAAGAAGAAATCCCTATGGCAGAAGTACTTGCGAACTAGATCTACAGCCGACTACAGCACGCACCGTTCCTTTTCTAATTATCTCACAACTTTCCTTCAAAATTCAAAGAAAACTTCGAGAATAAAATAGCCTCCTCAAAGGATAAGAAGAAATTTTTTAAATATATTAAATCTTCATTGAACACCAATGTGAGACTTCCACAGGTCAGGGACGAGTTTGGCGTTTTAAGTTGCAGTCCTGAAAAAACTGCCGACATCTTGGCTGAATCCTTTTCTCAGTCATATTCCCACGAACCTCTTGGTCCATTACCAACCCCTCAGACACCACGAGTCGGCCCTGAGATAACGAATGTTGAAATCAGTGAGGCAGTTGTGGAGCATCATCTAACCATGTTGAAATCATCGTCGGCACCGGGTTGCGATGGAGTTTCCCCTTTTCTTTTGAAGCGGTGTGCCAGTGCCTTTTCCATTCCGCTCACCATACTGTTTCGCAAGTCAGTATCCACTGGCTCCCTTCCATCAGACTGGCTCTTCGCCTCTGTTACCCCCATTTTTAAAAAAGGAGATAAGCTTTCCCCTGACAACTATCGCCCCATAAGCATACTTTCGACAGTTTCAAAAGTATTAGAAAGAATAATAACAGATCAACTCCTAAAGTTTTCTTTATCCAATGGACTTATACCTGACCAGCAGCATGGATTTGTCCCAGGGCGTTCCACTACCACAAATCTTTTATCGTGCGTGTCTGACTGGACCAGGGCATTGGACGACGGCTATCCTGTGGATGTCATATTCCTGGATTTCTCAAGAGCGTTCGATAGGGTCCCACCTGAACGTTTGTTAATTAAGCTGGAGCACATGGGAATAAGAGGTAGGCTACTCGATTGGATTCGCGCATTCTTATCTAATCGCTCTTATCGCGTGCGTGTTGGTGCCTCGTTCTCTTCCTCCGTCTGGCCAGTATTGTCTGGTGTCCCCCAGGGATCAGTTCTAGGTCCACTTCTTTTTCTTCTTTTACCTCCGACATTCCGCTTCAATTCAAGTCTTCCACTTCACTCTTCGCTGACGATGTTAAGATATACAATAACCCATCATCTAATTCTTCCACACTTCAGGAGGACTTGGATAGACTGAGAGACTGGTGTAACACTTGGTTGCTTCCCCTCAATATAAATAAGTGCCACGTACTCCACATTGGCAAAAACAATCCTCGGTTAAGCTATAACATCGGTGGAGAAGTTTTGGTTCCCGTTTCTCAGATTGTTGACCTCGGTGTTACCATCTCGGAGGACCTCAGTTGGTTAGCACATATTGAACATATCTCCTCCAAAGCCAGGCAGCTAACCTATATGTCTATAGATCCTTCAGGGGTTGTGACGACCGTACCTTCGGAGCCATCTACAAACCTACGTTCGACCCGTTCTGGAGTATGCTGGTCCGGTCTGGTGGTGCGCCACGAGAGGAGCCACCGATATTCTTGAGTCCACGCAGAGATGGGCCACTCGCATCCACCATGGCTTTCATAGGCCCTCCTACGAGCAGCGACTTTCTGCGATGGGTTTGACCAGTTTTGAGGAGAGGCGCATGCGCGGTGATTTGATCTTTTCGTTCCGAGCAATGTTGGGACACTTCGGTGACGGCATTCGAAATATTTTCACTCTGAACACAAACAACCTGAGAGGACATATCTTAAAATTGAAACGTGAGCACTTCAGAACATCTCAACGTCAAAATTTTCTACCCAACCGTATTTTCTACTCCTGGAATCGACTCCCTGACATGGTGGTTCGGTCATCCTCAGTAAATGGATTCAAGAACAGTTACGACAGGTGGAGGTGTACATCATGATGGTGGATCGTCGGATGCTGTTTTTTTTCGTCACCGCTTTGACAGGACTACCTTCTGTAGTTTTCCTTCTGTTCCTTTCTTATCTTGTAATTTTATTTCTAACTTGCTTCACGTTGCCAATTGTATGCTTTTATTTTTTTGTAAATTACCGAGTTTATAGGTTCGCCCTCAACTCGAATCAATTATATAATAATAAATAAATAAATAATATT
>CM024247.1:31971459-32027174 GCA_013421045.1 Propylea japonica
TATTTTTCAGCTTTAACATCTAGTTTTCGTCCGTAATTCATGTGGGACATGTGTACATAAAACCTCGCAGCCAAAAATATGAAAATAACTTACATCAGGTTTTTTGAATGCCAAATTTCGTAAGGGTGTCTTTTCCCGTGTTCTGGTGGGCAATCTATTTTGCAAAAAAATTTGCTGTATTAACAGCCTCTGCCAAAATTTTCTCTCTAACTTTGCGTCTAATAGCATGCACCTTGCCATTTCTATAAATATCTATTTTTTCTTTCAGCCACGCCATTTTGCTGTGGTGAGTAGGGAGCTGTGTATTGAATTTTTATTCCTTGACTTTTAGGTAATTTATAAGATCTGAATTTACATATTCCCGTCCTCGATCTGACCTGATGCATTTTGGAACTTTTTTATGCGCTGTTTTCATTTCTTCGATGAAATCTTTAAGATACGTTCCGGCATCGCTTTTTTGTTTTAAAAAGTACAAAAACGTATATCTTGAATAATCATCAATGATTGTCATCACATAACCTTTTTCCAGCAGGTGATTCTGTCTGCATAGGTCCACAAACATCTGTGTGTATTAGGTCAAGTATAGCTTGAGTCTTCGTCTCGCTTTCCGTGGGAAATGGTTTTCTTGCCATCTTTCCTTCAGGCAGTGTTCGCAGATGCTTTCTAGTCCACAGTCCCGAATTTTTAATCCTGAAACAAGATCTTTTTTAATTAAATCCTTATTGCCTTGGTGTCCCTGTGGCCGAAACGCCTGTGCCAGATGTGGTAGCAGTTTTCACCATGCTTCTCAGAGTCCATGGCTGCTTTAGCTCTTTCTGTAACTGTGTCCACCCTGTACAGATCCTCCTGGTCTATTACCTGTATATGCTTTTGCTAAAATTCTATCATCTTTCCTGATGTTGCATACATTCTCCTTAAAATCTACTTTATAGCATTTATAGCGAGTTTCTTTACTGATAATAGACTAGATTTGAGGGATGGTGCATACAGAACATCTTTCAAAAGTATCTCACTCACCTGATCATCAACAAAGCATTTAATGAGTATTGATCCTTTACCTTCCATCCTACAAATTTATCTTCTTCTGCCAACTGTATGCATCCTTTCTGCGTTTCATCTAGGTAGTGAAAACAATTCTTTTGAACCTGTCATGTGACTTGTGGCACCTGAGTCTAAAACCATCCATTTGAAAACTTTACAGAATCCTAACAATACTTGCTTAGAAGTAATTCTCTGTCGCTTCTGTTGCTACACTGACTCGTTCTTTTTCTTTATTCTTCTGATTGTTCTTCCACTTCTTATAAGCAAAACACTCTTTTTTCTGGTGTCCTGGCTTCTTGCAGAAAAAAAACATGCTGTATCTTTTTTTTGATGATCCTTTTCTTTGAACTGCACTGTTTTCAGAACTGCTTCACTGTTCCCTGCTGTATTTTCTTTTCTTCGACTGTATTATCAATAACTCGGCTTTTCACAGCATCAAGTGTAAAATTTTCATTTTTCTGATCTCCGGAGAAGTAATAAGTGAGTTATATGATTCTGGCAAACTTGTAAGAAGTAACGTTTGCTTTAAACTTGTTCTTTCAATTCTTCTCCTAATGCATTAAGTTTATTGAAAAGGGTAAGTACCTGTATGATGTGATCTTCACGTTATCTCCTTCTTGCAGACGAAAGATTAAACAATTTTCTGTATAAATATATAATACCTGCATATGTTGACTTTTGATGATATTCCCTGAGTTTGCCCAATATTCCCTTGCAGTTTTACAATTGTATATGTAAAAAAACTGACTGTCTTCAATGAGAAGACCTATTGATGATCTTGCTAAATCATCCTTATCTTGCCATGCCTGCTCCTTATCTTCTTATTTGTCTTAAATATGGGTTTTTCCTTACTTACACACTTCCCAGACTTTTTCCCTTATGAGAAGCAGTTCCATTTTCTTACTCCATATCCGTAGTTAGTATCCGTATTCAACTTCTGTATGGAAGAACGATACATTTCACCCATGTTTTCTGATACACTTAAACACGAAAAGTTCTATACTGCTTGTAACTTTTTGTTCTCTCGAAACTGTTCATTCACTCACGAAAATAGTCACACAAGGAGAGAGAGAGAGAGAGCCCTAACCTTTTGGGATAGAAAAACGTTAACAGAAAGTCTATATAAAGTTTATTCAGTAACACAGTGATTATTGTATGATATTGAAGCGAATGATAAAATGAACAATACGTAAAAAGCGTTATAACTAGTACAAAAGACAAGACGTTCACCGGTCGATGGCTTGGGACGAACTAAACTAAGCAGCTGCTGACCGCGCCCTTAATTTATCATCGCATCGTAGAGGGAGGGAAAGCCAAAACATCGCGCCAAAATGAAACCATAGAAGGGTGGATTGGAGACCATAGAACCACATTTGTTGTATTCCAACAGATAAATAAAATTTCGATGGTAATGATCTGAGATTTGGAAGCAAAAGAATCATCATGATTATACAGCTGATAATTCTATATTTTTGCTATATAGGGTTAATTTTAAATAATCTCACGAAATGATTATCTGCAGGTTCGTCATTTTAATATCTCAACATTTTACACGCGTTCGGAGCTCCATTCAATAAAGTGAAAAATATGAAATTCGTAGGTGAAACCTTTCTTCAGAATTTATGTCACACTTCATAATATTTTTGGGATTACTGAAGGGTTTTCCAATAAGAGGTTTATTTTGAATAGCCTGCTATTTCGGTAGAGTCACGTTTGAAACCTGTCATTTTTTGATATTGACAGGTCTCAACTTCGCCATTAATGAAAATGGAACGATACACCCTTCAAGAACGCATTGAAATATAAAATTCACTATGAAATTGGTGAAAATTTGGCTGAGACGGTTCGTAAAACTCGAACATTTTTGGGTCGTTGTGAAGCACCTTGTCGAGCCGCAACAGAGAAGAAATTGGTGGAAAATTCGAGCTGTTGGGACAAGTAAGTGATGTGAAGAATGAAACCCGTGCACGTCGCTCAAGAACAACCGAGAATTGATTGCTGTAGCCGAAAGTGTTGAAGAAAACCCAGGTTGGTCCATTTTTCGTCGTTTTTGGAATAAGGCATTCACGAACGTCATACATTACTGGACAACATTTACTCTCAACAAGACGGCGCTACGTGGACACACAAGCAACGAAACTATTGATATTTTGCGGGGAAATTTTCGGACCGTGTTATCACTATGCACTTGACTTTTCACGTTGTATTTTTCAATTATGAATGCATTTGGTGCAACTCAATTCATTTGAAAAGTGAAAAGTGTAAAGTGGAAAGTTGAAAAGTATTTGGTGCAATAGGCTCATGGTCCTGTTAGCGTCGTCGTGGTGGTCATTCGCCTGACGTTATTTTCCACTATTAAAGGCATAGATTTTTGTTTATAATGAAATAAACATCCGATCATTTATCTTGAAAAATGGATTTTTTTTAATATCAAAATAGCACTTATTTTTGGAAAAACCCTTCATAAGACTTTGGTCTGATAAATATCCCACGATATTAACTGTACCACCTTAGACAAAAATTTAAAGATTACACATTGTTTCATCGCATGTTGAAAACTCCGATTATATTGAAATTTGGCGGACTTTTAAGGAAATTTCATTTCTAATTATCCTTTTTCGAGGCAATGATGATAGAATAGGTAAGGTATTTTGGAAATACACACCATATCAAACAGTTTTCACTCGTGATTTCAATTGATATTAATCAATGACGAAAATTTCATCCCTTAAATAAGTCAATTAACAACAGAAATTGATGGAAATACTATACCATTTATAACAATAATGCTGCCACCAGTTAGGTACCTTTGCTTCAATGTCACCCGTGTTTTTCATTAGTTATTTTTGTTTTACATTATCTTCACATCATTTTCATTTAACTTTGACGATTGTCCGTTTATAATCTGCTGCGAGTTTCTTCAGTTTAGTTTTCTGTTCGGAATTTCAAAGTTTGTGGCATGCAAAAACGGTCGGGTTTTCTATGCATAAAAAACTCGAAACGCATTCAGTATGCCAACTGATTAGTTCAATATAAAGCCAGCCAACTGAGTGGGATGAAACTTTTCAAACCTCAACTACGAAATATAAGAATAACAATCAGTGAAGAAATAATATGCTCTATAACAATTCGAATTTTATCCAAAGGCCCTCTTGAAAATACTTATATATTGAATCTTAAATCGCTTTTCATATTGAAACATTTTTACGCAATTTTTCCATCATAGGAACACAATCAAAATGACTTAGGAATCCAACATGAATTGAATTTGGTATGACAGAAAATAATCAATCATTCATTTCAATATCATTTACAGGTCATCATCAGGACTTTATGGTTCGGTCAAAATCTCAAAGAAGCTGTTGATGCACCCCGATTTTATCATCAACTTTATCCAATGATTGTGCAGTATGACTATGGAATTACTCAGGTAATAAACTCAATAATTTATATCCATTCTGAAGAAGTGTAAATTATGTCCCAACAGATACTCAAAATTGAATACATTAGGAATATTTCGAAAATCTGAAACCACAATAATGCAAAATTTGAAGTAGCATTTTCATGAAATAAATATTCTTTTTCTATTTGATGGACAGTAGTTGGAAAGTTTCCTTTGAGGTTATCACGATGCCCTGTAAATATATATGTTCATACAAAGTATACGAGTATTCAATGGATTTTTGGATCCTGAATGAGATCGAGATTTCTTCATTAACAAATTATTCAGAGAATTCTGAAATAAGATATTTCTTTTTCAGCAAATTATAGATGGACTTCAGAAAATTGGCCATAAAACAGAGAGAATGTCAAGTTCCACATCGATCATATGTGCTCTGCTGAAAACAGCCAAGCAAATCATTGCAAATGCTGACTACAGAAAAGGAGGAGAAGTCTTCGGCTTGAACTGAACCCATTTACTACCCTTATAGCGATAAGAAAGCCAAAGACTTGAATCTGTTCAATTTTCAATGTAATCTCAAGAATTTGAAAACTAGGTCAATATCTTCCCAGTTATACCGATGATTTGCGAATAATTTTTCTATACCTTATCCTATTCTAATTCTTCCAATGCACCTATTATATGTGGATTTTTTGGTTTTATAACACACTGCTGTAGACATATCGATTCTCAACTATAGAGCAGTTTTAATTTTTCGACTGAAACCATTTTATTAACTGCTTTAACAGCATCGAAGCTCCAATATTTGAATTGCTCGAATAGAATGTATTATTTTTAATTGCAACTACTTACAAGTTCGAAACAATCGGTAGATGCTAAGATTGTTATTTAAATGTAAATATATTTATACGAATTTATTACTGTTGGCGTGTAAGATATTTTCTTTGTATAATAAATGATTTTGAAGTAATTATTTCAAAAATTTTTCTTATAGTTTCAGTGAACAATTTATTTCAATTGTACAGGATCAAACCAAGGCTGGTTAATGTCAAAATAGTGATATTCCTTATCTCGTCTGGTGAAGAGTTCTAAAAACTCGAATTACAATTCATTATTGTTAAGAAAAATTTTGAATGAACTTTTGTGGCAAAAGGATATCGTTCGTTCGCGGAGTTGATAGCGAACATCATCCACATAATCTACAACGAGATTTGTTATTGAATTTTTTTGTACAACTGTCAAAAAAACTTTACTTTTCTTCATCTCTATGGATGCCTAAACGATCACTTTTTTTCACCGTTAAAAAGAGTAAGTTTCTATAGTAACGACACAGAAAGATCACACATATAGTCCGTTCACGAAAGGTTGAGCCGTCGGTTGGCCATGATACTTTGACACATTCTACTGTGTATATTAAAATTTTAGGTTATGATGTTTATTTTCTTGTCAGGTTGATACGCAATGTTGTCAATATTGCATAGAGTTGTCTGATAATTCGCAAGCTCGTCGGACGAGGCCGGGTACATTCGGCAACATTGAATTTATTTTACGTTATGACAGCAAATACTGCCAACTTCAGATAAATAAAGAAACGCCTACTATGTGCTCAACCTTTCGTGAACGGAGTATAGGTTAAATTGCTTTTGAAATGAAAACCCGTCGGGTAGGAGGCTCTTTCTTGATGATTCTTCGTACAGGAAGTATTGATGAGTTACGTTACTTTGTTCTGTGATAGTTTTCTGTATTATGAAGACAGATATGTGCAAGGATTCTGTCCGAGACGGCACCAGCTCGTTTGTACCTGGCTTTTGCTTGATTTCAAGCCCCTGATTGCTTTTATGAAACCAGAATACCTTAAGAGCCTCAAGTCATTCTCAGTTCTCTATACTCTACTGGGTCTTTCAGAAGATGTTGACCCCGTCTCTAGGATAGGTGGTTTACTGAAAAATATTTAGGTTTGCTAAGTAAAACATTTCCTTAACTACATGCATGTTCAAAATATAGGGCGTTGAAAAAAAAAATTAAACACATCTTTTAGAATTTTGCTGAAACTATTGGCAACACTGAAATGAATATTAACACGAATATGTTTTGGAAGCTGAAACATCCAATGAATTTCTTTTCATGTCTGACTCTCATAGAAGGCGCTAGATACATGCAGGTTTGTATCAAGTATAGTTCTTGAACATAATTTTTTCAATATTAGTTTCTATAGTCGGCATATCGCGGTCGACTACACTGACTAATTTACGTATCATTCAAACCTAAGCACTTGCTTAGACATTTTCGTACAACTTTTCACACAAGCGTAATGGTTATATTGAAACCAAACAGCCAGGGGTGCATTTAAAACAGAGATCCAGAAGGATCTCTCTGTCCGCCGTAATGATTTAGTTTAAGGTCGGGATTTATTACGTACGCCCGGAAAAATTTCGGAAAAAACCCACCCTTATACTTTCTTACTAAGACCCATTCAAAGAGTGATGTTCTTTGAATATTTCGTTATAGAAAGAATTTACTTCGTTTCAGAGGGTGTTTGTAATATGGAATTTGGCTTCAAGGTGCAATGTCTCGTACGAAATTCGTTATTATATACAGAGAAATTCATTTTGCAGACGTTCGTTAAAGGGAAGTTCCACTGTATTTTAATTAGCAAGCATTATCGGAATTGTTATTTTTTGTCGCTTATATGAGACTCCATCGGTAAAACCGATTCAGAAATTGGGACCGAGGGCTTTCATTTTTTTAAATTTGAAAAAACAGTCTTATCGGTATAGACTACCTACTCCAATTTAATTCTACATATCAAATGTTATTAGCATATCATTATGCATTTTCCAAAATTTTCATCTTGTTCTTTTTTGTTTAATAAATACATTCATCATTACTTCATACCCTTATCGGTTATTTCTTCATAATAGAAGTATTTTTAACTAAAATAATACGAAAACGGTACAATGATAGAATCGAGTTTCACCAGGAGCACCTATTCGGTGTAAATTGGAATGAAGTTTAAATTCACTTCAATTTAATTTTACCCAATACATCTAACGTAAAAAATGTTTCGGTAAGAACCGTGTAACTAGCGCCCTCTACCGTAATCCAGAAATAAAAGAAAATCGTTAAATGAATATCAGGTTCCAAAACATATTCGAATATAATTTTCATTACAATGTTACCAATTGTTTCAGCAAAATCCTAAACAACGAGTATAATTTTTTTCAACGCCTATTCTTTCGAATACAGATGGCATTATGAATTTTTATTCTATCTATCCTAAAGTTCGGGTTGATGCTCACACTGACGTCATTAGCTAGCTTATCCGCTAAGAAATGAACAGATAAACTGTTTAACATCTGCTCATTATAGATCATTGCTGAACTTGAGAGCACATTTCAAATGAAAGCCTTATTCACAGATAATAGATAGACCCAATTTGGATCCCTGATGAACACACCGATCATTTATTTATTAGGTACAGGGTGTCCTGGAAAATGTGGGAAATCTCTCGGATTCAGATAAAACATAAAAATGAAGATGACAAGTTTCCATAATTTTTTTTCCTAGCGGCCCTCCCTACGAAGATACGACCTCACCACTTGAAATCCATTTTAGTAGAACTAGTTTCAAACTACTCTTAAATCACCGCACTCAAATTTCAATCAGCTTGTTCAGTTTACCAGGGGCGGACTGGTATCTACATTTTAATGCTTGCATTTTTAACATCCTATATGATAAGGTGCTAAAAAAACAAATTTGGACCTTGATCATCAAGCTGAAGAAAAGGTACTTTTGTTCAATGTCGATAAAATGAACCGTTTTCGAAAAATAAAGTAATAAAAGAAGTAAGTAATTGAAATTTATTACACTAAAATGAATTTCTAGTGGCGTCATTTTAGAAGGTCGTATCTTCGTAAGGAGGGCCGCTAGGATAAAAAAAAATATGAAAACTTGTCATCTTATTGTTTTATGTTCTATTTGATTCCGAGAGATTTCCCTCATTTTCCGGGACACCCTGTATAATAGATACAAACAAATACGAAGTATATTTTCGATCGAGATCATCGAGATATAATAGAGAAGAGACGCTATAGGGTCAAGTACACGTGGCGACTTTACAAGCTAAAAAGCCGGCTTTTGAGCTTGTGAGTAGCCCCGTGTACTCGACGCAGTCGCTCCGTTAGCTGCTTACAAATTCGCTCTGGAAAAAGTTGAACTGCCGGCGACTTTACACGCCACAAGCCGGCTTTCGAGCGAATTAGCTTGTAAATTCGCCCCGTGTACTTGAGCTTATTCTTGTTCACATACTATACGTTCCCTTAAGGGTCAAGTACACGGGGCTACTTTACAAGCTAAGAAGCGGCTCATAAAAAGCCGGCGAATTGGCGAATTGGCTTCTAGCCGAGTACACAGGGAGTTCTCACTCGCTCAGTCGCTCAATAGCGTAATAACAGCCGTAATAGGAACGTATAGACGCAGAACAAGAACAAGCTCAAGTACACGGGGCGAATTTACAAGCTAATTCGCTCAAAAGCCGGCTTGTGGCGTGTAAAGTCGCCGGCAGTTCAACTTTTTCCAGAGCGAATTTGCAAGCAGCTAACGGAGCGACTGCGTCGAGTACACGGGGCTACTCACAAGCTCAGAAGCCGCTTTTTAGCTTGTAAAGTCGCCCCGTGTACTTGACCCTACGGCTGTTATTACGCTACTGAGCGAGTGGAGAACTCCCTGTGTACTCGGCTAGAAGCCAATTCGCCAATTCACCGGCTTTTTACGAGCCGGCTTCTTAGCTTGTAAAGTAGCCCTGTGTACTTGATCCTTATGACATACAACTGGGTAAGGAAAAATAGTACCACTGGGCGCGGCTGAGTCGGGGACCAATATGGCGGAAAGTTCTCATCCCTACATGTGATATGTTTTTCCTCTGATTTTCTTCTTATCTGTCTCTCCTCTGCTTGAAAAAAGCCTTTCAGTGCACGATACCATTTTATTGTATATTATTAAGCAAAAAAAATCACAATTCAACTAGAAACAGGCGCAAGAATCACAATTTCTCCAGAAAATTCAACGATTGTCGAATTTGACGTTGGGTGGTAGTAATATGGCGCTTCTGATACCACGTTTATTTCAATGATGGCAACTCTATATTATATTATCTTTATATGATCGAAATGAACTAAGAATAATCAAACATGGTGTTATTACTGGTACTAGAGTGGCACTCGATTTTGTGGGTTGTGCCGTAACTCAAGTTTGCTTCTAGTAAGTAGTACCATGATTACGTTTCTTCCGTAAGCACAGTACTTTGACCTTTCATCATCTGATATGGCAAAGGCAATCAAATCTCACAAGTAACATAATACACATTTTCTATAGGAACACAAATCCTTTGTTCTTTTGAACGAAGCCGTGTGTCTTTGAGATTTGCCAATCCATTTAATCTGTCATCGCAATGTAACCGTATACCAACAACATGCCAGATACCGATCTTTAAATACTGATATCCGATCTTTTAATTTCAACCCGGTACATTTACAGCGTATAATCTAGGTGGCGTTATTATAATTGATGATGACGTCATCCGTTTGTATCTAAACATTATTCTGACAGTATAAATCAAAATAATCTGATTGTATCTGCGGAATGAAAAACGAGATGCTTTGTTTATACGGAACTGATTTTTTCAGAAGAGTCTGTGCTAGGCAGGTCACGATAGAATGAAGTAGTGAGTGACAATGATGTATGATTGCTTTCCATATCCTTCCTTTGATCTGTTTTGAAGCTTTTGATTACATATTATTACATATTTACAATGTGTACATATGTGTATAATGGCTTGAATACAAGGACGATTTTGGTGATTGGTGAAAGCATCTGATGATTCCAACAGCTCAATAAAATCGATATATTATAATTAGGAGATGTTTTCAATCCAATATTTGCTAGTTATCAAAATGAAGACTTTGATGATCTTGAAATATTCCGAACCATTTAAAATTTGAAATTATTTATGTGAAAAAAAGAATAAATTATCTTCAGTTAATTTTTATGAAATATAATTGTTGCTACAACTATAGTCCATTCACGAAAGGTTGAGCCGTCGGTTGGCCATGAAAATTTGGCATATTCCACTGTGTATATAAAATTTTTAGGTTATGTTCTTTATTTTCTTGTCAGATTGATAAGCCATGTTGTCAATATTGCATAGAGTTGTCTGATAACTCGCAAGCTCGTCGGACGAGGCCGGGTACATTCGGCAACGTTGACTTTATTTTACGTTATGACAGCAAATACTGCCAACTTCAAATAAATAAAGAAACGCCTACTATGTGCTCAACCTTTCGTGAACGGACTATATATTTTACTCCTTCGATGTCCGGAGTAGGTATGTTTTTCTATGAAAATTTGAAAATTCAATCATGTTTGCAATAAGAGAAAGAGGTTAGCTTCATAATAGGTACCTGTGGAATCAGGGCGATTAAAGGTATTTTTTGTCGATGTTTCAATGGATCGTCATTTGAACTTCAGATTGGGTCAGATTATTCTTAAAAATTCACAAAAGATAACATTTGGAGGAATACTGTGATCATGTGGAAAATCAGCTTCAGTCTCAGACTGTTTCTTCCGGTTTCATTACCTATGAAAACTGTAGTTGTATTTTTTATTTCCACAGAGAATTCTGGTACAAAAAGGGAATCAGGGGTCATATCAAAATAATATTTATCCTCGTCATTATCCCAGATACTGTTTGGGACCAGCAAGAACAGACAACTTCCTTCAAGATTTTCTACGGTACCTATTGGTGTCTCAATAAGTATGTCTTGAGTTGTAAAGCAGAGTGGAGAACTTCTTAAGGCGTTTTCTTAAACTTACTCAGAGTTACTAACTCGACTTATTTGGTCACGTGATGGATTTACTCGGATCACGAATGCGGGTTCTAAGTTTACGAACACATCAGTCTCAGGATTTGAAGTGACAGTCATTTCAATAACATAACCAAATATTTTATGGATTTATTCTTTCAGTTCCAGTTTATTTATGGATTGTCTCTAGCTTTGCTTGCATTTATTGGCTTTTGTAAAATATTTCTCCTAATTTCTGGTGTGCCCTACCATGTTTAATGTTATTTTGGAGTATCTATGTTGAAGAAGTAGAGAATTTATTTTTTCAGTTTCAGTTTATTTTACTGATTGTCTTGGCTTAATGGCATCTGTGAAATCGATCTTATAATTTATGGTGTTCCTCGCATGTTCAATGTTACCTTTGAGTAGAGTAGAGAAGCCTTTAGCTTCAACAGAAAAAGATCTGCATACAAAGTTATGAAAACAATGTTTCATAATATTTTCTCGGCTCATGGAACCACACATTTTACACTGAGCCAAATTATCTTCTCTTTCCATAATTTTTAGGAATAGAATATATGAAAGTACTAAGAAAAGAGACTTATTTCCGCCTTTTTTAAATACAAAATTGAACTGCAGTGCGCATGCGGTGAATATTCAACACTGCTCTTGTGTTGGGTTACGATAAATCAACCTGGATCAGTGATCGAGTTAATACAGGGTCTTTATAAATGATTGTAACAGCGCAGTTGGCTTTGGATTATGCAAACCACAGACTTCTGTGGTCATGCCATGCTCTGATTGGTTAAACATTGGTATTCTGCAATCCAAAGCCAACTGCGCTGTTACAATCATTTATAAAGACCCTGTAGAACCGTAGTTTCCGAACACGGGTTGGATGTTCGGGTTAGGTAAACGAACGCGAAGGTTATAGACCAGGGCCGAAACCTTCAAAAATGGTAAAAAATGAGAAAAAATCGCAGTAGGATGAAACCCATTAGAAAAGGAGGGGAATATGATCAAAATGAAAGGAAAAATAAATTACGGTCGATCTGAGTTCGGGAAGTGGAAGGGGTGAGTTTTTAAGGGTGAAAAATGGTTTTCCTTGATTTCCGGCAAAACTACAAGTCCTATGGAAAAAAATTATATGGCAAAGTTGTAGGTAATGAAAAGATCTACAACTTTTGTATCGACAATTTTTTCACATAACCTCAAAATTTAGGTGAAAAATTCAAAAAACCAAGTTTTTGGTTTTTTATTTATATCTTTTTCAAAAAAAATTTTTTTTTTACGAAATTTTGTGAAAACTCACCTTATTATGTCCCAAATACTCTGTAGTTTATTTGATTTAAAATATTCATGTTTTCGTCTTATTTTTACTTAATATCAAAAAAGCACCCCAATTTTCAATCGAAAATTCTGACGTCAAAATATCAGCTTTTTTCAAAAAGTTTAAAGGATTTTTCTTCATTGAAATATCTACCTTCTGATGGTGTGAAAAAAATATACATTACTATAAGGAGTGTTCTCAGAATCAACGATTTATGAAACCCACCATTAAAGTAACTCAGTCCCCACTTCTCTATGAAATAACTTACAATGGGTTAAAAACTAACCAAAAGTCAGTAAAGTCACTCAGGTATATGAATTATCCCAAAACAGCAATAAATAGTCATCTAAAAATATTATTTAAACAAGATTCTACACCTTTTTCAAAATATTGTAGATGTCTTATTAAATATTAACTTTATTAACTTATTTTTTTGTTAATTATAGAAGTATATTTCAATTTGTAATTTTTTCGTTTTTGAATGAAACAGGAAATCTTACGTTTTTTGAGTAATTAAAGAGTAAATTTTAATAAAAACCTCAAAATTGTACATAATGATTGAAAAAAAATTTCGAATTTGGATTTTTTCAATTTTTTGCATTTTCTGAGAACATTTCTAGTAATGTATATTTTTTTACACCATCAGAAAGTAGATATTTCAAGGAAGAAATCGTTATGTACAATTTTGAGGTGTTTATTAAAATTTACTCTTTAATTACTCAAAAAACGTTAGATTTCCTGTTTCATTCAAAAACGAAAAAACTACAAATTGAAATATACTTCTATAATTAACAAAAAAAATAAGTTAATAAAGTTAATATTCAATAAGACATCTACAATATTTTGAAAAAGGTGTAGAATCTTGTTTAAATAATATTTTTAGATGACTATTTATTGCTGTTTTGAGATAATTCATATACCTGAGTGACTTTTGGTTAGTTTTTAACCCATTGTAAGTTATTTCATATAGAGAAGTGGGGACTGAGTTACTCTAATGGTGGGTTTCATAAATCGTTGATTCTGAGAACCCTCCTTATAGTAATGTATATTTTTTCACACCATCAGGAAGTAGATATTTCAATGAAGAAAAAGCCTTTAAACTTTTTGAAAAAAGCTGGTATTTTGACGTCAGAATTTTCGATTGAAAATTGGGGTGCTTTTTTGATATTGAGTAAAAATAGGACGAAAACATAAATATTTTAAATCAAATAAATCACAGTGTATTTGGGACATAATAAGGTAAGTTTTCACAAAATTTCGTAAAAAAAAAGTTTTTTTTGAAAAAGATATAAATAAAAAACCAAAAACTTGGTTTTTTGAATTTTTCACCTAAATTTCGAGGTTATGTGAAAAAATTGTCGATACAAAAGTTGTAGATCTTTTCATTACCTACAACTTTACCATATAATTTTTTTTCATAGGACCTGTAGTTTTGCCGGAAATCAAGGAAAACCATTTTTCACCCTTGAAAACTTACCCCCTCCCACTTCCCGGACTCGGATTGACCGTAATTTATTTTTTCTTTCATTTTGATCATATTCCCCTCCTTTTTCAATGGGTTTCATTCTACTGCAATTTTTTTTTGTTTCAAAAATTATCGACCCTGGTCTATTAGGCATAGAGGTGACCCAAATGAGTATCCGAAAACGCTTTAAGTAAGAATGTGCTTCGCCATCGTCCAGCAAGATAAAAAGAAGTTTGGACCTAGAACTATCTGGTGGAAATTTAATTTCTCTGAAACTATTCCATGAAAACTCTGGATTTGACTAACCCACATAGTTTCAACCATCCTCAAAAATGTTATCAATTTTCCACCTTACGTTTTTAGAACCAGCCCATATCAAAAATTATAATTCACTAAAATACAGTGGAACTTCCCTATAACTAAAGCGCTAAATCCGCAAAAAAATTCGTTACAAAGAAATTTCGTTATACAAAAAATTTGTTTCTATAGTCGGCAAAGTCGCTGTCGACTTCACAAATAAGTTTAAGTTTATCATTTAAACTCAAGCACGTTCACACTAGCGTAGGTAATGGTTAGATTGAAACCAAACAGCCAAGGGTGTATTCAAAACTGTTTCAGAAGGATCTCTCTGCCCACCATAATGATTTAGTTCAAGGTCGGGATTTAATACGCAGGTCCGGAAAAATTTCGTAAAAAAACCACCCTTATACATTCTAACCAATAGCCATTCAGAGAGTGATGTTATTTGAATATTTCGTTGTAGAGATAATTTAGTTCGTTTTAGAGGGTGTTTTCAACATGGAATTTGGATTCAAGGATTCAATGTCTTGAACGAAATTCGTTATACAGACGTACGTTATAGAGAAGTTCCACTGTATTTGAAGGTATTTTGACCAGATAGGAAATGTCGCTGAAATTATGGTATTAAAACAACACCAGAAAAACTCGCCACTTAATTCCTAGAATTCAAAAGAAATAAAACAATGGCTCACAAAAGAACATTCGTCAAATTTACTATTTGCCCGACACCGTAAAAAGACCATTATCCAAAACATGTTATGAAATTCTCAGTAAAGTTCTTCCAAGTCACATTCTTCATCAGGACACTCTTTATATTCAAGTGGCATAACAATGAAACATCTTTCGTACAATCCATCATTCCATCTTCACCACTTTTTTTCGGGAATGTAAACGCCAATTCGCAGAAAATATATTCTGTGATCGATGAAACTGTTTGAGGTATTGGATGACTAGAATTTTCGAAATTATCTCACAAGGTAACTTCGATGTGTACGAGTCGATATAGAATGCAAGATAACGATTCTTCAGATTTTTCGAAGTAGTGGAGACGGACGTCGATGCCAGATATAGGTAGCGAAGTTGGTAAATAACTTGTTGACTGTTTGTTTTACATCAGTAGAATACTTGATGAATGTCGATATTACTCTTATATTGATATGTTCAATTGGCATATTCCATGACGATATCAGCGTCAAGGCGGCGAGAATCGAAGCTGAGCTGAGGTAGTAGTAAATGTAAACAATCTTGTTTTGGACAGATAAGTCATTGGAGTTTCATTGAAATTTTTACGAATAATCTGAAAATTAATATGGAGTTGGAATCTTTGTGGAATAATTTTGTGATTTAATCAATATTTCAATCATTTTATCACTAATATTCAAGTGTTTAATCAATATAAAGGTTACAAGTCAGTAAGTCTAGTTGTAGATGTTGTCAATCTTAAACTATATGAAAAAAAATATCTTTCAGTTCATTTATATTGTACATGTATACACGTATATGAAGTGAAGTGCAGCCGTTAGAATTTTTGGAAATTTTGAAAGTTTTAACCTTCAATTCTAGAGCCCCAGTAGAAGGAGAAGTTCGAGATGAAGTTCTGAATGCATGTCATATTATAATGTGTTGGAAAACAAATTGTGGGTTCAGTTTCATAGACATTTGCTCTTTGTGTTTAAAAACTATTGCCCTAGCCCTTAATACAGAACCTCATGAAATTGATGGACCATTGATTGTGGAAAGTGATAAAGTAAAACAAAACTAATATGCACGATATGTTCTTGTTAAGGTGGAGTGAGGAGGAACTGTAAACATATCATTACAGTTGTTTTAATTAGATTGATCAGGTACATGATGTTCCTATTCATCCATGACAGAATCATGTCGAAACTCATGGTATTTTCTCTTTTCCCGCTGCATGTTTCTTTTTCGGGGAAAAACTTTCTAAACTTGAAGAAATATCACATACAGAATTAAAGTGCTTATGGAATTAGCAGAAGGCTGGTGTAAGAAAATAAGGGTTCATCTATAGAAAATATGCCTTGCTTAAAAAACAAATTTGCTGTATCGTCCTATAGTATAAATCAAGAAGATAATACATATGTAGAAATATTTTATGAACTCTTTACCAACTCTGCAATAGCCAAGTACAGGTTTGTGAAATAATATGTTGTATGTGTACCTTGATTTTAAATGATCCTAAGAAGTAGAGATAGCTTGTCGTAATCTGCTGTAATATCAAAACCTTCGATACAAATTCTGACGTAAGAGGTTAAAGCGGCAATATGAATTACTTTCTTATTGGAGTAAATAAGATACAAGCCTTTCTTTAACTATTAGTTTCCTTCCAAACTCGTTTTCAAGATATATTTTCATTTGGTTTTCCTGAGGGAAGAAGTGATAACTATAACCTAAAGTTTGCAATTTTTTCGCCCATAAATTGCATGGGGGCACACAACAATAGTCATTTCTGATAGAAAATCATATTCAAGAAGATAACAATTTCAATTTGCCCTTGGATTTTTCTTCTAAACAAAGTTTATGAAATTATTACACTGAAATACGTTCAACGCTTTGTTTACTACTATCTTAGCTCTATTTCGATTTCAACCGCAAGAGTGCGTATCGCTGGTCAGCAGAAGCCAGTATTCATTTTAGATGGTTGATATTGAATTATTATTTTGCATAATTCAGTCAGCTATGTATCTGGTCAAAATGAAAAATAAAATAAGTGGAAAGCATGGAAATGGAAAAAGTTCACATCATGTCACATAAATAGGGTGTTTTCTAATAACGCCATCGAACGCCAAAGAGAGATTTTCTTGCTTATTAGAATAGTTTATATAAACATGTGCCCGAAAAGCTGTATGGTTTTCTGTACAACCTTATATATATATATATTCTTTTGAATTGAGAGCTAACAAAATACAATACATGAAACAAAAAAGTACCTAGCTGAGGTTGGTGCAAAACGGGGTACCATACTATTCTGTCGTATGATACCAGAGCACAGGGAAAAACCTCAGTAGAAAAAACCCTGCCTCGCCGTTTTTACAAAATTGAAACTAAAAATTATTCGAATAAATACCTTCAATATTCAGATATAAAATACGTAATAATTCTTGCTCTTGGGCCAGGAGGGTGTTTTAAACCAGGTCTGGCGTTCCAAGTGATGATTTTCGAATCTTCTGTTCTTCTAAGACCGCTACAGGACCCTACTGAAGGGTAATCATCTCCCATAGATTTAAATAGTGGTATTTCATCCTAAATATCGAATTTAATTTCGGAATAATGATAAAAAACGTGTGACAAACTTATGTCAAAATGACATTTAACATTTAACATTTAACACTTAGGTTCGGAATGAGTTTTTCGTCGTTATCAGGTTAGACATGATATTATAGCGGAGACTGAGCAGCTAGCAAAAAAGTTGATAGGTCATTCAAAAGTATACTAAATTAAAGTACATATTTGTTACTGAAAAGAAAGCGTGTGCATAATTATTGATATTGCATCGAAAAAACCTTTGGAAAAACAGCACTGATTTTGTTTACTTCAGAATCGTGATATTCTTCTCCTTACTACGCCTACAATAAGACTGTTTTCTGCACACCGACTCTCTCACCAATTTATGGCTCTTTCCGAATATGTGGTCAACTTTGATGAGGCTACAAAGAAAACTGGATAACTTTTAGAAAAAAAACTTTAAATTTTTCGTGATATCAAGAAATTGATAAATTATTGTTAAATGAAGAATAACCGTCAACATGTCGAACATGTGTTATATGACATTTTATGTTGCAAATTACTTCTATATAATCACCCTTCGAAGTTTGGCCACTTTCAAAGTAGACACCCTGTGTAGTCCGAATAATATACCAATCGATTCTTATTAAGGTAGAAACAATATGCAAAATAATCCACCTTGTAAACGCCGACACTTTTTTGCAGTAATGAAATATTTGTTGAAAAAAATTATATATATTTATTCGGGTTAAAACATCCTAAAGATATTGTCCGATTCCCAATTGCCAATGCCTTCTATTGTTGTAGTCTTCATCATTTAGCCCTCATTCACTCATTGATTTTCTTATTCCACTAATTCATGTCGTTTTTGGTCTTCCTCATTTCCTGTTTTCCGAGGTATCCATATCATCACTTTCTTCGGTAATCTAAAGGCTACTATTGGGTTTTTTAACATTTCACCATTTTTATGAGTATCGAGGAGTTAGCCCGATGCCTCAACCCCCAACCTGGAGGGCCAGCGTTTAATTTCAGAGTGTCGTTCTCTTAGGTAAATTGCTTTCACTGCAGCTAATGAACTTTACCTGCCCAGCCTGTTGATCTTCTAACTACATATATTTTTTCACATAAAATGATATTATTCATCAGTTATCACAAAAAGTTGGTGCAATAGGATCAAACGGAATATTTTTATGCGATCTCCGTAAATCTAAACTTGGAATTTCATCTTATTTGGAGTAAATATGAAGAATATTGACTTGTAATTTTGGCATTCAACTGACTAATATTCCGATTGAAAAAAATTAACGGAATCAAAATTGTGACAAAACAATAATAATAATTTTGATAGTAGCAGACAATGCTATTACTCCAACGTTCTAAGAATGGACTTTTAATGTTACATCTGATCTAATTCACCACTTTTTTTCGGGAATGTAAACGCCAATTCGCAGAAAATATATTCTGTGATCGATGAAACTGTTTGAGGTACTGGATGACTAGAATATTTGAATTATCTCACAAGGTAACTTCGATGTGTCCGAGTCGATATAGAATGCAAGATAACGATTCTTCAGATTTTTCGAAGTAGTGGAGACGGACGTCGATGCCAGATATAGGTAGCGAAGTTGGTAAATAACTTGTTGACTGTTCGTTTTACATCAGTAGAATACTTGAGGAATGTCGATATTACTTTTATATTGATATGTTCAATATTCATTTTAGATGGTTGATATTGTATCATTATTTCGCAGAATTCAATCAGCTATGGCTATGTATGTGGTCAAAATAAAAAATGAAATAAGTGTAAAGAATGGAAATGGAAAAAGTTCACATCATGTCACATAAATAGGGTGTTTTCTAATAACGCCATCGAACGCCAAAAAGAGATTTCCTAGCTTATTAGAATAGTTCAGGCCCGCCGTAGCAAGGCGTGCCCGGCACAAGGGCGGCACGTCCAGGGGGGCGGCAAATCTGGTGAAATTGAAATTTTTTTTGAGGGGACAAACAACGTGGTAAGCGGGGGGGGAGAAAAAGGGAGGGGAGGTTGTCCAACTCCAACTGCTTTAAAATTTTGCCAACTGCCATAGAAACATAGAAATTTTGCCATATGCGATCGAAACAATGCCAACTGCTTTGAAATGTCTCCAACTCCGTTCAACATTGGGGGCGGCAAGGTCTCCCCATCCCCCTTAGACAGACTTTTTCTCTAACATCGATAATTTCCGTATATCCACGGAATTCAGTGAATTCACTGCTGTGTTTCTTTCAGGTATATTTCCGGAAGGGGCACTGCCGCCCTCCGAAGTTCCGCAGGTGACCCCCCCTCGGCGAAATACTGAGAGCGCCTAGATCCAGTTATAGCGTTAAACTTCAAAATCGAAAAATTCACATAATCCGATAAACTGCCCTCCCGGAACTTCGAAGTGCGCCCTTGGGAAAAATTTTCTGAAAGAAACATCGATTCAGAAAGTTCCTACGGCATCTCTGATTTTGTTGAATATTCTACGAGAAAAATTTGCAGATGTTCTTTTTCCCAATATTACAACCGTAGTAGTAGTAGTTGAATATTTTCAGTGTCGCCGTATCGTTTATGCCAATTATTGCATGTCATAAAAAACCATCTGTTACCAAATTGTGCCCTTTCTACTAGCCGAGTTTCGGTAGGTACGTGATTTTGAAGAGAGAATTACGAAAATAAAGTTAAAAACAGAATGAGGGTCTTTGTCGGAATATACACCCCCCAGGATCAGTGGCATTTTGAAGACTCGGCATATTTAGCGCAGGGGAGTATTTACGGGGGTGGGGGTACGTTGGGGTAATTACTCCCCCCCAGGAAAGAGTTTTTCACACTAAATCTTCGATTGGAAACGATCTTTCTCCGCTTTTCACTCAAGATCAGTTCAGGTCCCTCGCTAAAACTTGCCACTACAACCTCCCCGCCCCCGAATTGCTCTCTGGATAGCCTTGATGTAGCGCCCTATTGGGGGCGGCATAACAGTAATTGCACGCGGGCGCTCAGACAGCTAGCGGCGGGCCTGGAATAGTTTATATAAACGTGTGCCTGAAAAGCTGTATGGTTTTCTGTACAACCTTGAAAATACATTTAACATTTAGGTTCGGAATTTTTAAACTTTTTCGTTGTTATCAGGTTAGCCATGATATTATAGCGGAGACTGAGCAGCTAGCACAAATATTGATATGTCATTGTACACTAAATCAAAGTAGATATTTGTTACTGAAAAGAAAGCGTGTGCATAATTATTGATATTTCATCGAAAAAACCTTTGGAAAAATACAAGGACTGATTTTGTTAACTTCAGAATCGTGATATTCTTCTCCTTACTACGCCTGCAAAAAGACTGTTTTCTGCACACAGACTCTCTCACCAATTTTTTGTTCCTCAATATCTCCAATATAGATGAAATTTTGCGGCTACATGTAAGACGCTCATAATAAGTCTTACGCAACATTTTGTGGCCATAGTGTCAAAAAAGCACCGATTATTCAATTGGAATATAAAAAAGAAGAATCTTTTCATTTCCTTAACAAGATATCGGATTCAGAAGAAATTGGTGAATGAAGATCAATATACTGAATGTTCATGCAAAATTTTAAAAGGATCGCATTATCTGAAGCAAAGAAAATTCAATTGGAATATTGAAGGAAAGAATGTCTCTTTTTCCATAAAATCGAAAATTCACTTTTTACAATTTCAAACTGATCTGCCTTACCAGAATGCGATCGGAATACGGATTTCCGATGATGGTTCTAGTTTTTCATGGTCGTGAAGAATGGAAATGTATCTTGCTTGGTAATCGAGAAGGATGCCAGAATGAAACTACCGACATTTTTCACCCTTTAAACCTTTTTCTGGAGAAACTCACATGCGATATAAAATTCGATTGTGGCATCGTTGCACTCAATATAAAAACTTCGAGATTCATTATTATTACCAGACCAGACCAGAACAGCGCCATAGCTATCGCTGTCCTTTGTCTTTTTGCCGGTCTTCAAACCTCAAGCTATTCTTTACCGACAACTGAGAAAGAGGAATTTTTAAAGTGATAGCAGTGTGGAGAAAACTACTGCTGAAATGCCATTCAAATGAAATATTATTTCGTTGCTGGAGACTTCAGCATGGTGTAAACAAGTTGTTAGTGGCCAGTTAACTATATGATGTATCAATTTTGCCGAGTCAAAACTGATTTAGTGGCAAGTATGAGAATCGGAATAATGATTCTTGGCTATCCATTGTTAACTTTCATAGCACATTTTCCATTTTTTAATAAGCGCTCGTTCCCCTTGAACGAGTGATATATCGTTCTGCCCAAATGTCTGTCAATTGCGAATTTTGAGCAGAAAATGGTCTCAAACGATAGGGTCCGACTTTTAGATGGCGAATGCGTAGTCAAATCAAATTCTGTTCGTGGGGCCGTCCGCTCGTCCGGCCGTAAGCACGATAACTTTCAAAGGAATTGTTCTTGACAACTGATATTTTCAGGGTAAGTTCGGTTCTCATAAGCCGCGGTTGATTTCGTTTGTCAGCCAAATAGTACAGGGTGTTGCATAAAATATGACTATTCAAAATTTTGTCCCTCAATATCTCAGACAAGACGAAAACAATAGAAATGAAATTTTGCGGATATATACAGGGTGAATCCTGTTGAACTGTACATACTTCACACAGAGATAGAGAACACTTTGCTGGTTTCAAAAAGACCCCACATGAAAGGTCTCAAACGATTCGTTTGAATTATACAGGGTGATTTCCAGTTTTGGGTCATATTTTCAAAATGCTCTATTGGACGAACGAATAATCACAAACTCATCAAATTTGGTACGTAGGAGGACTGTATCAATCTCCATACAGCTGAGTAAACAGATTATCAGTTTCCAGAACCGGACTCTATTTTTCTGATATTATCGGAATTTATGAAAAAAAACACCCTGTAGATGGAAAAGTCAATAAACCTGTCATGACAGTTGAAACTACACTAAAAACTCTACAATGAAGAGTAATAAAATCACGTGGCACACCTACAAATTTAGAGAAAAAAAAATATTGAATATGCGTACTCGAAGATAAATTTTTTGGACGGGCCTAATTCACATGGAAAACCATACCCAAATGAATCAAAAGTTGAAGACAGGAGAATATTTTCAGTTTAAATCCTCTCGATATTGAAATATTCCAATATTCAGGTAATTTTCGTCAGTTTCCAGGACCAGATTCTATTTTTCTGATATTATCGGAATTTATAAAGAAAATCACCCTGTAGATGAAACAGTCAATAAACCTGTCATGGCAGTTCAAACTACACTAAATACACAAAAAAAACATACCCAAATGTATCAAAAGTTTAATATAAATAGTTGAGATCTTCTACGCATTCAAGTATTCCAATATTCAGGGACGGACTCCCATTTTAGATTGGGTCTTTCAATAGATGATAGGTCGAAAGATTCGCCCTGAATATGGAACACCCCAAAAAACTGTTACGGGAGACCGAGCAACATTAAATAACCTACAATACAGGGATTATGGAATACTTTCATGGGAAGTGGATATAACCTGATAATATTCGACTTTTCATGCATTTCGGTATGGTTCTTCTACTAAACTTCAGCTCTTTGTACGATTATTAAATCTTTTTGTTAAATCTATTTGTGTGTCTCGCGATTTCATGAAAATTTCTTGTAGGTTATTTAATGTTGTTTTATGTTATCGTCCTGAAGGTTACTCAGATTCCACCGCTTATTGTTGATTTCATCTGATTTATTGATGACGTTTTCCATTTGAGTATGATTTTTTTGGGATTTATCGTGATGCCAAGGAAAGAATATTTTTGCTCTGACAAAGTAGTGGTCAGAGTCGCACAAGATCCCTCTATACGCCCTTACATCATTTACCTGAAGTTCTGTGTGTTGTCGTGTTATGATGTAGTCAATGATTGATTTTAAGTTTTTCGTGTGTTGGATCCAAGTAAACTTGTGGATGGGCTTATGTTTGAAGAATCCATTTGCAATTTTCAAGTCGTATGTTCGACAGCAATCAATTAGTCGTTCTCCGTTATCGTTGCATCTGTCATCTCCAAATGGTCCAACTACAGGATCGTCTTTCCTGTTACCTGTTCTACCATTAAAATCTCCCATAAGGATTACTTCTTTGCTTCTCCCCACGCTCTGTATTACAGTACCCACGCTCTGTATTACAGTACGGTCTCCCGTAACAGTTTTTTGGGGTGTTCCAAATTCAGGGCGAATCTTTCGACCTATCATCTATTGAAAAACCCACCGTCCCTGAATATTGGAATACTTGAATGCGTAGAAGATCTTAACCATTTATATTCAACTTTTGATACATTTAGGTATGTTTTTTTTTGTGAATTAGGCCGCACAAAAAAAATTATCTCCGAGTACCCATATTCAATTTTCTTTCTCTGAATCTGTACGTGTGCCACGTGATTTTATTACTCTGTATTGAAGAGTATTTAGTGTAGTTTGAACTGCCATGACAGGTTTATTTACTTTTTCATCTACAGGGTGATTTTCTTTATAAATTCCGATAATATCAGAAAAATAGAGTCCGGTCCTGGAAACTGACGAAAATTACCTGAATATTGGAATATTTGAATATCGAAAGGATTTAAACTGATAATATTCTCCTGTCTTCAACTTTTGATACATTTGGGTATGGTTTTCCATGTGAATTAGGCCCGTCCAAAAAATTTATCTTCGAGTACGCATATTCAATATTTTTTTTCTCTAAATTTGTAGGTGTGCCACGTGATTTTATTACTCTTCATTGTAGAGTTTTTAGTGTAGTTTCAACTGTCATGACAGGTTTATTGACTTTTTCATCTACAGGGTGTTTTTTTTTTCATAAATTCCGATGATATCAGAAAAATAGAGTCCGGTCCTGGAAACTGATAATCTGTTTACTCAGCTGTATGGAGATTAATACAGTCCTCCTACGTACCAAATTTGATGAATTTGTGATTATTCGTTCGTCCAATAGAGCATTTTGAAAATATGACCCAAAACTGGAAATCACCCTGTATAATTCAAACGAATCGTTTGAGACCTTTCATGTGGGGTCTTTTTGAAACCAGCAAAGTGTCCTCTATCTCTGTGTGAAGTATGTGCAGTTCAACAGGATTCCCCTGTATAAGACGCTCAAAATAAGCCTCATGCAGAATAGTGGCCATAGTGTCAAAAAAGACAAAGAAAATTCAATTGAAATATTGGAAAGATGAATCTATTTATTTCCGTGACAAGATATCTGATTCAGGGGAAATTGATAAATGAAAATAGATATACTGAATGTTCATGCAAAATTTCAAAGGATTGTCTGAAGCAAAGAAAATTCAATTGGAATATTGAAACGAAGAATGTCAATTTCCATAAAATCGAAAATTCACTTTTTACAATTTCAAATTGATCTACGTTCAGTTCAGCTATCGGAATACGGATTTCTGATGATGGTTCTAGTTTTTCATGGTAATGAAGAATGGAAATGAAATCTGCTTGGTAATCGAGAATGAAGCCAGAATGAAACTGCCGACATTTTTCACCCTTTAAACCTTTTTCTGCAAAAACACATGGGATATAAAATTCGATTATGGCATTGCTGCACTCGATATAAAAACTTTGAGATTCATTATTATTACCAGACCAGCGCCATAGCTATCGGTGTCCTTTGTCTTTTTGCCGGTCTTCATACCTCAAGCTATTCCTTACCGACAACTGAGAAAAAGGAATTTTTAAAATGATAGGAGTGTGGAGATAACAACTGCTGAAATGCCATTCAAATGAAATATTATATCGTTGCTGGAGACTTCAGCATGGTGTAAACAAGTTGTTAGTGGCCAGCTAACTATATGATGTATCAATTTCGCCGAGTGAAAACTAATCTAGTGCCAAGTATGATAATCGGAATAATGATTCTTGGCTATCCATTGTTAACTTTCATAGCATATTTTCCATTTTTTATTAATATCGTTATTGATCAATATATTGAACGTATAAGGAGTGCATTGAAACAGTAATATTGATGGCAATAATATTGAGAAGAATCAAATCGATTTGATATTTATTGCAGTTCCGCCAATACATTGAGGCGCCGTAAATATTATTGACACCGTGTGAGGGGTAAACAGAATATTGTGCAATAAAATTTCAGTAATTCTGGAGACCCCGTAGAGGGTGTTTGCTTAAATTGTGTTTTCCCCCCTTTCGAGATAGAAACTTATAGTGAAAAGAAGCGAAAGTGTTCTCAAGATAAAAAAGATGAAGAAAGAAATTTTATTATAATGTGTATAGAGGTAAGTGGTGTGTTTACATCGAGCTGGCGGGTGCCGCGGGCGCGATCTGGGAACGCGCGGGGTGTCAAATTCGAGCGCGGGAATCGAGCTACCCGTACACGTCGAGATCGCGTTTTTATTCCGACGGGAAGTGCCCGAAAGTTGCGCTAGACGGAATTCCTTTTCGCCATTTTCCCAAGAAGTACCCTCACTATGTCGCCTTATTGCTCATCCATTCTTAAAAGATTTTTGTAGTCATCCGGCTCACCGTTGAGTTCTCAAAGCCATTCCCCTTGTCCATGACTCGATCGTTTTTTTAACCATTTTTCAACCACACTTTTCTCTGCCTCTTTTTTTCCTTTTATTCAGAACCAAAGCAGATCCTATTAAAAACGATAGATCCATCCTCCCTGACTTCACAATTGAAACTGACACTTTATTGGACAATATTATTGAATCGTGTGAGGGCTGCCGTTTTTTTACCATATATTGCGTCAATAATATTGAATCAATAATATTGACCGTGTAAGGTGGGCTTAACCATTGTTAGCTTTCATGGCACGATTCTCATTTTTTATGGAGCGTTTGTTCTAACCAGTGATATACCGTTTGGCCCAAATGCCTGTAAATTTCAAATTTTGCGCCGGAAATGGTCTCAAACTATAGGGTTCCACTCCCTGATGACGAATTTGTGGTCAAATTCGATTCTGTCCGTGGAGTCGTCCAGCCGTAAGCACAATAACTTTCGAAGGGATTGTCCTGGGGATTGGAATTTTTCAGGGTAAGCTCTGTTGAGTTCGTTAACCAGCCAAATCGTACAGAATATTCCATAAAATACGGACCTACAAATTTTTTTTCCTCAATATCTCAGACAAAACGAAACCCATCGAAATGAAATGCTGTTGTTTCAATTTTTAGCATTTACATATTTCTGGTTCCAGTATAATATCGTTCGATTTTGTTCTGTATTTTTCTTCCTTTTCATTATTACCACTGTAGCTTGGTTTCTTTCATTGTGCTAGGTTAAGTAATTTTCTGTAACTGAGTATGTACCTGTTGAAAATAAACAACTTATTATTATATGCAAGATGCTCATTATAAGCCTCATGCAAAATTTGGTGCCCATAGTGTGAACAGAACCATAGAAAATTGAATTGGAATATTGAAAAGAAGAATATTTATATTTCCATAACAGGATATCCGATTCAAGTAAAATTTATTTTGTGAATCAAAACTGATATACTGAATGCTCAAAATTTTGAGAGGATCGCATGATCATAACAATAGAATTTGATTTTTCTTAGTCTGTATTAGTGATAATAATTGATTCATATTGTTTACTGAATTTCATTCGGAATTATTGTCCATATTTTGATTTGGTTGTCTAATTTCAAAATCTTGACGCTTATGTGGATTGTCAACCGAAAACGTCATTATTCAGTCAAATAGGAGTCTAGGTAAACAGTTCTCACCCTGTATATAATATCTATCCTTCAAATTCAAAAAATGTAAAATTAGGGGGGTCAAAACCAATTTCTCGATGTTCGGTGCCCCTTTTAGACATCTATATCGTTATTCTCATCTAAACCAGCGTAGCAGACTGCACACACCAAAAAAATAAAATCAAGTCACTCCATTACCGACGAGCGCCCTTCTTCACCACAGAACAAAGGTGCCGTTAAATTTTTACCTCATTAAAAATAAATAATACTCAGCCGCCGTCAACTGAACAATTCTTTTAGCAATTCACTCCCCGCTGGGAGCAAGCGGAGTCTGAGGTTTTATTCATATCTGCGCGTATCAGTGCGTTTCTTCGAACAATGCAAGAATTAATTATTTGTGTGTGGTCCCTATTTGAATCTTCTCCAGATCTACAATACGATGCAGTGTTTTTAATGGGAAAAATAATGCAGTGGCGGATTTCTATTCCACGCAAGAAGAATTTTATTCAAGCAAAACTTAAATCGCTTCGTTGGTATTGTCCACTCATACAAATATGTAGGGAAAGCAACTTTCGTCGCTCTTTGAAAATGTAAGTTATTTTTTAAGTTCTCAGAAAACAATCATCCATCACTTCGATCAATTTTTGATTGAATCAGTTGTCTAGCAATCCATTTGAGTTTTTTGTAAGTGGATCTTATTTTTGGAGCCCAGATTTTTGAGACCAACAGACGAGTGACTGCCGGGACGTTCGGTTATAGACATGAAAGCTGTTTGCTTCCTTTAATAGTCATCGTTTTTTTCTTTCGTTACTATGAAGGCTTCACACCACCAAATTTTATAGGGTCTTCATTTAAAGCAACATGCTTTGAAGTTCCATCGGCTGTTGATCTCAAAACAATCTGGGCTTTAATAATAAGATCCAGCTCAAAAAAGATCAAATGAATTGTTTGAGAACTGATTTACTCAACAATAGATCGAATTTATCTATAATTTCGAGAAGTGAAGAAAGTTATTTCCCTAACGACCATTGGCGAATGCTGGCCGAAACGTAGAATGCAGGAAGCAAATATGATGGCAATATCCCAAATATTGTTCCAATAAATGTTCCATCATCAAGAATTTTTCGTCAACATCTAGAAAAAATGTGTCTGGATAAATTAAAGGATTTTCAAATGTTATATGAGACATATTTTTTGAATAATCATCCGTATTGTTTTTCCACTTGATTTAATTCATTGATTTATTTAAATAACGATGAGAAAAGTGGTACCTACTTATTGCAGTCAGATTTTTTTTCAGGTAAAAAATAATCACTGTGAGGAATAAAATATTGACAAACGCACTGAGTAGGAGCTTTTGAGCGCTCGTTCATTTGTGGGGCAATAAGACTATCACCTCAAAATATTGTATGGGACTTGAGATAGATACCAACTGAATAAAGGCCACATCTCAGCACAATCGGAATAATATTTTGGGAATTATTCAGAAAATGAAATAAGAAGAAATATAAATAAAGAAAATGAATTCTATGGTTTTGATGATGCACTCCCCTTAAAATTTTGCATGAACATTCAGTATATCAGTCTTCATTCACAAAATAAATTTCACTTGAATCGGATATCCTGTTATGAAAATATAACAAACATGGCGCCACGAAGTGATAGCAGTGTAGAAAATGCTTGCAAAAAGTGTACAAAAGAAGTTAAAATAAGTGTAATATGCGCTAAGTGTTCGAATAAGTTTCACCCTAGTTGTGTGCTTAAAGTTCATGGAATTTATGTTGACAGAGGAAATTTAGTGTGTTGTGAAGACATAACCTCCAAATTGAGTGATTACAATAAGAAAGAACAAGACCTACAAAAGCTGAAAGCTCGTCTATCGAGTCTTAATGAAGCATGTTTCGAAAACTCTATCAGCCAACAAAATGTTATGATTGAAGAAAGTATTGGACTTCAGGAGTACGACTGTCATGAAATTTCGAATGCAGAACGAGTAAACTTGGCAGGACAGCGAATTGAGGAGGAAACAAAGGATATTGAAATAAAGTATCTGAAAGGTCTTATGCAGGAAAAGTCTGACATGGTGACAGAATTACAAGACAAAATTAAAGTACTGAATAAATACATTTTACTACTGGAAAAATTTGACCAGAGCATTTCCCCGGTAGCTCCATCTTTGGGAGAAACATCTAACCAGGTGGAAAACTGCAAATTATCAACAAATGAAGATCATGTGGTGACATCTCAGCGAACCAAAGATAATAAAATAACATATGCAGATAATACAATAAGGGAAACTACACAAATAAAGGAACCTTCAGCGGCGACACTTCCTGAGAGAAGAGAAGGAGGAAACTATAGATCACAGAAGAAATCTTTCACAAATAGAAAACATGAAGCCAAACTTGGAACTGACGTAGGTCCCTATACTCTCAAGGCAGCCGATCGCAAAGCCTGGCTCCATGTAGGAAGAGTGAACAAAAACTGTTCAGAAAATGATCTGCTAGAATTTCTCAAAAAAAAGCTACCTAATAGAACTTTCGACATACAAAAAATATCAAGTGACGACAGCCCTAACACATCTTTCAGAGTAGGATTGGACTTCGATTTGCTGGAGGAACTAAACCAGGAACATTTTTGGCCAAAAGGGATAAGAATAAAAAGATTTCGTTTCTTCAGAGAACAAGGAAGATACAGCAACTATCGAAAATCACAGTTTCAAGCTAGTCAATATTAATGTACGGTCAGTAAATGGAAAAATTGAACAAATACAAGAACTTTTAGAACGGAGAAAAATAGATATAGCTACCATAACTGAGCATTGGGTGAGCCATCAGAATATCAGTAAATTGAAAATACCAGGATTCGAAAACAAGGCCTACTATTGCAGACGAGAAAACTACGGTGGCACACTTATATTAACAAACAACAAACTGCAGGTCGAAGTTCTTCACAAGTGGCAGAATGCTCAGTTGAGTCAGTTGTTGAGATGTGTGGAGTATGGATAAAAGAACTGAAAGCGATCGTCTTGGCCATATATAGACCACCTCAAGGTGATATAGAGGAGTTCCTTTCATGTCTGAGACAAGGTTTGGAGGTGTTGATGAGGGAAAACCTGGGGCAAAGACATATTTTTGTGTCAGGTGACTTTAACATTGACATGTCCAGATATTCTGCAAACGCAAATAAATTAAGGGAATTGATCGATGAGTTTGCTTTGGAAGGGAAGTTCTCTGAGCCATCCAGGGTCACCAACAAATCACAGTCGCTGATTGACAATGTTTTCTCGGACTGTCAAGAAGTGATTGCAGAGACCTTTGAGCCTCATCTCTCGGATCACAAAGCACAGCTACTGCAGTGTAAATTAACATCAAAAGTTGTAACCGAAAAACGAAAGAAACTGGTAGTCAGAGACACAAGTGATAGAAATATCAAACGACTAAAGGACACACTTGACTGCATAAACTGGTTGGAGCTGACGACGGCCGAATCTGCATAGGCAGCTTTCGACTCATTTTGGGACAAATTTATGGGAGCATTTGACAGCACATGCCCTGAAAAAACATTAACACATAAAATGAGTAAAAAGAAAAAAAGGACAAACACAAGTAGGGAAATTTTCGAACTCAGAAAAACACTGGATGCGCTAGATACGGTGTGTAGGGTGAAGAAAGATGAAGTGAGTAGAAATGTATACAATCTGTACAAAAAAAAATATCGGGACAAACTGACAGAGCTCAACCGGAAAGAGAACTTGCAAAGAATAGAGAAAGCTGAAAATAAAACGAAAGAGATTTGGGCAATAATAAAGGAAGGAACTGAAACCAAAATGAACGTAACCTTGCCAGAAAACAAGGCGGATGAAGTTAACAAATTTTTTGTGAACGTAGGAAAAGAAATATCTCAAAGCAGTAAAGATACAAAAAATCCTGAGGAATTGTTGAAAAAGAGTTGTGAGGAACCAAAAAACTCTATATTTATGAGAGACATTAACAAGCAAGAAATCGAAGAAATTATTAAGAAAGTGAAAAATAAGAACACCAAAGATATTTATGGTATATCCAAAAAAATTTTGAAAAAAATAATTTCCAATATCTCTATTCCTCTCAGCATTGTAATGTCAAGGTGCATGTCAGAGGGGTATTTTCCCGACCAATTGAAGAAGAGCCGAATAATTCCTGTACATAAAGGAGGAGACCCAGGAGAAATGAAAAACTTCCGACCCATCTCTATTCAACCTATGTTAGCTAAAATTTTAGAACAGGCTATTAAAGATAGAATGGTCAGCTTCTTCGAAAAACACAAAATCTGGAGCAAACAACAACATGGCTATCTAGCTGGAAAATCAACAACTACGGCACTGGCAGATATTCTTAATAAAATAGCAAAGGCATTAGACGAGGGGAAGAAATGTAGGCTGTCATCGTGTGACCTCAGTAAAGCTTTCGATAGTGTTGACCACCAGCTTCTCATTAAGAAGTTGAAATTCTACGGAATAAGAGGAGTGACATTAGATTTGGTCGGAAGCTATCTACAAAACAGATACCAACAAGTTCAGGTTAGAGAAGAACATTCCAACTGGGAGCTGGTCACCTGCGGAATTCCCCAAGGGTCGATTATAGGACCGATACTCTTCTTGGTATATGTCAATGACCTGCCAGCGAACGTAAATCTAGAAAATACGGTGATGTTCGTAGATGATACAAGCGCGAAGCTTTCAAAAAGTATTTTCGTACTTAGAAGAATGATGCAGATGGCAGGCAAACAGGCTGCAAAGACTGCGTACTTTGGACTTTTCCATTCAGCCATTTCGTACGGAGTATTAGCCTGGGGAGAAATGCCTGGTAGGGTGAGAATCTTCATGAAGCAGAAGCTTGCTGTGCGAATCTTATGTAGTGCCAAAACCACAGATAGTTGTAGGGAATTGTTCAGGCAAGAAAGAATACTCACCTTGACATCTCTTTTTATACTTGCCTGTATCATCTATGTCAACGACCATAAAGACTCCCTCCTTCAAAATAACTTCAATCATACATACAACACCAGGAATGCAAATAGTCTCATCATACCTCACCACAAGCTTAAAACCACGCAGCTTAGCGTAAACTACCTGGCATTAAAGATCTACAACCTATTACCAGATGAATATAAAATCTTAAAAACGAAGAGACTCAGGAAGGTTCTGAAGGAAAAGCTGATACAGAGAGTATACTACAAACTAGAAGAATACTTCACAAACCCTATTTATTAAATAGTTCGTCATATATGTTAAAATGTCCATTGTCTTATACAATTTGTTCATTTGACTGTGTTCATTTTATTCTAGTCATATTTACTAAGAAATGTACATACTTTGATGAAACAAGCTTTTGCTGTTTATCTTTTTGAAGACACCCCATGTAAATTTTGATGGGTTAAATTATTGTATGTTTCAGTGTAGACATTACAAATAAATAAATAAATAAATAAAGATTCATCTTTTCAATGTTCAAATATTTCCTATGGTTTTGTTCTTCTCTTCAATATTCTAATGGAATTTTTTATGGTTCTGCTCACACAACGGCGACAAAATTTTGCATGAGGCTTATTATGAGCATCTTGCATTTGGCCGCAACATCCTGTACGATTTGGCATATAAACGAACTCAACCTAGGTATTTAGCACCCGAACTCACTCTGAAAATTTCAAGTCTTGGACAACCCCTTCGAAAATGATAGTGCTAATGGCCAGACGGCCGACCTCACGGACAGAATTGAGTTCGATCGCTAATTCTTCATCAGGAAGTCGAACCCTATTTTTGAGACAGATTATATTTTAAACGATAACACGATATAGCACTCGTTTAAGTAGAACGATATGAGATTGATATCAAATATATAATGCAGCATCTCAGCACAATCGGAATTATGAAAATGAAATGTGTGAAAAAATATCAATAAAAAAATTAATTTTATGGTTCTGATGCCGCGATCCTCTTGAAATTTTGCATGAACATTCAGTATATCGGCCTTCATTCACAAAATAAATTTCATTTGAATCGGATATTCTGTTATAGAAATATGAAGATTCTTCTTTTCAATATTCCAATAGAATTTTCTATTGTTCTGTTAACACTATGGCCAAGAAATTTTGAATGAACATTAACTATATCGATCTCCCTTTACAAAATGATTTCAATTGGAATAATTTTCATGGAAATATGAAGTTTTCTCTTTTGAATATTCCAATGGAATTTTCTATGGTTCTGCTGACACTAATATGGCGACAAAATTTTGCATGAGGCTTATTATGAGCATCTTGAATTTGGCCGCAACATTTCACCTCGATTGGTTTCGTTTTGTCTAGGATATTGACGAACAAAACTTTCGTATGGCCATCTTCCTGTACGATTTGGCTCATTAAGGAACTTAATCGAGGCATTTAGCACCCGAACTCACCCTGAAAATTTAAAATTTTGGACAACCCCTTCGAAAGTGATAGTGCTAACGACCGGACTGCTGGCCCCACGGACAGAATTGAGTTCGACCACGAATTCTTCACCAGGAAGTCGAACACTATTCTTGAGACAGATTATATCTCAATCGATTAAACGATAGAGCACTCGTTTAAGTAGAACGAACGCTCAAAAATGGAACTTTTAGTTGAGGACCGCATCTTTTATCATAAAATCATCCAAATGCATGCCCAAATGCCACCTAATCATTTGGTCCATTTTTTTTATGTTTGTGCTACATAGATCAGAGTTAATTTGAATGACATTAAAGAAATACGGTTGTGTGTGACTCATTGAAACCCTTGTAACCGAAAGTTTTTGTTCGAAATTCGAATTTAAATCGGGTGAGAGCTACTGTGGAAAAAAGTTGATTTTTTGGCCCAAATCACACCAAATGAACGGCTTTACGTGCCATACAACGAACACTTCCTTGGACAATCGGCCAGAATGATTTGATTGGTGGTACGCTCATTTCCTGCAGAGAAGAAGAAAAGTGATGGCCCTCAAGATCGTAAGATTTGATCCCTAGGACTTCATCTTAAGGAAGTACCTGAAGTAACAGGTCCATTTTCATAAGCCACAATTAACAGAAGTTCATAAACGTAATACCAAAATTACCGCTGAAACAGGAATTTATTCAGTAGAGTAATGAAATTGGAAATGATACGCACCTGTGAGAAGTCGAGGTAGAGATTTGAAAGATTTTGAATTCCATACATAAATGATCTATGTATATAGAGAAAATAATTTTGTTATTTCCTCCTATACAGCTTATTTCATTTCATCTCAAAATCAACATATCAAGGAAGACATTCAGTTTCAAATAAACATAACCCGAAGGTGTCTAGTCTGGGGAACTCGATGGCTTTCGGTATTATATTCAGCTTCAAGAAAATATAACCCCAAGACGTTGATATGGGTTGATTCTTAAGTGAGGGAAGCTCCAAGCCCCATCTTCATTATGTTACACTCATATAGTTCCAGATCAAAAGTGCTGAAAGAGCTTAATTAGAAATTTGCTCTTAAGTTTCTCCAATTTTGGACTGAGTAAACTTTTTCTACCATGAATGTTCATGCATATTTACAGCAGTGAATGTGCTCATCCGCCATCTACAGTACCAAGTTTTCACACCCCATAATTCAGGAGAGTGGCACTTCGTAGTTAAACAACAAAATCTCTGAATATTCATCTGAAAACTTATGTATTCATTACTCAGAATTGAACGGCGTCATAAGGAAACTTTCACGCAACTAGGTAGATAATCAGAAACTAAACTGTGTGTGTGCTGTGTTCACCGAATATTTTCATTTATTATTTGATAAGCCCCCTCTTCCACAACTTTTATACTATAAGTGAAAAAGAAAAAAAGCTATTTCTCCCAACAGGAAATAATAAATCCTCCAGTGAGCTCTTCAACTGTTGCTACATATTAAGATTGAATCCTTTGTCGCCGTTTTTTCCTTATTTATTTCCTCTTTCAAAATTCTATAGGCAATCCTACAAGCGATTCAGAAATCCCAATGTCCCTCCCATCAAAAGCCGATATGAATTACTGAATGTAAATTGCAGTATTATCTCCAGTCCAGCATCTACTAGATACGCTACTGTATTTACGACTGAATTCGAAATGTAACCGACTACTATGTGTATCGGGTTTACTCTGGTACCGAATTTATTGCTCCACATACGCTGGTCTTGTTCCACCTTTAGCCAAGTCGTAACTCTGGCCTCTGGTAGTCTGCTCCAGCTAAAAATCTCGGAATCTGATAAACAAGAAAGATATAAGTGCCATTTTAGGCGATACCATCGAGGAGAAGCTGTTTTCGGTTGCCTCATTTCGCAGGGAATACAAGGAATGTTTTTTAGGATTTATTGGAATGTTATAGAGTAATCTGAATTGCGATGAGATGTACAAGGTTGATGCTATCAGACCTGAGCAACCGAGTATATTTTCTTCATTATAAATCTTCAGTTCGGTTCTGGTTTGAATTTGGTTTTCATGGGTAATATTTTATTATTGTCGGGTGGAAAACAATGAATATAATCATGAAGGTTTGTAAGTTCCTTTCAATTCAAATCAAAAGCTTAAAACATTTCACTAATTTCAATTTTAATATTATATAACATTACTAGCAAGGTAAGAGGGTTTTTACTGGCGAATGGAGGAGTTACCTCCTTGAGCCAGTAAAACCCGTTACCTTGCGTGTATTGTTTTATATTTTATTTGTTTCTCGTTTGTAAAAAGGTTTGATAAATGCCAAAAAAATCTTAAGAATTTGTCGCAAATGTCGTAAGTTGCATTATTTATGATTATTTATGACATCGGAAAATTATGACAACTGTCAGTGGCTTTACGAGAGGGAAGTCCTTCGAGAAAATTTGCTCATTTCTGAAGAAAAAGGCCAGATCCAAATGAAACAAGGCATGAATATCGTTTTAAATACTTTTATAACGTTTATTACTAAAAATATTTGTTCCAGGAACGATGAAATTAGACGAATAAATGAAATTAGAAGCGAGTACGTGAAACTGTCAGTGAGTTTACAGATCAAAAAACCTCTAGGATATTTGCAATTCTGAGAAGGAAAACAAATAGATACGAATAAAACAAGGTACGAATATCGTTTTCGAATAGTTCGAGAACGTTTATTGAGAAATACATTTGTTCCAGGAACTCTGAAATCACAAGAATGAATGAAATTAGAAGCAAGTACTTGACAAATCTCAATGTGAATAATACTACTAACTTGTAAAAATTTTACAAGTTAACTGTCAGTTTTACAAGTTAGTGACTTGATAAAATAAACTTTCTTGATTAATATTGTGTTTTTGGAAACTGACGTTTACAAATGAGAAACAAATAAATTTTTTTTCCCAAAAAACGTTGCTCAACAAGTGTTTTTCGGGGAGATAAATCTAGGGTTCGAACTGATGTATAGCTTGGGCCAAATCGGTGTTCTCTTTAGTTTGACTTATAACTTCTCAACGCATAGATATTGTGAAAATCAATTGCCGTCAACTGCTTTCCTCTATCTTCCTTTGTTTCTGAGATATAATTCACAATTGAAATTGAATCAATTTCTATCTTGGTTATTTCCGCTTCTGTTAAATTATAATACAAATATTTTTCCGATTGCTTTTGTGGGAGTACTTCAATTTTTCTCTGACTTCACATACGTTGGTCTTGTTCGACCTTTAGTCATGTCGTAACTCTGGCCTCTGGTAGTCTGCTCCAGCTTAAAATCTTGGAATCTGATAAACAAAACCAAGAAAGATATAAGTGCCATTTTAGGCGATATTACCGAGTAAAAGCTGTTTTCGATTACCCAATTTTGCAGAGAATACGAGGAATGTTTTTTAGGATTTATTGGAATGTTTAGAGTGATTTGAATTGCGATGAAACATACAAGGTTGAAGGTATCAGTTCCAGACCTGAACAACCGAGTATATTTTCTTCATTAAAAATATTTAGTTCTGTTTTGTTTTTTATAGGTCGAACTTATTTTCATACCTATGGATGCTCCGTTTGATATACCACCATGCATGTTCTTTGTGCGTTGACGGGATTAGTTCCGAAGTATGGGTTTAATATTGGTTGATTTTAATCAATTGGTATTATTCTCTGCTTTCATTGTTTACATTGTTTATTTTCATACCATTGTGTTGGAAGTGAGAACCGAAAAAAGTTTTCTATAAATACAAGAAAAATAACTTCATTCCAATTCGGTAGAACTGAAAGTGCATTACGTAGTGGTAATGAATTTTCGTTTCCAAGTCTACCGGAGAACTGCCCCCAAAATTATTATCTTGATATATTGTAAAAGGGTTTGGTATTCATTTGAACTAGAGGAGTTCCATTTTGAATAGTCCTTTTGAAGCTGTTACAGTTTAGACATTCCCAATAGTAGGAGGATAGATGCTTCAATGAAGAATTGAAAATGTTATAATTCATTACAAAAAAAGTGAAAATTTTACAGACCCAAGACCGGCAGAAGTCGAACTGGTGAAAAAATTTGAGCCGCTAGGACAAATGGAAGATGTGAATTCGTCTGGTGCAGATATTGGCTTGTCTGTGTTATGTACTAGGTACTATTTACATTCGAAAATGATTCTGGTCATAATAGGATTGCTCTTTGCATATTTATTTTATGATCGGAATAAGAAGATGTGGAAGGCATGCGTTTTAAGCAAGAACGCACATCGCAAACAACCAACTACTAGCAATTTTTCTCGAAATGTTTTTTATCAGTATTATTCTTTGACAGAGTGATCACAAGTAGCCAACACTTTCTTGTGGATCAACAACTTTTTTTCGGGCTACCTGAAAGATGAGGTCTATATCAATGCTCCACAATTGATTCAAGATCTTGAGGATTCGTGAATTGTGAACATATCGAGGATATATACAGCTGCTACTATCCGGATTTGAATGAAAATTCAGTGAAGTAAGAACGTTTGACAATCGTAGCTACAGCAACAAGTTGGCTGATATCTATTTCTATTATTATCGGTTTATCATCGGTTTTTCGAAATTCTCCAATGAATGATAACAACACTCACAGTATAAACTTCTTTGATATCATGAGATACTGTTCAAAACTGAAATGAAGTGTATATGAATAAACGCGATCAAACTTCAAAGGTTGATTCGGTTTAAAAAAATAATTAATTATTTTATTTTTTTCCGAAAAACAAGATGATAAAATTTTACTTGACAACTGTTCCTTTATTTGAAAGAAAAAAAATTTAGAAAATCTTTGTCCCTAATTGAAATAGGAATTCATGAATAATTTTGAGTTTATATGTAGTAATGACGTGGCATTTTCTCTTCATAAAATTCTCATTTTTATATCAGAAAATGCGCTGCTTTCTAAACTTCGCTAAATCTCATATAATAATATGAGAAATATTGTAATTTCAAAGAGAAACTTCAGTACCTACCCATTATCTTACAAGAAGAAGTATTCGCAAAAAAAAAAGAATATAACAAACTGTCATTAGTTTTTCAGAGAGAGTTCAGCTCCGTTCATAATGTTTTCAAAAAAAAAGTTCGAACCCTTAATTTAATTCTCATATATCAAGAAGTAAGGCTACAAAAACTTCATAGTGAAAAAGAGTATATTCTAATTGAAATGATGAACCTGGGCTAATCCTGTTCCCATAGCGTCACCACTACAATACAATCGTCAACAGATTCGATAGTGTTTGTCACGTCGATCAACATATTAGTTATGATTGAAATATTCAAAATACATTGAACGAGATCTCATAACTCTAAATCTTAATCGAATAGAAACATTCTAATGCCAATATTGAAATAATCTGACCCATCTTCCAGTTCAACAATAATTCCTTCTAAATTCTGCTGGGGTCGAAGGTCGGCTCCTGCCAGGTGGTCCAATTTTCTGCATAATTATCATTTGAAAATGCGAAACGAATGAAGCCTATCATTATCAACACCCTGACCACGAAAACCATCAATTACATCTTGTATAAGTATTCTTTAATGCTCAAAGTAGTCTCATTTTGGCAAGGAACCGCTAATCACCGAATCCTCCATTCAAAATAGAATCATTCCGAATGAATTATTTATAGAAATCAATCGCCATTTCTGGATGATGATAGACTGAATTGATGGGATTTCTAGCACAATTTAAGATAATCGATTAGTTTTTGATTCAATCAGTTATGAAAGTGCTTGCGGTCGCTGTCCGATGATCCATGTTGTGTAATATTTGGTTACCTTGAAAATCACCAAGGTCGGCACGATCCATATCTAGGATGAAAAAGATAGCTGACGTCCACTGCCTGTGGTTTTTACTGGTGCTTCTACTTTTTAAAGGGTCAAACTTTGAGTCGGAGATCATACATACACGAATACGTAACAAAAATGAAAGATAACATATATCTACACGTCTGGCAAAGATGAATCTATGAATAAAATACCATGTGTTGAATGAAGATGCATAACGAAAGCTGTAAGTGAGGAAGCGCTAAAAACTGTCTGTCGAGGCCATCAAGATATAATAGAGAAGAGACGCTATGACATATAATTGAGTGAGGAAAAAAATACCACTGGGCGGGGCTAAGTCGGGGACCAATATGGCGGAAAGTTCAGGGTTGAATTAAGTTGCTAGTTTTTTTCTGTATACAAATTTCATCAAAAAAATATGACGTGTTGGGTGGTTAGGAATCCTGTTTAAATAAGGTAAATTGAATATTAAGTAAAGAATTTTTCTTCCGGGGATAATATACAAATTCAATTCAATTCAATTTATTCATCATTAAGAAAGTACATAATATTTGAAAGTAAAATTTTAACAAATTGAGGTGCAGAGCATGCAGTCTAAGCAAGCTTGTATACTGTCATACTCTGCAAAAACCAATGATGAACACTCTCCGATTAAACCAAATAATTGAACGAACAAGTTTTGAAATAAGCATTGTCAGGAAACCAGAAATTATACCATACAAAATTAACCAAATAAAGATTATGCATAAAGAATAGCCTCGAATCTACTTGATTCAACATTATGTAATATCAAAGTATATATTTGTTTCTTCATCAAATTCCGATTCGAGGTACTCCATTTTAAAATTTTGAACTAAAACAAGAAAAATGCAATAAACTAATAATTAAAAGTGAAAAAAAATTATCTATACTATCGTAGAAAGGCTGCTATAGCCCTATGTAAATGTAATATGACAATTATAATTATTTATATTGATGACAAATTAATAATACCGCCGACGACTTGTACAATTCATAAAACGAATATTAATCCTTTAGTAAACACAATTACATACTTATTTTGATTTCCCATTAATCGAATTATTCAATATTATCTATGTCGTGTTTATCTTTAACTGAAGTTATTCCCTTGTCAGATCTAACCTTAACAACACCATCGACTGTCCAAACATTTTTGTGAAATTTTTCTTTAGCATATTTAAAAAGTTCAATACGCTTCCGCGTAAGGTCCTCACTCATAAATACCTTCTTCTCCAGGAAAAGTTTTCTTGACTTATAAAATTCATTACGGTGAAATTCACTAGTGAATTTGACGATGATGGGACGTGTTTCATTTCGACCTCCTTTTCCCAATCGAAAACTATATCTAATTGATTGCGAAGTGATGTTTACATTCTTTTCTTGACACATGTTGACAAGGTTTTCCTTCACTTCCTCATTATGGGATTCGGGAATTCCAAATATAACCATATTTTTAAGTTTATTTTCTTATTGTAATTGTTCCAATTGTGATTCCGTTTTCTGTAGTTTCACTGTAATTCTGTAAACTCTTTTTGTACTGGAGTTGAATCCACATTTTTGAATTTTGATTGTAACTGTTTATATTCTTCTTTCATTCTATCTTTAATTTTCACCATGCCTGATCAGCTAATTTTTCCAGGTAGTTATCAAGTATTGAAATAACTGTTTCTTTTATTATTCCTATAATTTCAGCTTTATTTTCACGGGTTAGTCCCATTTTTCAGGATTTTCATTAACCACGAACAACAATAGTAACTCAACTTATCGTATCGGTAAATTAGCGTCTAATCGCTGTGACACATGCCGAGAGAATGATTAATATAAAATATAAAAAGATTTCAGATTACCAAGACATACTAGCAAAAATTTCGAATGCGGATCTGTTCAGTACTCATCCCTACCTGTGATATGTTTTTCCTCTAATTTTCTTCTTATCTTTCTCCTCTCTGCTTGAAGAAAGCCTTACACTGCACGATACCATTTTATTTTATATTAAATAAGCAGAAAAATCACAATTTAACTAGAAACAGGCGCAAGAATCACAATTATTCCTCCAGAAAATTTAACGAATGTTAATTTTGACGTTAGGTGGTAGTAATATGACGCATCTAATACAACGTTTATTTCAATGATGGCTACTCTATACTATCCTATCTCTATGGTCGAGGCAGTAAAAGGGAGCCAGAATTCGCATTGTCAGATGACAGCTGATGCCTGTTGATTGTAAATCAAGGACAATTTGGAGCTGTGAAAAATTCCTCACAACAAGCTTATTTGGACACCAACCGAAAAGTACATTCAGGAGAAATGAAAAAGCTGACGCCCTTACAAAAAGAGGAGTAAACACTCCCTTTAAGACATCATGGTATCATACATACTGAAGGGCGTAGGTGAATGATTGAAAAAACAGAGAAACACTCTCAGTGGATGAACACCAGGTTAAAGAAAAAGCAAAGAGACTGATTTCACCTTCAAAAAAGGAGACTCAACAAGGTATATCGGTGTTTGAGAAACAAGTTATGACTGCTTACTAATGGTCTTTGCACAGATTATTGTTTTGTGAGATACGAGTATCTCCTGCACAAAATCGGTAAGGAGTACTTCGATATCTGTTGGTTATGTGGATCCGCCAACGACACCACCGAAAATATTCATCCAATGCAAGATGTTGACTCAGACCACTTAACCAGACTTCAACTGTGTGGAGCGATCTTGACTCGAGCCGATATAAGATCGAATTCTTCTAGGAAAAAAAATATTTTTGCGGAGGAGGTTGCATTCCTGGGTAACACATAGCTCAAGTACAGTAACGCACAAACTACCTCATTGGTTTGCAAGGCTAAAAATTCTTCACAGTGCCAATTAACCAAAATCATGGCTATTGACAGATGTCTAGATATAAATCAAGAGAGAAACTATCAGCCATACACACAGGTAGTCAAGCTGATATTAAAGCACTGAGCTTCTAAATCATCGACTCAAAGATAATCCGGGAGTGCCGGAACGAACTAAATGAGGTAGGCACGACAAATAAAGTCTTTTTAATCTGGGTTCCTGGCTATTCGGGAAAAAAGGAAACGAAGAGGCCAATACACTTTTACACTTGCCAAAGAGGGCTAACGAATGTCATTCATTTGCCGAGAACCTTTCTGTGGTATAGGTAAATGTACCTATAAGGAGTTCCTGGAGAAGGAGAAAGCCGAGAAGGAAAAACTCTGGCGGAATCTTCTAGGGATGGATCATTCCAATAAGTTCCTTTGGAACTTTGAAACAGCAAGATCCATAAGATACCTGGATCTTGGTAAGATACAATCACACCTTCTCACTGGCTTTTTTATAGGACACTGTCGAGTGTAGATACTGTGGGGAGGGGAAAAAAACCCCCATTCATCTAGTAACGGAATGGTTCGGCATTGCGAGCCTAAGGAGAGAATGCCTTGGGCGGAAAACTTGTAAGAGTGAGGAACTAGCCTAGTTGAAGCCTTCACAGATATTGGATTTCTTCAGATCTCTTGAACTGGAAGGCAAGCTGTAAAGGGTGTGGTCAGAAGAGCTCTGTGAGGGGGCAGAATAGATCTTGAGGTCGCAGTGAATTTGTCTCTTTTTTATACTATGACTACATATGTATAACAAGCAGAGGTTTAACGCGTAACATCGCCATGAATACAAAAATAATGAAAACCAATATCAAACTCATACATTGGAGCTAATCTCGTCCTCGTTCAAGGCAAAATGCAAGGAAGAGGTATCAAACAGAGCATAGGAGTGGTGTCAAACAGAGCGATTAGCTCCGAAATATGAGTTCGATATTGGTTTATTTCAATCGATTAATATTATTCTCTGCTCTCATTATTATTTTACTACATATAACTATAACTATGATCTGCTACAATACAAAATTATTTCATAGAACGAGCTACTATTACAACAATTCAGTCCTCGAAGTCATCGATTATAATATTCAGACCATAAATCTTCTTAGAAAATTCTTTCACCGATCATCGAGCCGGTCCGAACAGCATTTCTCGACCTAAATTTATCATAAGTATGTATTAGTTGTTTTGAGACATTTTCCGCTTTACAATTGAAAATTGAAGTTTATTAGGTGATCAGATTAGATTAGAGGTGGAGCGATAAATGCTTTGCTAAACCTGAATGACACCTTGACCTAAAGATCTATTGTAAAACCTAGCGCTTTTACCAGTCAGGTAGCAAGGCCGCGATTAGCTTTACTACTTTCCTGGGTGCTGCACAAATTACTTTTTTCGGTTTTTAGAAAAAGGAGCCAAAATGTCACAGCTTTCTCCCAAGGACAGCTTCACATTTGCATAGCAGTTGTTCAGCTGTCTCGGTGGCTTCTTGGCAGAAGCTACAGGTACCGCCAGGAACGTTTCCCATGTTCCAAAGGTGATGATTCACTGAACGGTGTACACTATACTGTGAGAATGCCTGTCAGTTTCCTGACTTCTGATTGAACCTTTTTAGTCCAGGTCGTTGAATATGAGAGGTATGACTTGGCCTTCGACCATATCATTAGGTGATACTTCACCATGTTGACCTCTTAGGAACAAACACGCAACATCATAAATTTCAAATCAAAATATTCACTAGTTCTATCAATAATTGGAATATTTGAAATGAAAATCAGGTTGACAGACAAACTGAAGTAACTCTTCGACCAAAGAATAAATGAGAATTTATAGGCAATGCAATGGAATTGAATGCCTAATAATACCTGCATCTGATATCCAGTGACATTCATACAAGAATCTAATGTCATTAAAAATCCATTTCTTACTACTAGTACTGAAACGGCGGTTCATAAGTATGCATGACTTCAGTGTGGGCATGGGGGCTTAGGCTCATATTCAATATCTCACCTCAAGCTCTTAGTTTATCATCTACGCTTCGACTAGAGCTTAAAGCTTTTAAACGCCTTCAATGATACGACATGAATATCAATTTTCCAGTACGTTTCCTCCTCGACTCATGTTTGTGCTGCTAATATTCACGTATAAATTGCTAATATATGCCGGGTATCATTTCACTTTTACGCAGTAACATAAAACAGGCTGGTTTGTAGATCCGTATCTCGGTTCACGTGTTCTTTTCTGCATAATTTGCTGAATTGAACATTTAGATGTTAGGCTGTCTGGTTGGGTTGAACGAGTACCAGTTGTCTCTGTACATGACTGCGCGGAATGATTAAGGGACGATTGTCTGGAATAAGAGTGTTATGAACTGCTGGCATAATAATGATACCTACATAGATACCTGGGAGAGGAATTTGCCCTTATAACTTGCACGTTCATCAGAGCATAGATTTTAAACGTAGTGGGAAATCCGATATAATTATCTATACTTATCTCTTCTAAATTTATTAGTTGACAATGACATATACATATAGTCCATCCAAGAATATTTGACATCTAAGGAGTCAGTGAAAAACAGAAATTCAGGCTAGTATTGCAAATAACACTCTCAGATTTTTTTATATTTTTTTTTTTTGGTTTGTTGCTTAGTTTTTATCGAACATTATAAAGAGTTTTCCAATAAGAGGTATCATTTTGAATATCCTGTAGATGTCACGTTTGAAGCTGTCATTCTTTGACATTTTACAGGTAGAAACTTCGCCATTGATAAAAATGAAAAGATACACGCTTCAAGAACGCATTGAAATTATTAAAATTCACTATAAAATGGTGAAAATTTAGCAGAGAGGGTTCGTAACATTTTTGGGTCGTCGTGAAGCACCTTGTCGGATCGCAATGAAGAGATTGGGTGAAAATTTCGAGCTGTTGGGACAAGTTGTGAGTTGTAACTTTATAAACCCCTGCACGTTGCTCAAGAACAGCCGAGAGTATTGCTGCTGTAGCTGAATGTGCCGAAAAAAACCTTGGTTTGTCCATTCCTCATCGTTCTTTGGAATTAGACATTCCAGAAACGTCATTACCTTACTAGACAATGTTTATTTTCAAGAACGGCGCTACCTGCCAAACAAGCAACGAAACCATTGATCTTTTGCGGAAAAAGTTTCCGGACCGTGTTATGTCTCGAATTGGGGATCACAATTGGCCACCAAAATCTAGTGATTTAACACCTTGCGACTTATTCCCTTGGGGCCACGTGAAAGAGAAGGTCTACGCAATAGCGTCGATTCAAGACCTCAAAGATGGAATTCGTGAGGCTATCGAGGACATAGGGCAGCCACTGCGATTTGGTTATGGAAAATTTCATTAAAAGGATATGGTCCTGTGAGCGTGGTCGTGGCAATCATTTGCCTGATGTTATTTTCCACTATTAACGGCATAGCTCCTTTTCTATAATGAAATAAACATTCGATAATTTATATCAAAAAATGGCAAATTTCTTTGAATATCAAAATTACATCTCTTATTGGAAACCCTTTAATTTTAATCATTTTTGAACAGTCAATACATTTAAAGGTTATTTTTTATACTCGTGATAAAAACACGAAAAAACTTCTATTATTTTTTTGTTTTGATCGTTACATTATGAGTCTCTGAGTTTATTTAATGGTACGTAGGTCACACATTCTTCTGGGGATTTGTTCTGGTATTTTTGCAAAAATATGAAGCCGGCATGGTTATTGTACAGCAAAATTTCCATCATCTCTTTGACTATACGTTTTCGAGTAATTTAATCGGAAATAGAACAAGTATTGCGAAAGGAGACAATAAGGCTGAATTAATGTCTGATGACGTTCGACCGTACCTATACATATACCAATTTCTGGCTGAATGTAAAAGGTATTACAAGATTACAGTTAACAATGACAGACTTAACATGAGAGAATTGGCGAAATTAGTGATCCCCCAACTACAATATTGCTTTTCTTTTCTAGTGATCGGGCCAATTTTACATTTGAGAAATTTCAATTTGGCCATTATCCACTTAATATTAGATTAGATTAGGTTAATTTGTGGTCGGTTGGTACCATGATCACTTTTCTGCACTGCGACCAACGAGGTCATTCTAAGCTCTCATATCTACTGGCGCCAAGGTAGGGCCATCCACTTGAGTAAGTCTGGTTTCCGCCAATACATTGCATTGGCATAATATGAATTCGGTGGTTTCTGTGAGATATCCAAATAACTCACAGATATCGCAGTTCTTTTACCGATTTTGTGCAGGTGATATCTTACGAAAATGTGACTTGAGTGAAACCCCAGTAAGCATCTTTAATAACCTTATTACACTATGCCTTATTTCATGTCTATATTCGAGCCCTTTTTCAGGGCTTTTTCTGGACAGAATATTTTTAATTATTTTTAAAAAAATTTACGGGTATTCTAGAGTTTTGCCAAATAAAAATTTCTGTAGAAATACACGAAACATCTTGTATCTTTAAAACGAATATTGCTAGGACATATTTCTAACACTGATTCATACTCATCAAAATGTCCTACATCTGCCCTGAAAGCAGTGGCGTAAATAATACCCCCCGCAGCCCCGCCGTGCGGCGGGGCGTAGCAGTCCGAGGGGCGCCGGAGGGCGCGAAGCGCCCTCCGCTGTACGGGTTGTCAATCATCGGCAATCGGCCCGGCCGATCAGCTGGCGGGGGGGTGCTCCATGGCTTAGTTACGCCACTGCCTGAAAGCCTGTACAATCATTCGTGAAACACCCTGTATATAATCTAAGTAACGATTATAAGGCCCGATCTTTCTTTTCTCAAACATGTTTTATTGTACTTGCATGTCGAAAGGTAGTTTTCGAGGGCATTTCACAGTATACTCCCCTCTGTTCTCTCTGTCACTCATTTTCACAAGCGTTAAAATTTAAATTTTTTAAATTCGCAAACCCCTATTAGGACCAAATTTTTACGTGTTCGTAATGAAAACACCGCTTACGCTTTTATAATTATTTTTATTATCATAACAAGTGGAAGTAACCTGTTTATACCTGGCAACCTAGTAGCTTGTCCAGGTAAATTTTTAAAAAAATAATTGAAATGATTCTGTCCAGGATTTTTTTTGACAACCCATTTCAATATATTTTCTGATATACTAAATTCATTAGAAAATAAGTTTTATTCTATTATCAGCTCGGTGAAGGTCGTTCAGGTTCGGGGGGTGATTCTTGAATAATGTCGTATTCGCGATTCCTTTACTATCCTCCTTTACGAACTCGAAATAAAAGCATTAAACCTATCCTCTATTTATTGCAGTACTCGGAATTTTATGAGTGGTTCTTTAACTGAGCTATAATTATTAGTAATAACAGTTTATTATGACTTTAAGAGAATCACCACTACTTATGACAATCCTGGAAGGAATTTTTACTGAATTAATGTATTTGTGTAACTATTGTAGCTTACCCTATTCGTCAGTAATTAAAGCTTTCTACAGTAGAAAGTCGATTGAAGGCAGGCTCAGACTAGCACAAAAATTCATCCATGTAAATCCAAAGCACATGGAGTAAGATATTTTTGCTGAAAAGCAAATGTTCATAATAGATCATCCATATATGGAAAGCACTGAGAAACTACTGAATTTATTCACTTCAGAATTGTGACATTCATTTCTTTACCACACCCGCACTAAGATTATTTTTGTCAATTTTGAGCCTTGTAGCAAATTCAATGCCGTTTCCAGATATGTAGTTAAATTGGATTGGTCACAAGTTTATCTAAAGTATAATTTCATTTTATTAAACTTAAAAATTTCGGTAAATCAAGAAATGTTTAATTAATGAATAACCATCCACTTTCAACCATGTCGTACAGGATATATTTTTTATTTATCATCCTTTTATAAAGACACCCTGTATAGTAGTAATATCGCTTTGTACATTCTTTAAACCAACAATATTTATTCCAGGTGATAAACCACAAAGCAAAACACAGGCAATTTTTCAACATCCATCAACTCGGAACGACGCAATTATAAAGAAATCAGTGCACTAATGCACTTCTAAAAACAATAGCATGATATAGTTATTCCTTCTTATGGCCGTAGCGTCTCTGACAAATAACAGTACTTAGCGCGCCGAGAAAATAGTCTTATTCTCGTTTCATGTGTCACCTTCAACGAGTTTTCCGGTGTTTCCTGGTAAATTACCTACTTATAACTGTCTACTCTCATTTTACGGACATTTAATGATATTTTTTAGAATCAAATTGCGGTTTGTCGTCTCCGAGCGTAAAAAGGCAGCGGTGATAATTACGGGACCATCGTTTAAAGATAAAAATATATCCTATTTCTTTGAACGCAAGTCGAGAACGATTCTGTGCTCCTTTTAAGTCGACCTCCGATCGTTTGTCAATGGGTAACATATGGCTCACTGGAGTTATGTCCGCCAGTTTGCACGTAGCTGACCGGTAGTTGTTTAATTGCCGAATAACGTCCGCAATATGGCAGGCATAGGAATTGAGTCGCTGTTCTTGGACTGGTAGCGTAATTACGAACGGAGACAAATTACTGTGGACTATGGTATGCTCGTCGTGAATAGAAATCAATAATGATGTAGTGATTGGTGATGTTTTTCTACAAAATATTGTCACTGCTAATCAATCCTTATAGTTGCTGAAACTAAGTTTGTATGAGAGTATTCGTGGACGAATTGAATATTCAATATTTTCTTCAAATTTTCAGCAAATCGAAAATTGGTTTCTATTCCAAAGTATGATTCAGTGTAACTCAAGGGTTGATGTCAGAAGTGAGACAGAAATACTGGCGGTCTATATGTACTCAGAAGTGTCTTTAAAAATGAACTTCAACCAAGGACCATAGAACAAGTAGTAGTTCTTTCCTATGCCACAGACTGCCAGAGGCCACTCTGAGATCCCTGAAATTCAGGCGCAGATCCAGGCCCGACTTTTTGGGCGGGGGTGAACTTTAGGGTGTTGGATACATTGTGTCGAAGCCTAAATTCCGCTAGATGGCACAACACGAAATTCTAAAGGAATAAAAATAAGAAACGCCCACTTGCCCATAAACCACATCCCGTCGGTATTTATGACCCCTAATAAAACTTACTTCGGACGACGAGCTTCGAAATATACCATAACAGACTCAGTTTCGAGTTTTGGTTCTATCTGGGGTTTTTGATACATGATATATTCGGAATTTTGAAATTGCAATATTAGAAAAATTGTTTTCCACTTACAGAAATATTTTTTGTAAAAAATTAGAGACTGGGGAAATATTTTCTGGCGAAAATTCATTTGCCAAATTTGTGGCAAACCTCCGTACAGTTTTGCACGCTTGTCTCTTGGGGAACAGCGTGTTATGGTTTCGCATAAATGTCTGTAATTTCCATATCTTAGGTCAGGAATGGTCACAAACGACTCAGAGTTTCTCGCTGATAAAGAATCCGCTGTCCAAAATGATTATCTAGGGCCATGAAAACGATAACTCTAGGACGGATGAAGTTTGGGAAATTTTGAGGATCCCAGAACACTCGTTTGTAGTATCGAGGAGTTAGGTTGTGATTCACGAGATGTATTTTGAATTTGAATGGAAATTAAACCACTGTATGTATCTCCTGAAAGGATCTCACCGATTCAATCTAAGTTTGAAACAGTTTGGACAGTTGTAAGAAGTTATCGAAATCACCAAAGGCCAGTACAATATAATAATAATTTATTCGATATATGCGTGAATCGTTACCTTCATCCATTCTATTCGCCAAATAATATTGTATGACAATTCAGGATTGCGAGAACTCATTTTTTTCTTTCTATTGACCATAATTTTTTATCTCGTGCGGATATTTACCTTCCCATTAATTTCGTATCAAAGTGAATTTTGAATCTTTATCGAATGTTAATTAGGTATTGAGTAATGCGGCGATAACTGATTGTCGAAATGAGAACCGCTTTATCCCGATTAAATATTGTTCACCAATGACTGAATAAGTTGTAATGTCCTACGGTGAGGACGATAGCAGTTGACATAGAAGTACCTGAAAGGTTTCTGTCAAATTTCAGAGAAGTTCCTTTTGTTGTCCACTATTTTATTATCGACTGTACTTATTTCATTCGACAAGTACCTGAATGAATCCCTAACCCTGCATATTGTAAAAGATAGTAAGATTAGGTGAGGGATCAACTTCAATACCAGACTTCGTCTCGTTTTATACCAATTCAGCAGGTTGGTATATGGCTTTTCGAAAAATGGGCTGGTCTCGTTTGGGGTTTGTCTGCTTTGATTTATTTCGAAATTCCAGAAATTGGTTGGTCATCGCTAGAACCGAAATGATTTTATCTTTCGTTTTATTATCCATGGGTTGACTTGACAGGAATGAATTCTCAAACCATTCAAATTCATACGAAGTTCGATTTTCAGTTCATTACGCTATTTCTAGGATGTTCAATATCGACACGAGAGAAAACATTTTCGTTTCACGGGGGGAAAGTTGTTAAGAAAACGATTGTAGTTGACATAGAAGTACCTGATAGGTTTTTGTCAAATTTTAGAGAAGTTGGGTATATTAGAAGTGGGGTTTTGTAACATTTTTGGTTGTTTGCTTCCATTTACTTCGGAATTTTTTTTTGTTGTCCACTATTTTATAATCGAAAACGTCACTGACTTCACTTATTTCTTTCGACAAGTACCTGAATGAATATTACCCTAACCCTGCATATTGTAAGAGAAAGTAAGTATTAGGTGAGGGATCAACTTCAATACCAATTCAACAGGTAGGTATATGGATTTTCGAAAAATGGGTTCGTCATATTTGGGTTTGTTTGCTTTGATGTATTTCGAAATTCTAGAAATTGGTTGGTCATCGCTAGAACCGAAATGATTTTATCTTTCGTTTTATTATCCATGGGTCGACTTGACCTGAATGAATTCCCAAACCACTCAAATTCAACTTTTGATTATTCCCTTGATTTATGAGGGTGAAAAGCAACTACATTACACGAATCCTCTGCAAAGTTTGTACGAATTCATCTGGTATATTTTTTAGACTCCATCTAAAATTCTTGAAATTGGTTAGTCATAGGTAAAACTCAGTTTATTCTAACTTTTAGCCTGATATTTCACTATCCATGACTTTTGTCATGTTTTTGAACTTGTAAGCAGAATAAGCAGACCATTCATTTCAAATTCAACCTGTGGTGATATTTCCACGAGAGAGTGAAAATCAACTATACATTACACATAATTCTCTCTCTCACTTTATTAACAATATTTTTGAGATTAGGGTTTGTTTGATTTATATTAAAAATTTCGAATCTGGTTAATTATAACTATATCCAAATTCTTCCTCTTATGATGACGTATCTCATTTTGTTTAACTTGTACTGAATTGAATTTTGTTAGTTTAATAAAAGAATAAAAATACATAAAGTGAATAAAATTTATTGACAAAAAAAATAATTTTGTTCTCTAGCTTTCATGCCTCTTGGTATTCTTGCATCTATTAATTCCGGGAAATACATTTCATATAGAAATCTGTGAGTTTCGGCACCATCTTCTCGTTCCATAATGAATCATCCCTTTCAATTCTCTCAATATGGAAATCGTTATCTGCGTATAAAACGAAATCACAATAATTTCTTCTACATATGTTCAGCTGTCCCTGAATTTGGTAGAAATAGTTGTGATTTCGTTTCAACCTGAAAAAAAAGATGTTAATTTTGTCGAACAACTACAATAAAAAGTTTCTTACGATATTTCGTTTTCTGTGATACTGAAGCAATTCGGTTTATCGTGATCTCGCAGTTTTCCCTTTACGGATTGGAGGCATTTTACTTCGATCAAACCATCATTTCCAATTAAACCGTCAGGAGAGGCTGCCAAAAAAGGGTGTTCTGGGTCAATTAATAAGCCGCATCGAATTATGTGTACTCCTTTCGTCCTCTCATATAATTCGATGGCCTTATTTTCATGAACCCTTCCGTATACTACACAGCGGAAGTATTCAATTCTTTTTTATAGAGGATAGATTTCACCAAATTGTGACAAGGTGTTATGGCCCTTCTCCTCATTACGGAACCAAAATTAGAGGCAGTAAGGTAATTCTGTCTCAATTCCCGCCATACCTGATTATCGTGTTGCCCCCTAGTAATTTTTTCAATTTCTCTCAATTTTTCATCAGAGGCAACCTTTGCTTTCAGGTCATCCAAAAATCTATTTTTTTTTGTAGCCATCTCCTCCTCTGTGATATCAGGTTGAGCAGCATTTGGTCCGTAGTTGAAATCAGCCCTGCCACTGTGAGATATCCTATTTTTCACCCTTCTTATTGGCAGTCCTTTCCTGCGGTCATGAGCCTTTTTTCTCCTCAAGAGAACACGACTCGTGTTTCTTCCCAAATTTCCTTTCCAAGCACTCAGATGCCAAGAAGGACCATTATGGTGAGATAAGGCTGCGCCATAAGCACGTACTGTGTAGGAAATTGATTTTGAAAAGTTCACCCGTTTTCCACCAGTACATTTGGCAACTAGAGCCATATATCTGAAAAAAATATTTCATTCAAATTCAATTAAGTTTCTTGTTTACGTGTACATTAGTTGACTTCATAGATTTGAAATATGGTACTTCTGAAATTCGGTTTGATTTTAACATACCTTTCTGCTTGATTTGTAGTTTCATTGAATGCTAATCGATCCGCCTTATTAACCATAGGTTCCACAATTTTCAAGAGCTCAACAAGAAAAGCCTGACTCATTTTCTTTGTCAAATCTTCTTCATTCGAGGATTTTCTTGTGCAAAATGTATCTCTGAAATGAAAATCATCAATAATTACAAGAAGATAAATGACCCCAGTAGTTGATGAATGTATAGTCAATTTTATCAATTTCAAACCTGCAGTTACTGTGGTTTCCAAACACATGATGAGGCGCATTAGCTAAATCTTTGCGCAACATAACAACGTCGTTCGCATTGTTTTTCACAATTGTTCTCACAGATTTGACCAGTCTTTCCAAATTGGTAATGCCTCCATCTTTTTTGGTTAATATTTTTCGATTTGTAATTTCGAAAGATGTATTTTTAGAAAGTCGATGGAGCTTGTCGCTCAAGCAACGTGTCATGTGATTAGCGCACTCTATCTTGATGACACTTCGACCATATGGTACACCCTCAATTATCCTAGCATAAACACTCGAATCTCCGTCACCTGAAAAAATCACATTGTTAACAATTCGATTAAAAATGGTTAAACCCTATGAAATTCTTAAATGTAACCCACCGATTAAATATTTATACACCAATCCGTGATGCTCCAAGCTTTTACAAAATCCTTCTACTATTATTTCTTGTTCCATTCCTGTTGATGGTCCGCTGTAGTTCTTCGCACAATTATGTGGCTTTGCGGGTATTTGTTTTTGGGAATAAAAAGAACAGGCAGAGCAAGTTTTATTCTTTACTCCTAAGAAAAGCGGCTTTTTTGTGTGAGCACCAATAATAATTCCCTGAAAAATCATTGTTTTACTGAAAATCTCGTGTAAAATCTGCTGAACTTACAACTCCTGAAGCAGCGTTGTAACCATGTCCATAACTTCGTTTGGACCACCCTCCATCTACAATAACTGTAATATAGGGTGTTCCATCAGGCATTATGTTCCCCTTTCAATGGCATTTTTCGCCTCCTCTCTTCCTGCTGACTGCATGTTCATATACATTTGCTTTTCCCAAATCTGAAATATTAGATATTGAAAGGATAAAATGACAAGATATTTCTTTATAATCACACCTGCTTTACATGAGCCGTTTTACGGGTGTAAGTTTTTTGAGTCATAAAAGGAACGTCCATCAGTGCAAATAATTCCTCGAGTTGGCTCTTTCCAATGCCTATGGATAGACTTCCCCATACAACCGCATCAGACAAACTATTTTCCTTATGGTCCGGATCAGTGCATATTACTTTGGACTTTTCACAATTGTCGCAGTAAAAATGAAGATAAGAGTTCATTCCCAAACCTAGTTTCTCTTACGAAAGCCATCCTTCCCATGGTACATTTATCACGATGTCTCACAATATGTTCATATTCTTCGAGAACGTAGCCTAAATTCACTATACGACGACCATCTAACAGTTGTCCAATTGACTTATATGTGCTATCTACTTCTATCTCCAGTTCAGGTAAGTTATCTGAATGTTCGCTAAAAAAATATCGTCAGTCTACAAATGTTTTTTCCTTCGTATCGTTCAAAAAAAAAAATTACTTACTTTATCGGAATAGTGCTTGAAGGTGCAGGTCCACTTAGTTCCATGTTGTTCACCGCCAAACTGGCTACCCGCCTGAAATATAATATATCATACCGAATTTCAAAGTGATAATTATAATTCGTATGTACAATCTGAGGAAAATATTCATGAAAACAATTTTTCTATTACCTATAGTTATTCATATGATCAATAAATAACAAAAAATTATCCCACTTTCATTATATGGAAAACTAGGTAGGTACTTACTAGTTTTCTGGATGATCGAAACATAAATACAGACAACAAAATACGCATATTTTTTAAATAGTATTACTGCTTATGAACCTCTTTTTCATACGTACCTTGCTTTGTTCAATTTTTGATCATAATTGATCGGTTACTCCTTTTTTTCACCCTGGAGGGTGCCATTCGTGTTTTTGGCATTTTCAATACAGTACGTAAACGCTTTTCGTATATGTACCAATACGACCAGTACGTACCTACTTGTCGAGAGAAATGAAGACGTCTATCTACAGAGATCCGAGAGGGCAAGAACGACCCCCCTACTCACCCCGTCTAGGAACCGAGGGCGTGTCCTGTGGGAGGCGTGTCACTTCACCTTTTATCATTTACCTGGCTGAAACACGCGGTTAAGAAAAAGGAATATTTTTTCAGAGTGTTATTGGAATGATTACCAATGCTTGACGAGTGTTCATTTTTATAAAATATTTATCGAATCAAGATATAGGAACAATAAGAAAATAACGATTTTTCAAATCGAATTTTCTTATTACATATTACTTTTTCGAGTACAATGACATTGGTGAATCATTGCTACGATGCTTCTGATTACTAACAAGAAAATTTATTCTGTTATTACGAGTAGTTTTTGAAATAAACGTGCATAAAAATTGCATTATATCGCATAGGGGAAAAGAAAGTACCGAACACCCTTAAAATGT
>CM024247.1:32027274-32142787 GCA_013421045.1 Propylea japonica
ACGATCACACTTTCGAATTTCTGAAATTTCATAGTAAAACCTGGTAGGTACTCCTCAAATCATTGTAAAATACCAATCGAATCATCAACATTTTCTAGAAGCATTCGAGCGAATTTCTCGATGTCCTGAATACAGATACACACGACGAAATCTGCCAGCCCCAGAAAAAAACTCGAATCTGGTCCTAAAATAAATTTTATTCACCGATAACAACACTACTCATAAAGAAACCACAGCAATTTGACACAAAAATTCTCTATCATCAAGTTTTAATCGACCATAAATTTCTGCCTATCGTCCGAAACGTTACCGTTATCGACGGTGGCGCTGTAACCACGGTATAAATAGAGCCTCGTGAACGCGCAGCTTCAGTGTTTACACAGAAACAGAAGCATAACATAGTGCAGAGTGCTGTGCATCAGTTGAGAATCGTCTGTCTAATTGAGAGAATTCCAGTTAACTGTCAAGATGGTCTGAAAGCCATTTCGGCGAATACGAACATTATAACTTTGCCTACGACAAAGAGATGTTCTCCGGCCACAGGTAAGCAGATCGAAGAAAGAAGCTGCAGACCACACCAACCATTTCGACCCAAGTGGACATTCCAGAAAAATCCTCACCAAACTGGTCAATACTGAACATAACAAGAGGAACATAAAGCAAAATGCTTAATCGTTATATTGTGATAAATATGGACTTACTACTTCGAAAGCGAGTCAAGGACTGTGATATGATACATACCCATTGTCGGACTACCAGGCCTCAACACCAAGGTCATACGCATTGGATTAAACATGGTGGTCACAACAAAGACTTTATTTTCAATTATTTGTTTAATTGGGTATTTTCTCCTCGATCTATTCTAGATTGTTACTTTAAACGCTTTTTATCTGTTTGACACGGATATTGATTGATAATTATGAATAAATTAAGTGTGTGATATGTAAGTTGTTTTATTTGTTTACTTTAGGATGTGGTCGAGGACATCCAAAAGTGAAGGTGATATCGGATTTTTATTCAGGTTTATTTATAGTCCCAAGGTTATTTGTTGTTGCTAAACAAACTGCGTCGTCTGTTTGTATTTTGATATTTATACAGCTGATATGAGGAGGTGCTTACAGGTAGGGAAAAAGTTGGATATAGGAAATCTGGTTGGAAAATTCGATATTTTCGTTTTCCACATGAAGGTTATTAGAAAATATAAAGAAAAAAGTACTTCTCGGGACTTTTGGCGGATTGCGAAAGTCAAATTACATTATAGATTCATTGTTCCTTTCGAGTGTAAATCTGCGTTTGAGATTTCCATTTGTATGAAAAATATATTTCTATTATTGTAATATTGGATAGGTAGGTATACTTTAGTGCATTTCCTCAGAATATAGCGAAGGAGTATCTGAAAGCAATATTATAATGAAATGATTTCTCATATATTTTCAACAATTCCCTTGCTCTTCACAATTGATATAGGTGAAATATCAATAACATTGCAATGTAATTTTGTGTAAATATTGGTGGTCGAATGGGTTGTGTAAAGTATCGATCGAATTTCAGTAAAGTTATTTCGATCATTTTGCCAGAATATTGAGGAAAAGGTAGGAATCATTCTTTGTAAGTGAATAAAAGAAATTTTTACTTATCAAAAAAACTTGGATGATGCATTCTGATAAATCGAATTAAGTAGCTCGGCAACACCGTCATTATTGAGAATAACAGTAATTTTCTCGGTAATTTTTGAGTTGCTTAATCGATTTGCCCAAATATCAAATATTTATAATTTTCGAATTTTGAGCCAAAAATGGTCTCAAACGATAAGTTTCGACTACCTGATGATGAAGCCGTGGTCAAATGCAATCCTGTCCATGAGGCCGTCCGATCGGTCGTAAGCACAATAACTTTCGGAAGGTGTTCCATAAAATTTGATCATTCAAAATTCTTGTTCCTCAATATCTCAGACAAAACGAATGGAAATTATCTATATTTTGCGGCCACATAAAAGATACTAATAATAATCCTCATGCAAAATTTTATGGCCATATTGAAAAGATGAATTAAATTTACTTCGTGAATAAAGATTGATACACTGAATGTTTGTATGTAAAGAGAATAATTTGGGCCATAGAATTGATTTTTGCAAATTATTGATTTTTACATATTTAATTTTTCGAATTTCTATAAAAAAATTTCAGGTTATAGCATTATTACTCCACCCATAAACTAGCGCTAAGAAGCACATGCTCAAGGCATTCCTTAATTTTTTTTTGATATATAAATTTGAATAATCCAATACTATTATCATCGTGCTCTCTCTGAGTTTTAATCGAAAATACCAAATAATATAATTTGATTCTAGAATTTTTCTTATTTACCTAATTTAAATGAAAATGTAAAAAACAGAACACTCAAATTATAGGTATTACATATTTCGGTTCAAGGTATTGAAATTATTTAGTGAAACCTTTTCACAACCCAGACAGTTTGAAAATCGGTCTGCATATCAGCAGTAAAATGAGATCTTATTATTGGAGACAATATTTTCGAGATATAGACAATATTCATAGGATCCATAGTGATAGACATAAAACTTTTTGAAGTGCTAGTTCTACTTTAAGGAGAGCTATATCGTTTTGCCGTAAATGGTCTCAAACGATAGGGTTCAATTCTGTCTGTCTGGCCGTTATCACGATAAATTCCGAAGGGATTATCCTAAAGACTTGAGATTTTCAGGGTCAGTACATACAGTTCCCGACTGTCGCTGCAAAATTTGTCAACCATCAAAATTGTGATTGTGTTCCATAAAATATGGCTATTCAAAATTTTGTTCTTCAATATCTCAGACAAAACGAAACCAATCGAAATTAAATAATAGAAATGCGTTAACAAAACCATGGAAAATTCAAGTGGATTATTGAAAAGAAGAATCTTTATATTTCCATAACAAGATATCCGAATAGAATGAAATATGGATAAAGATTGATATACTGAACGTTCATGCAGAAGGATCGCATCATCAGAACCATAGAATTAACTTTTTCATATTATTAATTTTTCACATTATTCCGATCGTGCTGAGATTTTGCATCAATATACTTAGCTTAAATCTCAAGTTCTATAAAAAATTTCGAAGTATTAGCATTATTGCTCCACCAATGAGCGAGTGCTCAAACGCACCTGCTCAGGCTTTTCTTAAATTTTTTCGTACGACTGAGGAAAGCTATTTATTTGAGTGAAAAATAGTTATAAAATATTTATATCAAACACTGCTTTCAAAACTACTTTCAACTGACAAGAATATAATGCATCTAGACAAAGCCTTTTTCAATCCACGTGAGAGAAACAGTTATAATTACCTACTTCAATATAGAAATGCCTGTAGGGTACTAATATTATCTATCATCTTAAATCTTGAAAGATTAATAGGTGTCGTCCCCTAGACCTGTGTCTTCAAGTGATATTTATAGTTAATGTTTAATGAACCATATTTCAAGTTGAAAAATAAACTCTCCAAGAGGAAGATCGTTCTTAGAAAGATCTGAAAATAGTAGTTCTGGGATTCACAGGAGGATACAAAGTATATAGTCCGTTCACGAAAGGTTGAGCAGTCGGTTGGCCATGGAAATTTGGCATATTTCACTGTGTATATTAAAATTTTAGGTTATGTTCTTTATTTTGTTGTCAGATTGATACGCAATGTTGTCAATATTGCATAGAGTTGTCTGATAACTTGCAAGCTCGTCGGACGAGGCCGGGTACATTCGGCAACGTTGACTTTATTTTACTTTATGACAGTAAATACTGCCAACTTCAGATAAATAAGAAACGCCTACTATGTGCTCAACCTTTCGTGAACGGACTATAGATAATAGTCGACTGAAATAGATCAGATAATTAGTTTGCCGGATTTTATCTATAGGAATATTCTAGATATGAGGTGATATACAGGGTGTCCCGAAAACAATGGATAAGCCTGCAACTATGGATAGACCCTGTCGAGGTCTAACTTATTTCAAATTTTTACCTTAATGAAAATTCCACGGTTTCCGAGATATTCATGGTTTTCGTATTTTTAGAAAATTTCCAAGTGCGATTAGTTTTTCTAGTGCCATTTATACAAATGAAGATGTATTTCGATATGGTTTTTTTTAATTTCACATCAGATGGTTCAGCTATCGGAAACAAAGAATTAAATTCATCAAACTAGTGTAAAAAATTAGAAAATCTTGATTTACAAAGAGAAATTGAAAATTAAATGAAATTTCCTTCAAGTTTGATGAGCTACAGTGTAAAAAAATTATAGGACGCCCTGGTACACATCATCTTAAAAACTTGCTCAGTTATTGCAGATTCCAAAAAGGTATCATAAGCCTAGGCATTCTGTAGTTTTTCATTCTCGTAACTACTTGATTACCAATAGTCGAAAATTTTCGAAAAACTGTTTTTTGTTTTTAATCGTTATTCTGAGCTCATGTGTTAAAGTCCGGAGGCCATTTTTGTTGAAATCTAGTGAAAAATTACGAAAATAATTTCTATTTTGAAAAAAGCAGTAGCGTATCGTTTCTCTGGTTGAATAGAAATATGGCATTATTTGCATTCAACACCCTGTATCTCGAAAACCTTACCGGACCTAATTGTATTTGACATAATTTCTTATTTTCTTACATTCTGTACAGTGTTAAAAGGAAAGTATCAACTTAAAAAATACCTTGTGTTGCTACGATAGAGGTATGTGGAATATTCATTACAAATAAAATAAAACGGATTATTACCAAATTACTACTCCATGGAAAAATAAAACGAAATAGTACCAATTACTTATTGATAAAGAATTCGAAATGAAATAATGAGTTCAGTCATTCATAGCGTAAATTTATTCATAATAATAATAACACTTTTGTGGAGAATCGTTCACAGTCAGTAACCTAGGTAATTTTAATTTTATTGAACTTCTAATCACAATAGTTTTGAAACTGACTGTGAACGAATTTTCATAAAAGTGTTGTTATTGTTCTAGTGTTCTACTGGTACTTTTTCAAAAATTTTTTACTGTTAAATTTGAATTGACTAGCTTTATGATTTGGATATTGTAATAATAAATTGTTTACTGACTGTGAATGAGTGTCCACGAAAGTGTTATTATTATTCTATGCAAGCAGGGTTTCATTTTTTTTTAAGAAATTTAAGCTATTAATGACTGAACTCATTGTTTGATTTCGAATTCTTTATTCATTTCCAGTGAATAATTCGTTTCATTTTTTCCATCGAATAGTAATTTGGTAATAATTCGTTTTATTTTATTTGTAATGAATATTCCACATACTGTAGCAACACAGGGTATTGTCTAAGTTGATAATTGCCTTTTAACACTGTACAGAATGTAAGAAAATAAGAAATTATGTCAAATACAATTAGGTCCGGTAAGGTTTTCGAGATACAGGGTGTTGAATGCAAATAATGCCATTTTTCTATTCAACCAGAAAAACGATACGCTACTGCTTTTTTCAAATAAAAAATAATTTTCCTAATTTTCCACTAGATTCCAACAAAAATGGCCTCCGGACTTTAACACATGAGCTCAGAAGAACGATTACAACAAAAACAGTTTTTCGAAAATTTTCGACTATTTGGTAATCAAGCAGTTACTAGAATGAAAAACTACAGAATGTCTAGGCTTATGATACCTTTTTGGAATCTGCAATAACTGAGCAAGTTTTTAAGATGATGTGTACCAGGGGCGTCCTACATTTTTTTTACACTGTAGCTCATCAAACTTGAAGGAAATTTCATTTAGTTTTCAATTTTTCTTTGTAAATCACGAGTTTTTAACTTTTTACACTAGTTTGATGATTTTAATTCTTTGTTGCCGATAGCTGAACCATCTCACGTGAAATTAAAAAAAACCATATCGAAATACATCTGCATTTGTATAAATGGCACTAGAAAAACTAATCGCACTTGGAAATTTTCTAAAAATACGAAAACCATGAATATCTCGGAAACCGTGGAATTTTCATTAAGGTGAAAATTTGAAATATGTTAGACCTCCACAGGGTCTATCTATAGTTGCAGGCTTATCCATTGTTTTCGGGACACCCTGTATTTACACCAAGATTGTTTTGGAAAAAATTTCCGTGATTATGTTAGTAAACAAGCAATTGGTTCGATATTTAGGTTGCTTCAAGTAATTTTATAATGTTGTAATAGATGAAACCTATGTTTGGTTCGAAATGATTCGAATGTTTCCTTGAAGTACCTATTAAAATATCTATTTGAATCAGTTCGGACGAAAAGAGTTATATTTTAATAATTTCTTTCAATACTTTTTCATACAATTCTGAACGATATGCTGAATGAACAAAATGTTCATAGACACAATAAAATTAGATTAATGCTAAAAGGCGTTCGTCACTTACTCAAAATAATGGTGAGATTTCTTCTATAAACATCATCGTCGTACAATATATGAATACATTGCTGAATTTTGAAACAGACTATTCTGAAGAAAATTGCCTCTAATGTTAAATGAACATGACTCAAAATATATCATTTTGCATGTTTACACAATGACCACAAAATTTGTATGAGGCTAATTATCAGTATCTTACATTTGGCCCTAACATTTCATTACGATTGCTTTCATATTTTCTGAGATATTGAGGAACAGGAATTTGAATGGCCATATTTTATGGAACACCCTGTACGATTTGGCTAGTCAACGAACTTAACCGAGCTATTTGGAACCCGAACTCATATTTCAATGAAAAAATATTTGTGAAATTTCAGGAATTTATTTCAATTATGATTCAATAGCTATGTTTAATTTGATAAATAAAAAATCTTGAACTTTGACATCTCTTTGACAGGTATCGGTAACAATGCAGTTTCAGATCAATGCTCCTATCAATATCCTTTCTTGATATAATCTGAGAAAACTCCATTTGGTATGGTGACGTTATTTTAAAACAACTTGTTCATTGTTTCTAGTATGACTTACACCTCAGTTCTCAAACAGGAGGATGCTGATGCTTTTGTTACAAATTTCAAAATACAAAAACTAGGTTGAATGGAAGTGTTTTTCCTGACTCTCTGAACAATTCAATTTGAAGAATTTGTCTGTTACTGTAAAGGTACTTACAAATTGTCAAAATAGTAAATAGTAGTTCCATGAAAATCATTCCTGAGGCAGTTATACAAGAAATCATTTTCTATTGGTTCTATTTTATTTTTCTGAATTTTTTTGGAGGTAAGAATGGCTTACTTTAATTTATGCCAATATGCTCCAAACTCTTATAATCGAATAAAGTTATGTTATCAATTGACGTACAATTCAGGATAGAAATTTTGTGAACTATTCCAATCTATGGGAGATGATTACCCTTCAGTAAGGTCCTGTAGCGGTCTTAGAAGTACAGAAGATTCGAAAATCATCACTTGGAACGCCAGACCCGGTTTAAAACACCCTCCTGACCCAAGAGCAAGAATAAAGTGTTTGTATCTAAATATTGAAGGTATTTATTCAAATAGATTTAAGTTTCAATTTTGTAAAAACGGCGAGGCAGGGTTTTTACTCCTGAGGTTTTTCCCTGTGCTTGCTATCATACGACAGAATAGTATGGTACCCCGTTTTGCACCAACCTCAGCTAGAGACTTTTTTGTTTCATGTATTGTATTGTATTTTTTTTAGCTCTCAATTCAAAAGAATATATATTATTCGAATGTATTTTATGATATAAACCTCTACAAGATGTTTCATAATTTTGGCAAACAAATGCAGCATATTGATTCCTGAGTTATTTTGAGTCGTGAAATATTCACTTCTTACCTTCAAATCTCGCCTAAATATCTCAAGCAAATTTTAAACTATACGTGAATTTGTCATTCAGATTCAAGAATTTCTTAAAGGGCCCACTCACTAAGAGGGAAGCGCGAAGACTTGAATGCGCGTTGTACGTGGTACAGTTAAAAGTGTGTGTGTATGGCGTAAATTTGGAATGCGCATTCATCTCCCCGTACGTGGAAGAATGACCAAAAACGACCGTGTATGGGCAACAAGTCTCTGCACGTTTCATATGTTTAGCAACACAGTGTCGGGTTCGATATTTATACCTTAGAAATTTTTTCCTAAATAACAACACACGCCACTGCCATTAACATCAGATCTTTTTTCGACGTCATCTCACGCTTGTCGCACATCCAAACCAACACGCAAAAGTGTATGTGTGTGGGCAATATGAATGCACACGTTTGCGTTACAGCAAACATGCAGAGACTTAACTGCGCATTCTTCCTTCCTAGTGAGTGGGCCCCATTAGAGAAGCCTAAAGGGTCATTCGAAAGTCGAATATCTCGAATATTCAAATTTCGAATTCGTTAGCAATTTTCAAGAAACACTTTATAAAGGGTCTTTATAAATGATTGTAACATCGTAGGCTGCTTTGGAAATATTTTATCTTATGTTTTTTTCACGCTAAGTTTACAAATTTATAATTCCAGTAACATTATTCACTTTCATTCGGAATGAGCAGCCTAAACTCACAGTATAGTTTGTTTAAATTGAAGTTAACATCAGAATAAAAATATTTTTATTTTTCACTTGTACATTATATGTTTATTTTACCTTAGAAACGGTTGCTATAAATACACTCATAATGCCCGTGGGCATTTTAGCGGGCATTATGGATCAAAACGCCCGCTCACAACGAAAACAGTAATGACATTCACTTAATAAAATGATAACAGCAATAACGAACTTCAAAATATTTACAAATGCCATGGTTACTACTGAAAGTTAAATGGAAAAAAAATCATAGGAACAATCGAATTTTATTGTAAATAAATGATATATTCGTGAAAAATAAAATCTTGTATGCACCACGAGCGTTATTAGATCCTAACGCCCATCGGGCAACATTCATTCTTCGGGCCGAAGGCCCTCGGGCTGAATGTTTCCCTCCGGGCGTTAGGATCCATATAACGCACTTGGTACATAAATAACTATTATGATAGTCCAACGCCAACTGCGCTGTAATGATCATTTCAAACATTTAGTCTGGAAATTACAAATGATGTAGGAAAATGTTGGAAACTCTCAATTATAAACAAATACTCAACAATATTCACTGTAAAAATATAGTCGTATCTTCTCAGTGGAAGTTTCCTACGATCAAGCATTGCTGAATGAACTGGTTTTATTGCTGATGTGGTTAATGAGATTTCGCATTCTGCCTAATATATTTACATTTTGATTATGCTAATCAAATATAATATGTCGAAACTACTTATGAAAGGTCAATTCCGCTTCGCCCAAGTTTTCTGTAAACAATAATATTATTGTTGATCTGAAGAACGTCTACATTTTGAAAATGCCTGACTACAGAATTTATATCTCTCTGTATAACAACGTTTATCAACTATGCGATTTGAACCCTTCGAATAACAGTATCAGGTTATGGTTTATATGGCAGACATAATCGACCAATTTCTCTATAAACTAAATAGAATATTATGCAACGAGCCGTAAACGAGAGTTTAGGCTACGAGCCATGGGCGACCGGCCAGAATTACGAGTGAATAACAGCCATTTTACGCGAGCAGCATACTATACTTCATCCACGACTAAGTATACTGAATATATTTCTTGAAGATTATGACATTTGGCGACCCTGACAAGACCCTGCTATTAAAAGTGTGAAAAAAGCCTAGTTGACACATGAGAAGCTTTTGGAGAACTTGTCATTGAATATTTTGTAATAAAAATTGCTTTAATTGATGTAATGAAGTTAGATTTGGCCTTTCATTGACAAGGTATACCCATATACTTGTTAGTTGGAGTACTTCAGAATACTGAAGAAATATCAATTTAAGGAATATAATATTGAAGCTAAATCTATGAAGCATCTGGCGGCAGTGAATGAAAACTCATTATTCACTTGTGATTAATGGGTATTATTATGACCTAGCAAATAGACGTATAATAAGTGGATTATAGAATAGTCGTGGATAAATATTTATTGCGTGAACGCAAGGGAAAACGAGAAATATGGAACTAGAAAGTAATGTCAATCGATGAAAATCAACAAATATCAAACTCATAATTTGGAGCTAGTCTTGTCAACTCTCGAGAACTCACAAATTAGGTACAATCTGGCGTATGGTTTCTGGTATTATAACAGAAACGGTTGATATAGGTTGAATTTCATGAGAATTATATAGCTGAAAAATTTAAAATTATATTATGTAATTAAGTCTTGTCTTTATTTTTGATTTTCGATAGAATTTCAGTTAATTTTTACTGCTAGATGTAGTTAACTGCCCTTGCACCGAATTACATCGAAATATGTTTTGGCTAGCTTCACTTCAAATGACAGTTACTTTCGTCACTAATGAAAAGTTTTGGTCATTTTTGACAGTTCTCAAACAACATTTTATTTTGAGCTGGATCTTATTATTGGAGCTCAGATATTTTTTATATCACCGGATGGTTGACATGAAAGCTACTTCCCTCAATTTTGTACAACTCAGTTTTTATTCTTGATATTATGAAAGATTCACTTCATAGAATCTTGTCTTCATTCAAATCAAGTTGTACCATCTTTGGCTCACCAGTATATTCAAGGTGAGCTAGTTTCATATTTTATGGGGAGAAGCTTTCATAATACCAAAAGAAGAAAATCTTAGATGTAAACATTGAAGAAGTAGCTTTAATATCAATAAATCCGATAATAAATTCCAGGCTAACCCAGATCGAAAGAATTTTCCTCAACTGAATTAATCGAAAATAGATCAATGTCGTCGATTGATCCCTGAAAACTGTGAAAATGACAAACATTTTCAAAAAGTGTTCTCCTGACGACGGCTGGCGAATGCTGATCGAAACGTTGAACAACAAAAGTAAAAATGACGGAAATATCCCAAATGACATATCAATGAAGGTTGCATCATCAAGAAGTCAGGTGAAAAATTTATATAATCCGAATTTTTTTGAATTTCAGAAATATCTTGAAAGAAGGGGGAAGTGCTGTAGATGCTACCATAGCAACCATGATTTGTAACGGCATCTACACAATGCAGAGCATGGGAATAGGGGGAGGATTTTTGATGACGATATACAGCAAGAAAGAAAATAAAGCATACACGTTGAATGCTAGGGAAAAAGCTCCTCTTAAAGCAGATCCAGAGATGTTCAAGTCTAGTCCAAATATATCAAAACATGGTAAGTTTTGAGCCTACCTATTGTGGGATAACATAATTTTGACTCCTTACCAGAGACTCTGTCCTGAATCAGTTGGAAGTTGAGGTAATATCCTCATTGCTCGACCAATTAACGATCGCTGAAAAGCACCTGCTCAAGGGTTTCTTCATTTTTTGAATGGTATGGTATGATATAAAACTTTCAAATAAAAAATAATTTTGTCAATACCTCATAATAGTTATTTAATCAACTAGGTTGATAAAGACAGCGACTAATGATCAAGATATTAACTAATAATAATATTAGTTAATAGTTCGAGACCATTAGTCGCTCGATTATTAGCCGAGTTGTTTACAAAATTTTTCCGACGATCACAATATACCTAAATTGTGTATGAATTCTTGATTGAAATACATTTCCGTTTTGAACAAGACTTACAGTAAATTTGACCTAATAAAATTTCTACGTATCTGTGTTCCAGTAGAGTTTTGCCATTTCTCGTAGTGCTTCTGAATACTTTGTGAACGGTTGCCATGAGGATTGCACAATACAGAAACCAAAATTGAACATTAAAATGGGTCATTAATGATCAATTTCGTAAAAATTACAATCACCTTTTATTTCGAGGTCAGCGGAGAACATTACTTTTTCGTTCGAAAACAAATTGGTTATTTTAAACCCTTTACATCAGGACAAGTTTTCATTAATTTTCTTGAGGTTCTCATCATTTGAAATTCAGATGCTTTGAACAACAAAAATTTTCTCTTCTCTCATAGTAGTTGAAATATTTTATATGCGTTAATTGGTTGGCATCACTGTTTTCTGCAACAAAGAAACCATTTATCACACAAGTCAATAATATAAATGTGAAGAGGTTTCGATAACTGCTCTGATTGACTAGTTCAACGAAACGTGAGTGCAAGAAAATATGTTTTCCATTGCTTTATATCCATCAGACAGTGATAAAGACATTCTAACATTTATCTCTGATGTGAAAAATCCTAGCCATAACAAGTATATTCGAAGTAACTCAACAATAGATTTCTGAAATGCTTTGTTTGTTTATATATGAATGAATAATAATGAATAAAAATACGGCGAATATTTTAACAAACTCTCATGAATAATTAATAGCAGTTTATCAGCATTCAGAAATTATTATCAACATATTCAGTGTTTTATGTCTATTTAAACACGCAATAGTTTTAGTGAGAATTCTAACGCTCAATATTTTTGTTTTCTAGGTCCACTTTCTATAGGTATTCCAGGGGAATTGATGGGATATCATGAAGCTCACAAACGATTTGGACGTCTTCCTTTTGCAAAAATTGTCGAACCGTCTATCGCATTGTGTGAAAAAGGCTATGAGATGAGTAAACACCAAGAAATGTCGATAAAATTGAACGATATTACCAATGATACTAACTTGAGGTGATTATTTCAATAGACAAAATTTTTGTATTGAATTCAAGTATTTAACAGGGAGGTCAAAATCCCAAATACAAAAAATGTACTCTAACCGTATTGAAGAAAGATTTAACATTATTTGCAAGGAAAACACGGTGGTCATATCCTAGATTATTTCCGAAATATTAGTTCACACAAAATTCGATGGTAAATTCGAATTTCAATATCAATACCCTTATAGAAAAAAAGCTACATACTTTCCCATCGTATCGAATTCCAATTGCAAATTGATGTGATTTTTTGCCTATCGAGAAGAAAACATAAAGTAGAAAGCGAATCAACAACAAACCAAATATGGAAAGAACTCCATAAGGACAAATGTAAATGTGCCTATTGTTGAGATACTGGGTGCCAAAGTTTTCAGGAAAAATATCTAAGTGTTGCGGATACTTATGTGATATTTTATAATAATTTTCCTCAGATCAAGATACATTTCAGATCTACAAACAATTTCATCATTTTACCGATTGTGAATGGGCTTTGCACGGAATATCTTTGTGGGAAAAATTGTACGCTGTTTTTTCTCAAATTGTTCTCGAAATTTCTTTTCATTAATTAACAAATTCTATCTACTTAGCTCCCATCTCTTGATTTCAAAAATTAAAAATCATTTCACTTTATTTTGAAAAGCCCGCTATTTCGGTAGATGTCTGTCATTTTTTGACATTTGACAAGTGGAAACTGCTCCATTAATAAAATGGAACGATGCACGCTTCAAGAACGCATTGAAATTATTAAAATTCATTATAAAAATGGTGAGAATTTGGCAGAGACGGTTCGTAAAACTCGAACATTTTTGGGTCGTCGTGAAGCACCTTATCGGACCGCAATGAAGAAATTGGTGATGTGAAGAATAAAACCCTTGCACGTCGCTCGAAAACAGCCGAGAATATTGCTGCTGTAGCCAGCAGCATTGATCTTTACTGGAAAAAGTTTCCGGACCGTGTTCTCTCTCGAAGAGGTGATCACAATTGGCCACCGAGATCTTGTGATTTAACACCTTGCGACTTCTTCCTTTGCGGCCACGTGAAAAAGAAGGTATACGCCAATAGCCCAGCGTCGATTCAAAACCTCAGAGAAGGAATTCGTGAGGCTGTCAAAGACATAGGGCAGCCACTTTGCGATTTGGTTATGGAAATTTTCATTAAAAGGATATGCTCCTGTAAGCGTAGTCGTGGTGGTCATTTGCCTGATGTTATTTTACACTATTAACGGCATAGCTTCTTCTTTATAGTGAAATTAACATCCGATGATTCATATTAAAAATAGGATTTTTTTTGAAAATCAAAATAACACCTCTTATCGGAAAACCCTTTATATTTTCATTAAAAGGATATGCTCCTGTAAGCGTAGTCGTGGTGGTCATTTGCCTGATGTTATTTTACTCTATTAACGGCATAGGTTCTTCTTTATAATGAAATTAACATCCGATGATTCATATTAAAAATAGGATTTTTTTTTGAAAATCAAAATAACACCTCTTATTGGAAAACCCTTTATATTCTTTCCCACTTTCGAGTTGTCTAATTCTAGTAATAAATTGATTGTGGATGTTGTGAAAAACTACTTTGTGTATGTTTTTTTCGGTTCATAGTTATTTGAATGATATTAGAGCTCTTTTATAGGGAATGGTTCATGACAAAAGATGGCGAATACAAAAAAGCCGGAGATAAGGTGATTCCGAAAAGATTTTGTGAAACATTGAAGGTTCTAGCTGAGAAAGGACCTTTGGATTTCTACAACGGATCGCTGGCGCGGATCGTATCAGAGGATATTCAAAGGATAGGGGAATTGTCACAAAGGAAGATTTATCCTCATATTCGTAAGTATTGAATTGCTGTCGTAAGCATGAATAAGATGCATCGAAATGGTTCAAAATGAAGAGATAGCTCTCCCTCGTATCACACAATAACTTCTTTCTCTTTTAAGCGCTCGTTCTACTTAAACGAGTGCTATATCGTTTCGCCCAAATGTCTGTTATTTTCTAATTTTGAGCCGAAAATGGTCTTAAACGATAGGGTTCACTCTTTTCCATCGAAATGAAATGTTGCGGCCTTATGCAAGATGCTCATAATAAGCTTCTGGAAATTTTGTGGCCATGGCGCAAACAGAACCATAGAAAATTCAATTGGAATATTGAAAAGAAGAAAATCCATTATTCCATCAAAAAAATGTCCGATTGGAATAAAATTTATAGTATAAATAAAGACTGATACACTAAATGTTCATGCCGAATTTTGTGGCCATAGTATTAACAGAACCATAGAAAATTCAATTGGAATATTGAATAGAAAAATCTTTATCTTTCCATAACAATATATTCGATTCAAGTGTTTTTTTGTAAATGAAAGCTGTTATACTGAATTTTCATGCAAAATTTTGTGGCCATGTGTCAACAGAACCATTGAAATCCAATTGGAATATTGAAAAGAGGAATCTCTATATTTATATATATTGATATGGTTCAATTTTATGATTTAAGAGTTTGTAAGTAGGCAGGATATGAAAAAATAAGATGTTTGTTACTATGGAAAGGAATTGTCAGTTAGAAAAATAATAAAATAGTGTAATGTCACGAAAATTGCTTCGCTAGAATCCACCCTGAAAAGAGTCTAATAAATCAATACAAATTAGCTCAAGATATTGTTTGGGTCGTGTAATTTCTCAATCAATATAAATTAAAACTAAATCGAAATAGAAATACACGATACCATATCAATTGGCGCCCAACGTAGTGGCTGGATTTCTAGAAATGGAGAATGATATATTGGAAATGTTATTTGAGAAATAGAAAGAATGGAAAGGAAAATGGAAGAAAATGAAAAAAAAATGGAAGAAAGTTTCGAAAGAATGGAAAGGAAAATGGAAGAAAATGGAGAAAGAATGGAAAAAATGGAAAGGAAAATAGATGAAAAATTAGAAACAATGGTAAAGAAAATAGAAAGGAAAATTGAGGAAAGTGAAGAAAGAATGGAAAAGAACATGGATGAATTATTTGAAAGAATGGGAGAGAGAAAAGAAAGCGAAATAGAAAATAATGCTGAGGGGAACAAACTTGGAAATGAAACCCTTAATAAAATTAATTTAGGACAATTAACCAAATCAGAAGTGATAAAAACTGACAATAATATTGATGATCCAGATTGCAGTGTGGTGTTAGTTAGTGTGGTACTTTTTGATGAACAAGAAATGGAAATAAGTGAAGTTTCAGAAAATGATGAAGAACTAGAAATTATTGATGAAATTTATGATACACCTAGAAAAGAATCACAAAGAAATCATTCATCTCACAATCAACAGCATTCCAAAATTTATGATGAAAATTTTGATGGGAATTTCAACCCAATGAGGGGAATTTCTTATATGAAAATAGGAATATCGAATAGAATAAAAAAAAATATTCTAAAGATTAATATTATATGAAGACTCGCCAGAGAAATACAAGTAGGGTATCATTAAAATAAGAAATTTATTTCCATTTTTTCAAATTATATTCAAAATTTAACAAATGCAAACAAATTTGAGGGGATTTGATTTGGTTCAATTTTATGATTTTAAGAGTTTGTAAGTAGGCAGGATATGAAAAAATAAGATGTTTGTTACTATGGAAAGGAATTGTCAGTTAGAAAAATAATAAAATAGTGTAATGTCACGAAAATTGCTTCGCTAGAATCCACCCTGAAAAGAGTCTAATAAATCAATACAAATTAGCTCAAGATATTGTTTGGGTCGTGTAATTTCTCAATCAATATAAATTAAAACTAAATCGAAATAGAAATACACGATACCATATCAATATATATAATGATTACTGATTCAGTTGAAATCTATTTCGTGAATCAGAACTGATATACTGAATGTTCATGCAAAATTTCAAGAGGATCGCATCATCAGAACCATAGAATTTAATTTCTGTAATTATTTATTTTTTACGCCTCCGAAGAGGTAGTTAATAGCGTTTAGATAAAACCGGCAACCCCTCTTGTCTTGGCCTTTGGGGTGTCCAGGACTAGTTTCCCCATATGAATTGTTCTTAGGTCGACAGTGTTCAGCTGTTTCTGCTTCTGGCCCACAAAGCCTGAAAATATCATCTGCGGATATTTCAAATGATGTGTGTAACGACAGTCCCACCAACATTTCAAGCTCCTGATAGCTTCATGAGCTTTCTGGTATAAGTAGAGGAAATCATCAGTAATGTTTTGGACTGTACGGGGCTGTTCATCCAGGGTGTTATTCTGTTATTCAACTTCTATTTCTCGGCTATAGCCTTATATTAGTTCATTCATTCTACCTGTTCAAACATCCTACCACTTCATTAGCCCCAGCGACTTGCTGTCTTCACGTACCCATTCTCAGTGTGTCAAACTCACATTTTGATATGTGTAATGATAAAGATGAATGTCCTCATAGAACCACCTAATAACAAAACCATCACACGAGGAATACATTTCTATGAAGCGAGGTTCAGTTTGCACCCTACAAGTGAAATGCATCTGCTCTGCCATCTAACTTTAAAATATTCAGAGAGAAAAAGGAATCAGGTTCACTATATTGCATGATTGTAGACTTGTTCTTTGAGATTTCTACCTAGTCTTTCATCATTATTATACAAGGTGTCTACTTTTGAAGTGGACAAACTTCGAGAGGTGATTATACAAGTGATTTGCAACAGTGGCGGCTCGTGGGTGAAAAAAGAGGTGAAGAGCTAAACAAGCAGAAAAATCTAGAATAACATCTTTTTATGTAAACTCACCTATTTTTTGTATATCAGATCTAACCTTCGGTCCTTTAAACTAGCAAATTTGTCCGTAATGTCTTCATAAAATGGTTGTTTGTTTGTTAGTTGAATTAAAAGTTCTTTTTGAATGGAAATATTGGCCAAAGAGGAAAGCCTGTGTTGAGATACAGAATTTATTGAATAAGTTTTTATTCTCTTGAGGCAATATTATATGATTTGCCATTTTTCATTTTTTTTCTTGTAGAAATTTTCAAGTCAACAGTAGGCCGACCTTCATTTAAGATGTCCTTTTTGTCTTCGTCTTTCCAACGATGAAACGGAGTTTCTATTAAACTGCACACAATGTCATTAATGGGGTTCATTTTTAATATCGAAGCCGAAGCACTTAAAGTAAACAACAGTTATAGGCGATGCGCGGACAGTAAAGCGGACAGTAACCGACGACGTAACATGTGCAGACTGCAGAGGGTTACTGGAGCTCTTCAATACAGCGAGAAAACGTAATAGAAAGCACCGGTGACGTCACCCATTACCATAGTAACGCAGCGATCGAGGTGCAAGTTCCGTGACAACCTCTTCTCTCGATGCGGCCAGCGACAAGATATTTATAATGAGTTTCGTGATTCGATAACAAACGTCTCCTGACTCCTGAGTTCTGACATGGAGCTAATGAAACGATTAAATTATTGTATAAATAATGAATAATAATTATCATCCTCAATGAACATTTTAGGTGACCCGGACTCTAGGAATTTTTAGGTGAAGAGCCACTTCACTCCCTTCACCTGAAAAGCCGCCCCTGATTTGCAACTTGCAACAAAAAATGTCATATAACACATGGTCAAAATGTTGACGGTTATTCTTCAATTTAACATTTCTTGATTTCACGAAAAATTTTCGTTTTTTCTCTGAGAAGATCATTATTCTGTTTTCCTTGTTGTTTCATCAAATTGGACCACATATTCGGAAAGGGAAATAAATTTGCTACAAGATGAGAGAGCTTGTGTGCTGAAAACACTCTTATTGCAGGAGAAGAATATCACAATTCTGAAGTTAACAAAATCAGTCCTTTTTTTCCTATGGTTCTTTCGATGAAATATTAATAATTATGCACACGCTTTCTCTTCAGTAAAAAATACCTCATATAGTGTACTTTCGAATGACATATCAACTTTTATGCTAGCTGCTCATTCGCCGCTATAATATCATGGCTAACATGATAACAACAAAAAGTCTAAAATTTCCGAAACTAAATTTGCTCTATTTTGAAGCTCTTTGTGATTGAATCTCAGTGTAATTTTATGGAAATCATCAATTCATCTGTTATGTGAGACCAAACTGACATTTTGTAGTTGGTACCAAAATATTTCAGGAGAGTGGAGGGTTAGGATATTGAGGACTGATGTCGTCACTTTCACGAAATCAGGTGTGATTAATTTATGAAACAACCATGCGCCTATTGTTTCTCATTTCCAACATTGAGTTAACATGAGGTTGGCCATCATGGCAGGAGAACTTTTCGGACCAGTTATAGTTACTGATTACTTTGATGCTGAAGAATTCATCAGAGTAATCCAGAGCAACTTGACAGACATATTTGATGAAATGCACCTAACAGATAAAATGTCTAGTTTCAAATCAATGGCTGACCAGCACATAATAGTCGTAATGTCAAGATCTATTTAATGAATATCTTACGATACAATTGATGATTTTCATAAAACTACATTAAAATTCGATCCGGAAGAGCTTCGAAATAGAGCAAATTTAGGTTCGGAATATTTAGACTTTTTCGTTGTTATCAGGTTAGCCCTGATATTATAGCGGAGAAGGAGAGCTAGCACAAAAGTTAATATGTCATTCGAAAGTACACTAAATTAGATATTTTTTACTGATAGATGCGTGTGCATAAATATTGAAAAAAACATTGGAAAAGAGGGCTGATTTTGTTAACTTTAGAATCGTGATATTCTTTCCCTTACCACGCCTGCTATAGGAGTGTTTTCTTAACACCGACTATCTCATCTCATCAAATTTATTGCCTTTTCCGACTATGTTGTCAATTTTGATGACACTACTAGGAAAACTGAAATGAACTTTTTAGAGAAAAACTCAACATTTTTCGTGAAATCACGAAATGTTAAATTGAAGAAAATCTGTCAACATTTCGACCATATGTTAAATGACATTTTTTGTTGCAATTCACTTGTATAATCACCCATCGAAGTTTGTCCACTTTAAAAGTAGACACCCTGTATAACCGATTATGGAGCCATCAAATCCAAAGTAAGATCCATGATTTTGACAACATACGAAGAAATGGGTTACCTTGGATATACCTGCAGTCTCAATACTTTAGTCTGAAATTTATATATCTACTTGTTGTTCATTGGATATTTAGAATAAATACATTTTTTTGCAACTGGATAATTTCTGCAATGATGGCTACTCATTCTCTCAAAAGAGCTCTAAGTATATTCAAACACTTTGATTTTTCTAGGGCAAAATGGATGGAGCCAGTTGGTATTCCATTAAGAGATGGTGATACATTTTATTCCATCAGACCTCCGGGATCAGGAGTACTTCTGGGATTCATACTTAGCATTCTTAATAACTACAATTTTACAGCCAGCGATATAGAAACGGATGAAAACACCATACTCACTTATCACCGTATAATAGAAGCACTGAAGTATGCTTATGCGAAAAGGACAGAACTTGCTGACATGGATTTCGTCAACATAAGTTCGGTGAGCCCACTTCTTATTCTTTAGGTTAATTGTGAATTTTCCCTTTGGGAAAAAATTTGATAATTAAATTCGTGATTTTCATTCAAACAACTGAATGAAATAAAATGAACCGAGGTTATGTAGTATCTGGTTGGATAAAACTACTATGAACCTTAACAAAAATCTGATAGACAAATGCGTAGTACGTACTCACCCCAAGTACGTGCTCACTTTAAATTTTACATAACTTATGGTTTATTCAACCGTTTCGCTATTGGCAACGTTTCAGTCGTAACTCTTTTTGGTTATATCTATTTTGAAGTGGACAAACTTCAAGAGGTGATTATTCAAGTGATTTGCAACAAAAAATGTTATATAACACATGGCAGAAATGTTGAAGGATATTGTTCAATTTAACGTTTCTTGATTTCACGAAAAATTTTAAGTTTTTTCTGAAAAGATCAATATTCAGTTTTCCTTGTAGCCTCATCAAATTTGGCCACATATTCGGAAAGAGCAATGAATTTGTTACAAGATGAGATAGTCTATGTGCAGAAAACACTCTTATTGCAGGCGTGATAAGGAGAAGAATATCACCGTTCTGAAGTTAACAAAATTAGTCCTATTACTCCAATGGTGGTTTCGATGAAATATTAATAATATGCACACGCTACATCTTCAATAGAAATACCTCATTTAGTGTACTTTCGAATGGCATATCAACATTTGTGCTAGCTGCTCATCTCCGCTATAATATCATGGCTAACATGATAGCAACGACAAAGTCTAAATTTATGATTTTCATAGGGCGCAGAATTTGCAGCTAGAACAAAAGTAGATCTGTCATTCGAAGTACACCTAATGAAGTATTTTCCACTGAAAAGAAAGCGTGTGCATTAGGACAGCGTAGACCACGGGTAACAACTGCCATTCAAGAACGTTACTTGAGAGTTTCTTCGTTGAGATAACTGTTTGCAATCGCTCGCCTCCTGCAAATTCAGCTTGAGCAAACTCATGGGGTGCAAATTAGCACTCAGACAATAAGAAATCGCCTCAGAGAATATGATTTAAGGCCTCGTGTCGCGGCAAGAAGCCCAGCTCTTACCCCAGCCCACCGACTGGCGCAGTGGCGCGTTTGGATTATGCGAGGGAGCATATCCATTGGGAAGGGGCTGATTGGGAAAGAGTTCTCTTCACAGATGTGTCTAGATTCTGCCTCTACCATTGTGATCGACGTTCCCTTGTATGCAGACATCCACATGAATGATATGCTCAGTGCAATTTCCTGAATACTACTGGTTTCGGGGGAGGATCGATTATGGTATGGGGGGGAATATCTTTGACTGCTCGAACAGACCTGTTGGTCATTGACAATGGAGCTATGAATGCTGATAGGTATATAAGGAACATTTTTGAAGAGCATGTAGTGCCATTTGGCCATACATTGGTGAAAATTTTCATTTTTATGGACGATAATGCTAGAACCCATCGTGCGCAAATCGTTCAGGAGTACCTTGAAGAGGTTGAAGTCTCTCGAATGGAATGGACAGCAAGAAGTCCAGTTCTCAATCCGTATGAGCAGGTTTGGGACAACCTCAATAGAAGGCTGAGAAGTTCAGAAAATCATACAGCTACTCTTAATGACTTAGAAATTCAACTCAGAGAAATCTGGGAAGGATTAGATCAGAACATTTAAAGATTACCTATTTTGAGTATGAACCATCGTTGCCGAGCTTTAATTAACGCACGGGGTGGAGATACCAAGTATTAAATCACTTATCGCCATTCCAGTGTTTTGATAATTGTTTATTTCTCTTATTTACATAAGATTCGGTGAAATCCTGAATTTTTTCTTCCATTTAATGTGTCTTGATTCGTTCAAAACCTTCCCGAGATAACATAAGTTATAAAGTCAATGTAAAATTAACTTTCATTAAAACTGATTTTCAGAATGTGCGTTAATTTTTTTGCGCAGTGTATATTCTATCTGGAGATATAATTGAACACAAATAGTTGTAATTTCGAAAAGCTGCTGCCGCTAGAGAATCAAAGGATCATTACGTAGGGAGTTCTTATAAAGATGCTAAATCACCATACATATTGTCTCAGACTACTCTAAGCAGAAATCAAAACACGAGGAAAAGTTTAATAAATCACTAACCTGTGCTTACGGACTATATTATTTACCTGTGAGCTTAGTAGAGTTCGTCGATAATGAAAGATTTTCAAAAATTTTTTTATATGCTATTCCACAATGTTCAAGGAATGTGATAGTTAATTAATATAACTGCTAACTTTATGAAGTAGGGTATTGTACTTCTAATCCAAACATTTCTACATAATGCTTTCTTATAATCATCAGTATGTTATTTTTTCAGCTCATAAGCAACTTAACCAATAGTCAATACGCCAAGAATATCCAGGAAAAAATAAGCGATAATAGCACGAATAACGATCCAGAATATTACGGAGGAGTAATCTATAATAAAGAAGAACATGGAACGGCTCATATCTCAGTCATATCTGAAGAAGGAGATGCTGTATCAGTCACGAGCTCCGTGAATATATAGTGAGTAGAAGCAAACTTGTTCAGCTGAATTCATATTTTACCTAAGCTTCTTCAACTGTACCGAGCACTGATGAGAAGCTTTTCCAGTAAAACGTACAGTCTCAGGGATAAATGGTTCGGTATCTCAAGCACTAAGCTTTCATAAATGTGTTTAGTTGAATTGTGGTACTAGATAGGAGCAATTATGATTTTTACTCTTCCTCTCAATTTTTCTATCCTCTTTGGATGTTGGCTATCACACTGGACCACAATAATCTGTTCGCTGCCGCTCTAAACAGACCAACTAATCCTCTGCCCTCTATTTATTCCTGAAATATAAGCTAGAAGGTGGTACTTCTTATGATATGCCCAAAGTAAAGTTCTGTGTTCAACATTTTTGTGGAACGCAAAACAACAATTTACTTTGATTAAGTATTTATGGTTTCAAGAACTCTGTAGGATTTTTTTTGCTTGAACATACTGCCATTCTAAATCATTCAATCAAATGATTGAATTAATCGATTAATGCATTTATATCAATACACCTCAATAAGCTCCTCAAACGGATGCTCAAACGATCAAATATGTTTGAGTCAATAAATTGACTCTAGCTTTTGTTTGGAATGACTGACCGTTTATGGACTTCTTTAAAGTGTTCAGAATAGCTATTCACTCTACGATGGAATTCCTTGCAAAACACTGAAGTCTGAGAATGCGTTTTGAGAGGTGCTCCTGTGAAATACTCCGAGTTCAAATTATATAGAAAAGAAGAGACATTCTGAATACCTACCTCATATACCTCTCATCTTGGTCTAGGTCACGAGCGCAAAGAAAGCTCAGGTCAGGAAATGATTAATTGTGGAATCATATTATTTCTGAAATCATCCTAGTTTGACAGAGCTTGAAGACCAACTGACGAGCTATTTAGGGAATAAGTACTGTTTACGCTGAAGAGAAAAAACAACCCTATGCGTTATATATTATATTCTGATAAACATAAGACTTAAGCTGAACTGAAAATATTCAACCGAAACCCAACCTCAAAATAATCAATTGGCTTCGAGTTTAAGTCCCAATTCCACAAAAGTTTTGGAATGAACTGATTTATAACTCTTGCGACCTTTGGAGCCATATTATGGTTGGATAGGTAGACATAAAAGTACGCCTCAAAATACTGAATCTACAAAATTTTTGCCTGACATTTTTTTACTTTCTCTATACAGTTTTTGCAATCTTATTTTTACTGAATCTTATTTCAGCTTTGGTTGTGGATATACATCGAACAGAACAGGTATTATACTCAATAGTGTTATGGACGACTTTTCTTTTCCGTTCTTCAAGAATTACTTCGGCTTACCTGGATCTCCTAATAATAATCTACAACCTGGAAAGAGACCTTTCTCTTCAATGAGTCCATCCATTATTGTAGATAAAAATAAGAACGTCAAGCTGGTTATCGGAGCTTCTGGAGGAAGCAAGATTACTAGTTCTGTAGCTGAAGTGAGTATAGACGTTCTGAGGTATTTTTAAAATTTATTCAATAAATTTTATGATGATTAAAATTTATTTGCCTTCTTTGTGAGCAAACACCACATTTTTTCAATTATACAGCGAGAAAACGTAGGTGTAAACTGTTTAAAAATAAAAACAAATAAAGGTCCTCTGAGATTTGAAAGCAAACTGAATCATTATGATTATACAGCCTGATAATTTTTATATTTTTGCTATTATAGGGTAATTTTTAAATAATCGTCACGAAATGATTATCTGCAGGTTCGTCATTTATAATATCTCAACATTTTACACGCGTTCGGAGCTCCATTCAATAAAGTGAAAAATATGAAATTCGTAGGTGAAACCTTTCTTCAGAATTTATGTCACACTTCATAATATTTTTGGGATTACTGAAGGGTTTTCCAATAAGAGGTGTTATTTTGAATAGCCTGCTATTTCGGTAGATGTCACGTTTTGAACCTGTCATTTTTTGACATTTGACAGGTCTCAACTTCGCCATTAATGAAAATGGAACGATACACCCTTCAAGAACGCATTGAAATTATTAAAATTCACTATGAAATTGGTGAAAATTTGGCTGAGACGGTTCGTAAAACTCGAACATTTTTGGGTCGTTGTGAAGCACCTTGTCGAGCCGCAACGAAGAAATTGGTGGAAAAAATTCGAGCTGTTGAGACAAGTAAGTGATGTGAAGAATGAAACCCGTACACGTCGCTCAAGAACAACCGAAAATTGCTGCTGTAGCCGAAAGTGTTGAAGAAAACCCAGGTTGGTCCATTTTTCGTCGTTTTTTGGAATAAGGCATTCCACGAACGTCATTACATTACTGGACAACATTTACTCTCAACAAGACGGCGCTACGTGACACACAAGCAACGAAACTATTGATATTTTGGCGGGGAAATTTTTCGGACCGTGTTATCTCTATGCACTTGACTTTTCACGTTTGTATTTTTCAATTATGAATGCATTTGGTGCAACTCAATTCATTTGAAAAGTGAAAAGTGTAAAGTGGAAAGTTGAAAAGTATTTGTGCAATAGGCTCATGGTCCTGTTAGCGTCGTCGTGGTGGTCATTCGCCTGATGTTATTTTCCACTATTAAAGGCATAGATTTTTGTTTATAATGAAATAAACATCCGATCATTTATCTTGAAAAATGGAATTTTTTTTTAATATCAAATAGCACTTATTTTGGAAAACCCTTCATAAGACTTTGGTCTGATAAATATCCCACAGATATTAACTGTTACCACCTTAGACAAAAATTTAAAGATTACACATTGGTGTTCATCGCATGTTGAAAACTCCGATTATATTGAAATTTGGAGGACTTTTAAGAAGATTTTCATTTCTAATTATCCTTTTCGAGGCCATGATGATAGAATAGGTAAGGTATTTTGGAAATACACACCATATCAAACAGTTTTCACTCGTGATTTCAATTGATATTAATCAATGACGAAAATTTCATCCCTTAAATTAATAAGTCAATTACCAACAGAAATTGATGGAAATACTATACCATTTATAACAATAATGCTGCCACCAGTTAGGTACCTTTGCTTCAATGTCACCCGTGTTTTTCATTAGTTATTTTTGTTTTACAATATCTTCACATCATTTTCATTTAACTTTGACGATTGTCCGTTTATAATCTGCTGCGAGTTTCTTCAGTTTAGTTTTCTGTTCGGAAATTCAAAGTTTGTGGCATGCAAAAACGGTCGGGTTTTCTATGCATAAAAACTCGAAACGCATTCAGTATGCCAGCTGATTAGTTCAATATAAAGCCAGCCAACTGAGTGGATGAAACTTTTCAAACCTCAACTACGAAATATAAGAATAACATTCAGTGAAGAAATAATATGCTCTATAACAATTCGAATTTTATCCAAAGGCTCTCTTGAAAATACTTATATATTGAATCTTAAATCGCTTTTCATATTGAAACATTTTTACGCAATTTTTTCCATCATCGAACACAATCAAAATGACTTAGGAATCCAACATGATTGAATTTGGTATGACAGAAAATAATCAATCATTCATTTCAATATCATTTACAGGTCATCATCAGGACTTTATGGTTCGGTCAAAATCTCAAAGAAGCTGTTGATGCACCACGATTTTATCATCAACTTTATCCAATGATTGTTCAGTATGACTATGGAATTACTCAGGTAATAAACTTAATAATTTGTATTAATTCTGAAGCAGTGTTAATTTCGTCCCAACAGATACTCAAAATGAAAACGGCCCACTAAAGTGCTATTACAAATATATCAACAAAAATATGATGACATATTTTGCCTTAGCCAACCGTAACAGTGATAGATTCGATTATAAAAAGACCGAGTATATTCAATAATGATTAGAGTTTATTAGGAATATTTTCAAAATCTGAAACCATAATAAAGCAAAATTTGAGGTAGCACTTTCAAGAAAAAAAAATTCTTTTTCTATTTGATGGACAGTAGTTGGAAAGTTTCCTTTAAGGTTATCACGATGCCTTGTAAATATACAGTGTTTGGTCATGACTCAGCGATAATTTAAGGGCATCAAATATATCTAATTTTATCGACAAAAACACCCATATTGGGGAGTTGACCCCCTCAGTTTTGGAGAAAGCTCCCTTTTTAAATTTACTTTTTATTATAGTTGACACTTCCTAATATATCGATATCTTCGGACACAAAGCCCCTACAAATGTGAAAAAAAATTTTTGGAAGATATACTTAAAAATATTATAAAAAAATTCTTTAAGAAAATTTTAGTAAAAAATGTACTGATTTTCTCAGTAAATTCGTAATAGTACAAGAACTAGCACATTGAAGTATAGTATTTTCTCAATGAGCTAACACGCAAGGATATCAGCTACAAAACGACACCAACATAATTTCTGTAAGTTACATATTTGGAAAGTAATTGCTGTTCGAACATGACCCACATGAAAATTGATAAATTAAAAAAAAACCTCACTACTGTACTTTCGATAATTTTCAATGATCAAACAACACAAATTAATCATAAAAATTACTCAAAATGGCCGCCTCTGCTCTGTAGACAGGCAGTGGCCTTCATGACGACCTGTCTTTTGTCTTTTGCTCGCGTAGTGATCATGTTCGAACAGCAATACCTCGTAAAATATGTAACTTAAAGAAATGATGTAAATGTTGTTTTGTAGCTAATGTACTTGCGTATTAAATCGTTAAAAAAAATATACTTCAATGTGCTACTTCTTGTACTATTGCGGATTTACTAAGAAATCAGTACATATTTTACTAAAACTTTTTTGAAGAATTTTTTATGGCGTTTCAAGTTAAATGTTTTCATATTGTTATACTTCAATGAAAGGTGGTAGTATCATCTTTCGAAAACATTTTTCTCTAATCTGTAGGACCTTTATGTCCAAAGAAATCGATATTATTTGGAATGGTGAACGAAAATAAAAAAAGCAAATTTAAAATGGGAGCTACTCCAAAACTAAGGGGGTAACTCCCAAGTTTGGGTCTTTTTGTCGATAATATTAGGTATATTTGATGACATTAAATTATCGCTAAGTCATGACCAGACACATGTATATGTTTATACAAAGTATACGAGTATTCAATGGATTTTTGGATCCTGAATAAGATCGAGATTTCTTCTATATCAAATTATTCAGGTAATTCTGAAATAAGATATTTCTTTCACAGCAAATAATAGATGGACTTCAGAAAATTGGCCATAAAACAGAGAGAATGTCAAGTTCCACATCGATCATATGTGCTCTGCTGAAAACAGCCAAGCAAATCATTGCAAATGCTGACTACAGAAAAGGAGGAGAAGTCTTCGGCTTGAACTGAATCCATTAACTACCCTTATAGCGATAAGAAAGCCAAAGACTTGAATCTGTTCAATTTTCAATGTAATCTCAAGAATTTGAAAACTATGTCAATATCTTCCCAGTTATACCGATGATTTTTCGAATAATATTTTGAAACTTATCCTATTCTCATTCTTCCAATGCACCTATTATATGTGGATTTTTTTGTTTTATAACACACTGCTGTAGACATATCGATTCTGAACTATAGAGCAGTTTTAATTTTCGACTGAAACCATTTTATCAACTGCTTTAACAGCATCGAAGCTCCAATATTTGAATTGCTCGAATAGAATGTATTATTTTCAATTGCAACTACTTACAAGTTTGAAACAATCGTTAGATGCTAAGATTGTTATTTAAATGTAAATATATTTATACGAATTTATTACTGTTGGCATGTAAGATATTTTCTTTGTATAATAAATAATTTTGAAGTAATTATTTCAGAAAACTTTATTATTGTTTCGATGAACAATTCATTTCAAATGAACAGGATTAACCTAGGATCGTTAGTGTCAAAATATTGGTATTCCTCATCTCGTCTGGTGAAGAGCTCCAACAACTCGAATTACAATTAATTACTGTTAAGAAAAATCTCAATGAACTTTGTGGCAAAAAGATATCTTTCGTTCGGATAGCGAACATCATCCATATAATCTACAACGAGATTTGTTAATGAATTTTTTTTCTCCAACCATCAAAAAATGTTGACATTTTTGTACTATTTTCAGATGCAAAAGACATACATTTCCTTACCGTACAAAAATTTGCTCGTTGCTCAGCAACGCTTCTAATCCTATGATTAAAAACGCTTGTATTAAAAGTAATTGCATTTGACGTCTACTTGACAATCAATATTCACCAACAATACCAGATATCCCTGACTACCGACTTGCTATCGCCAAATTTATTTCAATTTTGGCTTGGTTGGAGGAAAAATAGTATATATTATACGGACTAAAAGTGCCTATTTTTACTCACAATTTTGCATTCGCTCGGCTCCGCCTCGCAACTGCCAATATTGCTCATAAAAAAAATATGCACTTTTAATCCTTATAATATAATATACTATTTTTACAACTGTCGAACAAACTTGACTTTTCTTCATGACTATGGATGCGTAAACGATTACTTTTTTCACCGTTGAAAAAAGTCCTTTTTTCACCGTTTAAAAAAGAGTTTACTTTTTTTCACTGTTGAAAAAAGTGAGTTTTTATAGTAACAACACAGAAAGATCACTGGATGCATAGAATTCAGTAAATTCAGATTCACAGTTGTACAAAAAATGTTGTTTGTATTTCGTGCTTATGAAATTCGTGTTTCATGGCACAATTGAGTGAATGTTTGGCCTCGACCAAAAATTGACACTCTCATGTGCCATGAAAAAAACACTCATTTTACGCACTCAATACAAAAATAACTATTTTTCGAACTATGTTCGAAAATAAGAAATTAGATATTTCTCACCTCTTACACCCCGCATCCCTCTGATTTATTCTTTCAAATGGGAATATACTATGGGTTATGATACATCGAATGAAAGGTAAATTAATTACCTTTTCAGCGATGTGATTAAAATAAGATTGGTTGTGCCGTTTCCTCAGTAAAAAATGAGGAACTATCTTACAATTTGTGATTGGAGACTGTAACGTTATTATTTTTGACTTTGTCATAAAATGTAGTTTTGCCATCTTTTTCCGAAAATTATTGGTTAGTAAACTTGTTGGTATGTTTCATTTCCTAAATTTCCTTATTGTTGTAATTATTCACTTCGTTTACTTACCCTTTTGAATTGTTTTCCATCAGAAAACAGTTTGTTTATTATTGTTTGAATTTTGAGGTTAGTGATTGTTGACATTTTGGGTAGTTCGGAAAACTGGTTAGAATATTTGGCCTCAGTAGAGTACTTCGTAAAATTGTGGAAGAATTATAGAAATGGATTTATAGAGACCCTCCTCTGGTATAAACTGCGTAGATTGTCGGTACCGTATTAATTCCTATATATTTTGGTTTTTGATGTGTTTTTTTTCTTCTTCTTCGCTGTGACAACCATGACAACTGATAGACTCTGTGAACTTAGAGTGTCCGGAAATTTCTGTGTGACTGTCAAAGCCGACATTTGGTTAATGTGAAATTCGTTGAGACATTTTTCGAAGATAAATTTTGAATCTATATTCATCCTCGTTTTGAGGGATTAAAACTTCGAGTGTCATTGTTCCCTGGAGAGTATTTTGGAATATTTTGGGAAAAATACGTTTCATACGTGATCATAAACTCTTCCACAGGAAATTCGTTAGGTATGCATACATTTTCTACCTTGAACCAGTTGTCTTACCATCTTCTTTATAGGTTGTTGTGTAGCGAATATTATTGGAATTGAATTGGAGGTTGAACCTATCTCCCTCGAACAACAGAGGTAACTAAGATTTATAACTTATGAACCGTTTCTTATAGTATTTTGTTAGGGTCCACGTACAGGGGTTTTCACGTATCTGGCTGTAGTTCCACGTATCTGGGTGTATCTCCACGTATTGGGTGTACCTGAGTTCCATGTGACAGGTGTTAAGTACAGTTTCCATGTACCTGGCGTTATTGGGGGTAACCTGTCAGTTATTCCACGTTCCTGGCATGTCTTCTTGGCTGAATTATGTATGTACCTGTCAGTTAGAGGTACTCACGAACCTGCCAGTTAGAGGTATCGATTGGCATCCCCTTGCCTGTTATCTTGGAGCTATCTACGTTCTGGAGTATTTTGTGAAGGTAACCAGTGTGTAGCACTGGCTTTAATATGGTAAATTGTTGGCTTTTTATTGTGATAATTTGTGATATTGTTTTGTAAGGTAATGTTATATATAGTTGTGAGCAATTATAATGAGGTGCACTTCATAAGTTGCGTTGGGTACCAACCAGGGTGCTCGTGTATCCCTTCAGGATTTTGTGATAAGATAATTGATTGTTGTTCCCTTCAGGAACCATTGTTTATGTAAAGTAGTTGTTGACTTAGGTCGGTTAGGATTTGTGATAGGATGATTGCTCGGTGTTCCCTTCAGGAACCATTGTTCATGTAAAGTAGTTATGGACTTAGGTCGGTTTATCTTGTTAGCTTAGATTATTGGTTCTTATTGATTTAGTGTTTATTAGTGAGTTTTTCCCTCTGGCTACCCCTTGGGGGATAATCTTATTCGTATTGAATCAACCACTGCACATATATTTTTATTTTTGTTAATAAATTATTGTGACTTGAATTTTGAGGGATTTTTGTTAACTGTTACTCTGGTAGAGGAGTAAGCAGTTCAATTACCTTGAGTAGGCAGGCATTTCTCTACCTGGCGCCCATTACATTCTATCATATATAACTCACTCCCTTCTCCACTGAGTGTGGTCGCGAGCCTATTGCATGGAAACCGGCTTTCCCCAAAGTCAACGTTTCAAATTGGCGCCCAACGTGGGGCCATAGTCAATGACAACTGACATGCAGTGGTTGATCGGTGCTTTTGTGGTATTCTTTTGTTTTTTTCTTACCTCTGAACTATGTTCGTAGCGTCTTTGTAGCGTCGGTATTGTTTTATTGATTAGTTTATCTGCAGCGTATTTTCAGTCTGTTTTTATTGTTTGATTAAGTATTTGACGTGGTCCATTGGGTTTGTTGATTCGCCTGATGCGTTTCTAGTTTTCGTGGTAGATTTTTCTTTTGAGCTGCGTTGTATTAGTTCGGTCAATTTTGTTTATTTGATTCTTATCAGATGTTTTTGGTGATGCTAGTGTGGATGTGGTTACATTATTTGCTGGGTAGTAGGTGAATGAGTAATGGGGCAGAGGATGGCTGTCCCTTGCCTTGAGCATAAATTGACTAGGGTGGTCACTACCCCCATTCAGTGGCTGAAGTACAAAAACATCTTTTGTATTTTCAGTTCCACGGTAGTAACATAGCTACATTTCATCCTCTGTAATTGGTGACGAGGTTAAGTATATTGTATTAAAGTGTGACTTTGATTCCCCGATTTTGACACTTTCTTTGGTGATTTTTTTTTTGTGAAATTTCTGTTTAGGACTATTTGCCATGTGTGGCGATTATTGTGGCTCCTGTATGGAGGATTAATTGTCTCGACTTGGAATGTCGATTTCGTGAATTTTCCGGATTTTTTTTGACTTATATACCTTTATATGGTAACTCCTTTTTGGAGGATTATGGATGTCTGAATCCGATTTTTTTTGTTTACCCTATTGTGACTTTTGTGGCTCCTGTATGGAGAATTAAGTACCTCGACTTTGAATGTCGGTTTTGTGGTATTTTCCGATTTTTTTGACTTATATACCTTAATTGGTTCCTTGTGGAGGATGGATAACTCCCTTGTGGAGGATAATGGATTTCTTTGATTTTGACTCATTGTTGAATTGCCCTATTGTGATTTTTGTGACTCCTGAATGGAGGATTAGGCATCTCGACTTTGTCGATTCCGTTGTGTTTTCCGATTTGACTTATATACCTTAGTGTGGTGACTCCCGTGTGGAGGATTATGGATTTTTTTCCGATTTTGTATTTTTCGATTTTGACTTTTGTGATTTCGTGGCTCCTGAATGGAGGATTAGGTATCACGATATGAACGTGACTTTGGTGTTTTCCCGATTTGTGATTTATATTTCATGACCCTACTACTCATCCTACTGTTTACCCCTATTGTGACCTTTTTGTTTGTTTGTATGTTTGGTGTTGCTTCCGAGACTGCCTGGATGGCAAAACCATTAACCAGAAAAAATGGACCTTCAGTCATTTTTTTTTTTTTAAAGTAAGGGGGGAATTGTAACGTTATTATTTTTGACTTTGTCATAAAATGTAGTTTTGCCATCTTTTTCCGAAAATTATTGGTTAGTAAACTTGTTGGTATGTTTCATTTCCTAAATTTCCTTATTGTTGTAATTATTCACTTCGTTTACTTACCCTTTGAATTGTTTTCCATCAGAAAACAGTTTGTTTATTATTGTTTGAAATTTTGAGGTTAGTGATTGTTGACATTTTGGGTAGTTCGGAAAACTGGTTAGAATATTTGGCCTCAGTAGAGTACTTCGTAAAATTGTGGAAGAATTATAGAAATGGATTTATAGAGACCCTCCTCTGGTATAAACTGCGTAGATTGTCGGTACCGTATTAATTCCTATATATTTTGGTTTTTGATGTGTTTTTTTTCTTCTTCTTCGCTGTGACAACCATGACAACTGATAGACTCTGTGAACTTAGAGTGTCCGGAAATTTCTGTGTGACTGTCAAAGCCGACATTTTGTTAATGTGAAGTCGTGGTGAACGTTGAGACACATTTTTCGAAGATAAATTTTGAATCTATATTCATCCTCGTTTTGAGGGATTAAAACTTCGAGTGTCATTGTTCCCTGGAGAGTATTTTGGAATATTTTGGGAAAAATACGTTTCATACGTGATCATAAACTCTTCCACAGGAAATTCGTTAGGTATGCATACATTTCTACCTTGAACCAGTTGTCTTACCATCTTCTTTATAGGTTGTTGTGTAGCGAATATTATTGAAATTATTTCGAACAAATTCCCGACTGAATTGGAGGTTGAACCTATCTCCCTCGAACAACAGAGGAACTAAGATATCCTTTTATAACTTATGAACCGTTTCTTATAGTATTTTGTTAGGGTCCACGTACAGGGGTTTTCACGTATCTGGCTGTAGTTCCACGTATCTGGGTGTATCTCCACGTATTGGGTGTACCTGACTTCCATGTGACAGGTGTTGAGTACAGTTTCCATGTACCTGGCGTTATTGGGGGTAACCTGTCAGTTATTCCACGTTCCTGGCATGTCTTCTTGGCTGAATTATGTATGTACCTGTCAGTTAGAGGTACTCACGAACCTGCCAGTTAGAGGTATCGATTGGCATCCCCTTGCCTGTTATCTTGGAGCTATCTACGTTCTGGAGTATTTTGTGAAGGTAACCAGTGTGTAGCACTGGCTTTAATATGGTAAATTGTTGGCTTTTTATTGTGATAATTTGTGATATTGTTTTGTAAGGTAATGTTATATATAGTTGTGAGCAATTATAATGAGGTGCACTTCATAAGTTGCGTTGGGTACCAACCAGGGTGCTCGTGTATCCCTTCAGGATTTTGTGATAAGATAATTGATTGTTGTTCCCTTCAGGAACCATTGTTTATGTAAAGTAGTTGTTGACTTAGGTCGGTTAGGATTTTGTGATAGGATGATTGCTCGGTGTTCCCTTCAGGAACCATTGTTCATGTAAAGTAGTTATGGACTTAGGTCGGTTTATCTTGTTAGCTTAGATTATTGGTTCTTATTTGATTTAGTGTTTATTAGTGAGTTTTTCCCTCTGGCTACCCCTTGGGGGATAATCTTAATTCGTATTGAATCAACCACTGCACATATATTTTTATTTTTGTTAATAAATTATTGTGACTTGAATTTTGAGGGATTTTTGTTAACTGTTACTCTGGTAGAGGAGTAAGCAGTTCAATTACCTTGAGTAGGCAGGCATTTCTCTACCTGGCGCCCATTACATTCTATCATATATAACTCACTCCCTTCTCCACTGAGTGTGGTCGCGAGCCTATTGCATGGAAACCGGCTTTCCCCAAAGTCAACGTTTCAGACTGAGTACTGCGATCAGACCATTATTTATCTTTCACCCCCTACGATCAAAACCTTTTTTTCAAATAGGAATATGTGGATTGTGACATATCAAATGGAATGAATAGGTGATAATAATTTATATAGTCCTATTCAACGAAAAGGTTGAGGGGTTTGAGGCGTAGGAGCTAAGCTTAGTGTAAGGGGGTCAGAGATTTCAAATTCAAGAAAGCATAAGACGACCTGCTTGTCTGCTTACGAAATTACAAACCAATAGATGCGCGGACTTCCTTAAGTAAAAGTTAGTTAAAGAATGATGATCTGATCGCAGTATTCTATAATCACAAATTGTAAATTATTTCCTAATCCTTTAAAGAAAAACGACACAACCAATTCTACCTTTAGTCATCATCGCTGAATAGGTAAATCAAATTACCACCAATTTGATGTATAACATTCCATATATGTTCCCCTCTGAGAAAATTAAGTAGAAGGGTGCAAAATGATTTGGGTGAGAAATATCAAATAAAAAACAGATGGAATAAATTGCTTTTGAAATTAAAAACCGACTGTGCGAGGATATTTCTTGATTATTCCTCGTACAAGAAGTATTGACGAGTTATAATACTTTTTTGACGCGCTTTTCGCTAGTTTTCTGCATTTTGAAGGCAGAAATGTGCAAGAATTCTGTTCTAGATGGCACCAGCTCTTTTACACCTGATTTTTGCTTGATTTCAAGCCCTGATCGCTTTTATAAAACCAGAATACCTCAAGCCTCAAGTCATTCTCAGTTCTCTCTACTCTACTGGGTATTTCAATAGAAGTTGACTCCGTCTCTAGGATAGGTGGAAAACTGAAAAATATTCAGGATTTGCTCAGTGAAATATTTCCGTGACTGCGTGTTCAAAATATAGGGCGTTGGAAAAGAAAAAAATAAACACATCTTCCAGGATTTTGCTGAAACTATTGGAAACATCGAAATGAATATTAACATGCCATCTAGTGCCATCTCATAGATGGCACTAGATACATGGCTTGTTCCAAGTAGTTTTTAAACATATTTTTTTCAATATTAGAATGATTCATTCAGCAAAATTTCAAGTGAACTTAAACACTCGATACTGTGTAGAGTTTTCGGAATATTTTAATTCGAAAATGATGAAGCTATTACCGCTGCTGGTATAAAGTTAAAGTTATCAATTATTTAAATTAGAAAGCATTATAGGAATTGTTATATATGAGACTCCATCGGTAAAACCGATTCAGAAACTGGGACCGAGGGCTTCCATTTTTCTAACATTGAAAAACAGTAGGTATTATTGGTATAGACTACCTACTTCAATTTAATTTTACATATTTTATGTTATTAGCATATCTTTATTATTATGCATTTTCAAAAATTTTCATCTTGTGCTTTTTTATTCAATTACTACATTCATCATTACTTCATACCTTTATCGGTTATTTCTTCATAATTTTTAAACTGAAATACTGCGATAACGGTACACATTGACAGTATCGAGTTTCACCAGGAACACCCACTAGGTGTGAATTGTAATTAAGCTTAAATTCACTTGAAATTTCGACTAATGAATCAAACAAAAACTGTTCTGTTCATTACAACGTGGTACGAACCGTGTAACAAGCACCCTCTAAGTCAGAAATAAAAGAAAATCATTTAATGTATCAGGTTTCATAACATATTCGTATAAAATCGTATAAAATCATAACAATGTTGCCAGTTGTTTCAGCAAAATCTTAAAAATGGAGTATAATTTTTTTCAACGCCTTTTATCTTGAATACAGATGAAGCGTTATGAATTTTTTTATCTATCCTAGAATCCGGGTTGATGCTGACACTGGCGTCATTAGCTAGCTTAGCCGCGGTAAGAAATGAGCAGATAAACTGTAATATCTGCTTATCAAAGATCATTGCTGAACCTCAGCGCACATGTCCAATGAAAGCCTTATTCACAGATAAGGAATGGACCCAGTTTGGAGCCCTGATGAACACCCCACTTCACATTGTCCATTCCGAAAGTACACCGATCAGATGTTGAGAAAGTGTTGATTAACTTTTCATTCATTGATTTATTAGGTACTGTTATACATCGTGTCAAGGAAAAAAGTAACATGCATTGGCTGTTTTCATTGAAATTTAATAAGTGTTTTGTCCTCGTTATTGTGAGTAGGTTACTTTGGCGCTTCTGAACAATTGCATCATAACTTTTCGATGCGTTTTTTACCGGAAATCGTTGATCTTAGCATTGTTTCCCTGAACATTAATGGTCCTAGAGACTTCAACAAAATATACCTTCTTAAAAGAAAAATGATAGAGGAATCGCTTTTTCTAGTCCAGAATGACATAAGATGAAAAAGTTAGGGTTGATTTAAATGAGGAGGAATCCTGTATGCGGCGCCGTCTATTAATACATAATCTGAAAACTAATAGAATATTGGATTCTGTTGCTCAGTTGCAGGAACGTCCATTAAAATTTAAAGGTCCATTAAACCCTTAATCCTCCATTAGTTCCTTGTAATAATGGATTTTACATTTTACATTTTGTTCAATTCTCACCTCTTTGTACAAAGTTTAAAAAAAACAAATAAAAACATAAACTTAAACACCCTGTATTTCTTAAAGGAAACAGTTTCGAGCATATATTCATAGGACCTTTTTTGATATTTTATGACCCTCTATCGCGTAACACTATGAATGGTACTTTTTCCATTACACCCTGTATAATAGATACAAACAATTACATGAATAAAACGTATATTTTGATGGAAATGAACAAAGAATAATCAAACTATGCGATACATGGTATGGTGTTATTACTGTTACTATAGTGGCACTCGATTTTGCAAGTTATACCGTAACTCAAGTTTGTTTCCAGTACCATGATTACGTTTCTTCCGTAAGCACAATACATTGACCCTTCATCATCTGATATGGCAAAGGCAATCAAATTCCACAAGTAATATAATACACATTTTCTAGACGAAAACAAATCCTTTGTTCTTTTGACAAGCCGTGTGTCTTTGAGATTTGCCAATCCATTTAATCTGTCATTGTAATGTAACCGTACACCAACAACATGCCAGATACCGATCTTTAAATACTGATATCCGATCTTTTAATTTCAACCCGGTACATTTACAGCGTATAATCTAGTTGGCGTTTTTAAATTGATGATGACGTCATCCGTCTGTACCTAAACATTATCCTGACAGTATAAATCAAAATATTCTGATTGTATCTGTAGAATGAAAAACGAGATGCTTTGTTTATACGGAACTGATTTTTTCAGAAGAGTCTGTGCAAGGCAGGTCACGATTCAATGAAGTAGTCGGTGACATGATGTATGATTGCTTTCCATATCCTTAATTTGATCTGTTTTGCAGCTTTTGATTACATATTTACAATGTGTATTTAGTGTCCGTATAAAGGCTTGAACACAAGAACGATTTTGGTAATTGGTGAAAGCATCTAATGATTCCAACAGTTTAATAAAATCGACATTCAATTATTAGGAGATGTTTTCAATCCAATATTTATTAGTTATCAAAATGAAGATTTTGATGATCTTGAAATATTTAGAACCATTTAAAACTTGTAATTATTTATATGAAAAAAAAATAGATCATCTTCAGTTGATTATTATGAAATATAATTGCTGCTACAACTATACAATTACTCCTTCGATGTCCGAAGTAGGTATGTTTTTCTATGAAATTTGAAAATTCAATCATGTCTGCACTAAGAGATAGTTTCATTATAGGTACCTTTTGAATCAGGGCGATTCACGGTCTTTTTTGTCGATGTTTCAATAGATCGTCATTTGAACTTCAGATTGGGTTGTATTAATAAAAAGTTACTCTTAAAAATGTACGAAAAGTAACATTTAGAGAAATACTGTGATCATGTTGAAAAACAGCTCTAGTCTCAGACTGTTCCTTCGATTTATTACCTAGGAAAATTGTAATTGCATTTTTTATTTCCAAAGAGGATTCTGGTACAAAAGGAATCAGGGGTCATATCAAAATAATATTTATCTTCGTCAGTATCCCAGATACTGTTGGGGTCCAGCAAGAACAGTCTTCAACTTTTTTCAAAATTTTCTACGGTACCTATTGGTGTCTCAAGAAGTATGTCTTGAGTTGTAAAGCAGAGTGAGCTTCTGAAGGCGTTTTCTGAAACTTACTCAGAGTTACTAACTCGATCCATTGGGTCACGTGACGGATCTACTCGGATCATGGACCCGGGTTCTAAGTTTACGAACACATCGTATCAATAACATAACCAAATATTTTATGGATTTATTCTTTCAGTCCCAGTTTATTTTCGGATTGTCTCTAGCTTTGCTTGCATTTATTGGCTTTTGTAAAATATTTCTTTTAATTTCTGGTGTGCCCTACCATGTTAATGTTATTTTTGTGTACCTATGTTAAAGAAGTAGAGAATTTATTTTTTCAGTTCCGGTTTATATACTGATTGTCTCTATCTTTGCTTGGATTAATTGGCTTCTGTGAAATCTTTCTTATAATTTCTGGTGTTCCTCGCATGTTCAATGTTATCTTGGAGTAAAGTGAAGAAGGCTTTAACTTCAACGCAAAAAGATCAGTATAGAGAGTTATGAAGAAGATGTTTTACATTATTTTCTCGACTCATGGAACCCCACATTTTACACTGAGCCAAATTCTCTTCTCTTTCCATAATTTTAGGAATAGAATATATGAAATTACTAAGAAAAGAGTAGAAGACTAACTCCCGCAGTGCGCATGCGGTGAATATTCAACCCTGCTCTCGTGTAGGGTTACGATAAATCAACCTGGATCAGTGATCGAGTTAATAGAACCGTAGTTTCCGAACACGGGTTGGATGTTCGGGTTAGGTAAACGAACGCGAAGGTTAGGGATAGAGGTGACCCGAATGAGTATCCGAAAACGCTTTAGGTAAGAATGTGCTTCGCCATCGTCCAGCAAGATAAAAAGAAGTTTGGACCTAGAACTATCTGGTGCATGGAATTTAATATCTCTGAAAACTATTTCATGAAACTCTGGATTTGACTAACCACATAGTTTCAACCATCATCAAAAATGTTATCAAATTATTACTATAGATATTTGGCATTGATGAATCGATTTTCCACCTTCCGTTTTTAGAACCACCCCATATCAAAAATTATAATTCACGGAAATACAGTGGCACTTCACTATAACTAAAGCGCTAAATCCGCACAAAAATTCGTTACAAGAAATTTCGTTATACAGAAATTTGTTTCTATAGTCGGCAAAGTCGCTGTCGACTTCACAAATAAGTTTAAGTTTATCATTTAAACTTAAGCACTTTCACACTAGCGTAGGTAATGGTTAGATTGAAACCAAACAGCCAAGGGTGTATTCAAAACTGTTCAGAAGGATCTCTCTGTCCACCATAATGATTTAGTTCAACCATCGGGATTTAATACGCAGGTCCGGAAAAATTTCGTAAAAAACCACCCTTATACATTCTAACCAATAGCCATTCAGAGAGTGATGTTATTTGAATATTTCGTTATAGAGATAATTTAGTTCGTTTTAGAGGGTGTTTTCAACATGGAATTTGGATTCAAGGTGCAATGTCTTGAACGAAATTCGTTATACAGACGTACGTTATAGAGAAGTTCCACAGTATTTGAAGGTATTTTGACCAGATAGGAAATGTCGCTGAAATTATGGTATTAAAACAACACCAGAAAAACTCGCCACTTAATTCCTAGAATTCAAAAGAAATAAAACAATGCCTCACAAAAGAACATTCGTCAAATTTACTATTTGCCTGACACCGTAAAAAGACCATTATCCAAAACATGTTATGAAATTCTCAGTAAAGTTCTTCCAAGTCACATTCTTCATCAGGACACTCTTTATATTCAAGTGGCATAACAATGAAAATCTTTCGTACAATCCGTCATTCCATCGTCACCACTTTTTTTCGGGAATGTAAACGCCAATCGCAGAAAATATATTCTGTGATCGATGAAACTGTTTGAGGTATTGGATGACTAGAATTTTCGAAATTATCTCACAAGGTAACTTCGATGTGTACGAGTCGATATAGAATGCAAGATAACGATTCTTCAGATATTTCGAAGTAGTGGAGACGGACGTCGATGCCAGATATAGGTAGCGAAGTTGGTAAATAACTTGTTGACTATTTGTTTTACATCAGTAGAATACTTGAGGAATGTCGATATTCTTTTATATTGATATGTTCAATATTCATTTTGATGGTTGCTATTGAATTATTATTTCGCAGAATTCAATCAGCTATGGCTATGTATTTGGTCAAAATAAAAAATGAAATAAGTGTAAAGCATGGAAATGGAAAAAGTTCACATCATGTCACATAAATAGGGTGTTTTCTAATAACGCCATCGAACGCCAAAGAGAGATTTCCTAGCTTATTAGAATAGTTTATATAAACGTGTGCCTGAAAAGCTGTATGGTTTTCTGTACAACCTTGAAAATACATTTAGTGTATATGTACTATTATGTATTCTATGCAAAATAAACTTGAACTTGAACTTGAAGGTTCGGAATTTTAAACTTTTTCGTTGTTATCAGGTTAGCCATGATATTATAGCGGAGACTGAGCAGCTAGCACAAATATTGATATGTCATTCGAAAGTACATTAAATCAAAGTACATACGTATTTGTTTCTGAAAAGAAAGCGTGTGCATAATTATTGATATTTCATCGAAAAACCTTTGGAAAAATACAAGGACTGATTTTGTTAACTTCAGAATCGTGATATTCTTCTACTTACCTACTACGCCTGCAAAAAGACTGTTTTCTGCACACAGACACTCTGAACCAATTTATTGCCTTTTCCGAATATGTGGTCAACTTTGATGGGGCTACAAGGAAAACTGGATAACTTAAAGAAAAAAACTTGAAATTTTTCGTTTAATCAAAAAATGTTAAATTGAAGAATAACCGTCAACATGTCGAATATGTGTTATATGACATTTTTTGTTGCAAATCACTTTCGAAGTTTGTCCACTTTGAAAGTAGACACCCTGTGTAGTCCGAATAATATATCAATGGATTCTTATTAAGGTAGAAACATTACGCGAAATAATCCACCTTGTAAAAGCCGACCCTTTTTTGCAGGAATGAATTATTTGATGAAAAATAATGAACGGAATCAAAATTGTGACAAAATAATAATAATAATTTTGATAGTACCAGACACTATAATTACTCCAACATTCTAAGAATGGACTTTTAATGTTACCTCTGTTCTAATTCACCACTTTTTTTGGAAATGTAAACGCCAATTCCCAGAAAATATTTTCTGTGATCGATGAAACTGTTTGAGGTATTGGATGACTAGAATTTTCGAAATTATCTCACAAGGTAACTTCGATGTGTCCGAGTCGATATAGAATGTAAGATAACGATTCTTCAGATTTTTCAAAGTAGTGGAGACGGACGTCGCGTCGATGCCAGAGATAGGTAGCGAAGTTGGTAAATAACTTGTTGACTGTTTGTTTTACATCAGTAGAATACTGGAGGAATGTCGATATTACTCTTATATTGATATGTTCAATATTCATTTTAGATGGTTGATATTGAATTATTATTTTGCATAATTCAGTCAGCTATGTATCTGGTCAAACTGAAAAATAAAATAAGTGTAAAGCATGGAAATGGAAAGAGTTCACATCATGTCACATAAATAGGGTGTTTTCTATTAACGCCATCGAACGCCAAAGAGAGATTTCCTAGCTTATTAGAATAGTTTATATAAACGTGTGCCTGAAAAGCTGTATGGTTTTCTGTACAACCTTGAAAATACATTTAACATTTAGGTTCGGAATTTTTAAACTTTTTCGTTGTTATCAAGTTAGCCATGATATTATAGCGGAGACTGAGCAGCTAGCACAAATATTGATATGTCATTCGAAAGTACACTAAATCAAAGTACATATTTGTTACTGAAAAGAAAGCCTGTGCATAATTATTGATATTTCATCGAAAAAACCTTTGGAAAAACAGCACTGATTTTGTTTACTTCAGAATCGTGATATTCTTCTCCTTACTACGCCTGCAATAAGACTGTTTTCTGCACACAGACTCTCTCACCAATTTATGGCCTTTTCCGAATATGTGGTCAACTTTGATGAGGCTACAAAGAAAACTGGATAACTTTTAGAGAAAAAAACTTTGAATTGATAAATTATTGTAAATTGAAGAATAACCGTCACCATGTCGAACATGTGTTATATGACATTTTTTGTTGCAAATCACTTGTATATAATCAACCTTCGAAGTTTGTCCACTTTGAAAGTAGACACCCTCTGTAGTCCGTATAATATATCAATGGATTCTTATGAAGGTAAAAACAATACGCAAAATAATCCACCTTGTAAAAGCCGACACTTTTTTGCAGGAATGAAATATTTGTTGAAAAATAATGAACGGATTCAAAATTGTGACAAAATAATAAAAATAATAATTTTGATAATAGCGGACACTGCAATTACTCCAACATTTTAAGAATGCATTTTTAATGCTACCTCTGATCTAATTCACCACTTTTTTTCGGAAATGTAAACGCCAATTCGCAGAAAATATATTCTGTGATCGATGAAACTGTTTGAAGTATTGGATGACTGGATGACAAGAATTTTGAAATTATCTCACAGGGTAACTTCGATGTGTACGAGTCGATATAGAATTCAAGTTAACGATTCTTCAGATTTTTCGAAGTAGTGGAGACGGACGTCGATGCCAGATATAGGTAGCGAAGTTGGTAAATAACATGTTAACTATTTGTTTTACATCAGTTGAATACTTGAGAAATGTCGATATTTCTCTTATATTGATATGTTCAATATTCATTTTAGATGGTTGCTATTGAATCATTCTTTTGTAGAATTCAATCAGCTAGGTATTTGGTAAGAATAAAAAATGAAATAAAAGGAAAGCATGGAATTGGAAAATGTTCACATCATGTCACGTAAATAAGGTCTTTTCTAATATGGCCATCAAACGCCAAAGCTAGATTTCCTAGATTAGTTCAAGAAGAATAGTTTATATAAAAATGTGTCCGAGAAGGATTCGTTACCAAGATGAGGGAAGTCAAGAAATTTTTTCTTATTTTAAAATTGACTATTGCTATTGAATTCAAATTTCGAAAACGCTGAAAAAAATTAAAATTGCTCCGTAAAAATTGAGAAAGGATAAAAGAATTCAAGTTAGGGGCATAGAATTGGGGGCTTCTTAATGGACACATGGAAAGCCTACTCAGTTTTTGTCGAATTGTATGTCCTCTAATTTTATATTATTTCTTTTGTAAAAAATACCCACTCAAACATTGAAAAACATTAATTACACTACACATGATAAGATATGCATATTAGGCAGTTCAGAAAGTTCATTCTTTTGTTGAAAATGAAGCTATTTTACACAGCTACAGCAACCCAACATTATTTACCGATTCAGAAATAATTTTATTTAATATTCACTGAGACTGAGCTATATATATAGTGCCAATATTATTACCATTTCATTAACTACATTCGAGCAGGACTGTTTTTCTGCTTGCAGATTAGACAACATTTTTTGAAAACAATTCTTGGTCCAATTTTGGGAAGATTTCTCTAAGGATATCATCTTCCTTAATCAATAACTCAAAATTCGTATCATCGATACCTTCATCTGAAATAAGAAATGAATATAGTCCAAAAGATATTGTCAGTACTGGAATGATAGTTAGGTACAATCCTAATCGGGAATTGCAATTTACAAGCCCGCAAAAATTAACTTTTAGGTTTAAAATGCGATGAGACATGCATATAGTATATACCAAAGATATTTTACAATTATAGAAAATCTTTGGTATATACCTACACATCGACAATAAAATCGCAAAAATCTGTATTCGATGAACTAAACTGCGCAATTGCGCAGTTGTGCGCAATTGCGCAGTTGCAGGAACGTCCGTTAAAATTAAATGCTTCATCAAACTTTCAATCCAGCATTGTTTTTGGTACCAAAAATGTGACCAAACCTATTACACTATGCAAAATTTCGTTCGAAGCCTGTTTGGTAACGTTTTTCGTACCAAAATTGTCTAATTCGGGCTTTATAGTGGATTATTATGAAATAATACAAATTTAACTTACCAGTGAATTTTTGGACATATTCACCTAAACCCCAAGTATCTAATAGATTCACAAACCGTCTATTCTCCATTTAGATATTCGAAAGAAACACTATATCACAAAAACCCTTAGAGAAAGGAAGGAGCAAAAAACCGTTAAAAGATCGTCGATCGTCGTCAACAACCACCTACTTGTCCTACTTCTCTGAGACGAATTTACTGACTGCGGTGCGGGGTCGGTAACGGTACTCGGTAGGAAAGAAATAGACGCACCCTTCGGATGTATTCGCTTCATAGTTCGTCTTTGTAGTGAATCAACGTTCACTGCCGTAGTAAAACTGTTCGAAATTTCTGGATCTAGAATATTTCGCATATTAACATCGAGTTGTTAAGATTATACGACGCAAGTTAGAAAACTCTAGTTTTCGGTGGTAACTATACGTATGATTATGGAAATGAAACACGTTAGTTGGTGTTATGAGAAATTTGCAGTAAAATCCGCTCAACAACTCTAGTTACTCAATTAACAATCCGTACACAGTTGTTTTAACCAGGGAGTAAGAAATATTTCAGCAATAATTAGAATTTTATTGGTAAAACATTCTCATTGAATAATTTCTTTCAGTGTAAACGCAAATTCGCAGAAAATATATTCTGTGATCGATGAAACTGTTTGAGGTATTGGATGACTAGAATATTTGAATTATCTCACAAGGTAACTTCGATGTGTCCCAGTCGATATAGAATGTAAGATAACGATTCTTCAGATTTTTCAAAGTAGTGGAGACGGACGTCGATGCCAGATATAGGTAGATAGCGAAGTTGGTAAATAACTTGTTTACTTTTTGTTTTACATCAGTGGAATACTTGAGGAATGTCGATTTTACTCTTTTATTGATATGTTTAATATGCATTTTAGATAGTAGCTATTGAATCATTCTTTTACAGAATTCAATCATCTTTTTGTTCAGAATATAGAACCATACAAAAATAAAGTATGGAAATTAAGAAATTTCTTATCATGTCAAGTGCACAGGAAATCAGACACCTTAGTGAGATTTCATATCTAATTTGGGAAAACAGTTCATATAAATATGGTTTCGAAACGCTTTGGTACAGAGATGAGATTGGAAAGTTCAAGAAAATTGTGTATCACTATTGGATTTGAGTTTGGTAGGTATACTAGTAAACCTATTCGACCATTATCCAAAAAATGTTATGAAATTCTCAGTAAAGTTCTTCCAAGTCACATTCTTCATCAGGACACTCTTTATATTCAAGTGACATCACAAAACAATGAAAAATCGTTCATACAATCCATCAATCCATCTTCACCATTTTTTTTGGGAATGTAAACGTCAATACGCAGAAAATATATTCTGCGATCGATAAAACTGTTTGAGGTATTGGATGACTAGAATTTTTGAGATTATTTCACAAAGTGACTTCGATGTGTCCGAGTCGATATGGAATGTAAGATAACGATTCTTTCGATTTTCGAAGTAGTTAAGATGGACGTCGATGCCAGATATAGGTAGCGAAGTTGGTAAATAACTTGTTGACTATTTGTTTTACATCAGTGAAATACTTGAGGAATGTCGATATTACTCTTATATTGATATGTTCAATATTCATCTCAGATGGTGCTATTGAATCATTCTTTTGTAGAATTCAATCAGCGAAGTATTTGGTTAAAATAAAAAATTAAATAAAAGGACAGCATGGAATTGGAAAATGTTCACATCATGTCACGTAAATAAGGTCTTTTCTAATATGGCCATCAAACGCCAAAGCTAGATTTCCTAGCTTATTTTAAGAAGAATAGTTTATATAAGAATGTGTCCGAGAGGGATTCGTTACCAAGATGAGGGAAGTCAAGAAATTTTTCCTTATTTTAAAATTGACTATTGCTATTGAATTCAAATTTCGAATACCCTGAAAAATTAAAATTGCTCCGTAAAAATTGAGAAAGGATAAAAGAATTCAAGTTAGGGGCGTAGAATTGGGGGCTTCATAATGGACACATAAAAAGCCTACTCAGTTTCTGTCGAATTGTATGCCCTCTAATTTTTATATTATTTCTTTTGTAAAAAAATACCCACTCAAACATTGAAAAACATTAATTACAGGTTTGCTTAACAATTCTTTGAGCGCTCGTTCTACTTAAACGAGTGCTACCTATATTGTTTTGCGCAAATGTCGGTAATTTTCAAATTTTGAGCCAAAAATGATCTCAAACGATAGGGTTAGATTTCCTGATGACAAATCCGTAGTCAAATTAAATTCTGTCCGTGGGGCCGTCCGCTCGTACGGCCGTAAGAAATAACTTTCGAAGAGATTGTTCTGGAGACCCCATATTTTCAGGGTATGTTCGGTTCTCAAAAGCCGTGGTTGAGTTGGTTAAACAGCCAAATCGAACAGGGTTTTCCATAAAATATCCCTCAATATCAGAGACAAAACGAAACCAATAGAAATGAAATTTTGCGGCTACATGTAAGGCGCTCATAATATGCCTCACGCAAAATTTGTGGCTTTAGTGTCAACAGAGCCAAAGAAAATTCAATTGGAATAGTGAAAAGAAAACTGTTCTTATTTCCTTGGCAATATAAGTATGTGATTCAGGAGAAATTGGTGAATGAAGATTGATTTACTGAATATTCATGCCAAATTTCAAGAGGATCGCATTATCTGAAGCAAAAAAAAATTCAATTGGAATATTGAAAGGAAGAATGTCTCTTTTTCAATAAAATCGATAATTCTCTTTTTACAATTTCAAACTGAACTACGTGAAAAATATTGACTTTGTGGCACGAAGAACCATGAAAATCATCCTAGCTCGAGGGCTATGAAAAATCTTGACTATTTCGATCGGTCCTGAAGGACCCTTAAAATGGAAGATATGCAGAGTTTAATATAGATCTAGACTGAATATTTGTTTACATTAAAGTAGAACGAAATATTCGAGTTCATATGAAATTCTACACTACGTTTCCAGAAAGCGATCGGAATACGGATTTCATATGATGGTTCTAGTTTTTCATGGTCATGAAGAATGGAAATGTGTCTTGCTTGGTAATCGAGAAGGATGCCAGAATGAAACTGCCGACATTTAACACCCTTTAAACCTTTTTCTGGAGAAACTCACATGCGATATAAAATTCGATTGTGGCGTTGCTGCACTCAATATAAAAACTGCGAGATTATTATTATTACCAGACCAGAAGCAGAACAGCGTCATAGCTATCGCTGTCCTTTGTCTTTTGCCGGTCTTCAAAACCTTGAGCTATTCTTTACCGACAACTGAGAAAGAGGAATTTTTAAAGTGATAGCAGTGTGGAGAAAACTACTGCTGAAATGCCATTCAAATGAAATATTATTTCGTTGCTGGAGATTTCAGCATGGTGTAAACAAGTTGTTAGTGGCCAGTTAACTATATGATGTATCAATTTTGCCGAGTGAAAACTGATTTAGTGGCAAGTATGAGAATCGGAATAATGATTCTTGGCTATCCATAAGACGCTCAAAATAAGCCTCATGCAGAATAGTGGCCATAGTGTCAAAAAAGACAAAGAAAATTCAATTGAAATATTGAAAAGATGATTCTATTTATTTCCGTGACAAGATATCTGATTGACAAGATATCTGATTCAGGGAAATTGATAAATGAAAATAGATATACTGAATGTTCATGCAAAATTTCAAGAGGATTGTCTGAAGCAAAAAAATTCAATTGGAATATTGAAACGAAGAATGTCAATTTCCATAAAATCGAAAATTCATGTTTACAATTTCAAATTGATCTACGTTCAGTTCAGCGATCGGAATACGGATTTCTGATGATGGTTCTAGTTTTTCATGGTCATGAAGAATGGAAATGAATCCTGCTTGGTAATCGAGAATGAAGCCATATGAAACTGCCGACATTTTTCACCCTTTAAACCTTTTTCTGCAAAAACACATGGGATATAAAATTCGATTATGGCATTGCTGCACTCGATATAAAAACTTTGAGATTCATTATTATTACCAGACCAGCGCCATAGCTATCGGTTGTCCTTTGTCTTTTGCCGGTCTTCATACCTCAAGCTATTCCTTACCGACAACTGAGAAAAAGGAATTTCTAAAATGATAGGAGTGTGGAGATAACAACTGCTGAAATGCCATTCAAATGAAATATTATATCGTTGCTGGAGACTTCAGCATGGTGTAAACAAGTTGTTAGTGGCCAGCTAACTATATGATGTATCAATTTTGCCGAGTGAAAACTAATCTAGTGCCAAGTATGAGAATAGGAATAATGATTCTTGGCTAAAGTGCACCTTACACGGTCAATATTATTGAAGCAATATCGTTATTGATCAATATATTGAACGTATAAGGAGTGCATTGAAACAAAAATATTGATGGCAATAATATTGAGAAGAATCAAATCGATTTGATATTTATTGCAGTTCCTCCAATATATTGAGGCGCGGTCAATATTATTGACACCGTGTGAGGGGTAAACAGAATATTGTGCAATAAAATTTCAGTAATTCTGGAGACCCCGTAGAGGGTGTTGCTGTGTTTTCCCCCCTTTCGAGATAGAAACTGAAAGACGCGAAAGTGTTCTCAAGATAAAAAAGACGAAGAAAGAAATTTTATTATAATGTGTATAGAGGTAAGTGGTGTGTTTACATCGAGCTGGCGGGGGCCGCGGGCGCGATCTGGGAACGCGCAGGGTGTCAAATTCGAGCGCGGGAATCGAGCTACCCGTACACGTCGAGATCGCGTTTTTATTCCGACGGGAAGTGCCCGAAAGTTGCGCTAGACGGAATTCCTTTTCGCCATTTTCCCAAGAAGTACCCTCACTATGTCGCCTTATTGCTCATCCATTCTTGAAAGATTTTTGTAGTCATCCGGCTCACCGTTGAGTTCTCGAAGCAATTCCCCTTGTCCATGACTCGATCGTTTTTTTAACCATTTTCCAACCACACTTTTCTCTGCCTTTTTTTTCCTTTTATTCAGAACCAAAGCAGATCCTATTAAAAACGATAGATCCATCCTCCCTGACTTCACAATTGAAACTGACACTTTATTGGACAATATTATTGAATCCTGTGAGGGCTGCCGTTTTTTTACCATATATTGCGTCAATAAGATTGAATCAATAATATTGACCGTGTGAGGTGGGCTTAACCATTGTTAGCTTTCATGGCACGATTCTCATTAGTAGTAGTTTGTTCTAACCAGTGATATACCGTTTGGCCCAAATGCTTGTAAATTTCAAATTTTGCGCCGAAAATGGTCTCAAACTATAGGGTTCCACTCCCTGATGACGAATTTGTGGTCAAATTCGATTCTGTCCGTGGAGTCGTCCAGCCGTAAGCACGATAACTTTCGAAGGGATTGTCCTGGGGATTGGAATTTTCAGGGTAAGCTCTGTTGAGTTCGTTAACCAGCCAAATCGTACAGGATATTCCATAAAATACGGACCTACAAATTTTTTTTCCTCAATATCTCAGACAAAACGAAACCCATCGAAATGAAATGCTGTTGTTTCAATTTTTAGCATTTACATATTTCTGGTTCCAGTATAATATCGTTCGATTTTGTTATGTATTTTCTTCCCTTTCATTATTACCACTGTAGCTTGGTTTCTTTTATTGTGCTAGGTTTAGTAATTTTCTGTAACGGAGTATCTACCTGTTGAAAATAAACAACTTATTATTATATGCAAGATGCTCATAATAACCCTCATGCAAAATTTGGTGCCCATAGTGTGAACAGAACCATAGAAAATTGAATTGGAATATTGAAAAGAAGAATATCTATATTTCCATAACAGGATATCCGATTCAAGTAAAATTTATTTTGTGAATCAAAACTGATATACTGAATGCTCATGCAAAATTTTGAGAGGATCGCATGATCATAACAATAGAATTTGATTTTCCTAGTCTGTATTAGTGATAATGATTGATTCATATTGTTTACTGAATTTCATTCGGAATTATTGTCCATATTTTGATTTGGTTGTCTAATTTCAAAACCTTGACGCTTTGTGGATTGTCAACCGAAAAACGTCATCATTTAGTCAAATAGGAGTCTAGGTAAACAGTTCTCACCTGTATATAATAGGTTTGTTCCAACTCAAGAATTGACCGTACAATGATCGTCAGGATTCTGCGCAATGGATAAAATGTGTTCCAACTGAAAATGTATCGTTTGAGAACGGTTTCGTTTTTGTTCCACCCTGCTTCGGGACCATGAGTGGAACGGTTTTGTGATCGTCATTTCGATCCCTGGTCTGGAGCAAGTACTGTTTGGACGTTCTTGTACGGTCAAAGTTTAGACATGCGCATAAGATCGATTACTAAACAGTTTTGTGACCGTCAAATTACCGTACAAAAGTCAGCTGTTGGAACAAAGCTCTCATCATCTATCATCTATCATCATATATCCTTCAAATTCAAAATGTGTAAAATTAGGGGGGTCAAAACCAATTTCTCGATATTCGGTACCCCTTCTAGACATCTATATTATTATTCTCATCTAAACCAGCGTAGCAGACTGCACACACCAAAAAAATTAAATCAAGTCACTCCATTACCGACGAGCGCCCTTCTTCACCACAGAACAAAGGTGCCGTTAAATTTTACCTCATTAAAAATAAATAATACTCAGCCGCCGTCAACTGAACAATTCTTTTAGCAATTCACTCCCCGCTGGGAGCAAGCGGAGTCTGAGGTTTTATTCATATCTGCGCGTATCAGTGCGTTTCTTCGAACAATGCATGAATTAATTATTTGTGTGTGGTCCCTATTTGAATCTTCTCCAGATCTACAATACGATGCAGTGTTTTTAATGGGAAAATAATGCAGTGGCGGATTTCTATTCACGCAAAAAGAATTTTATTCAAGCAAAACTTAAATCGCTTCGTTGGTATTGTCCACTCATACAAAGTAGTATGTAGGGAAAGCAACTTTCGTCGCTCTATGAAAATTTAAGTTATTTTAAGTTCTCAATCATCCATTACTTCGATCTATTTGTGATTGAGTCAGTTGTCTAGCAATCCATTTGAGTTTTTTGTAAGTGGATCTTATTTTTGGAGCCCAGATTTTTGAGACCAACAGACGAGTGACTGCCGGGACTTTCGATTATAGACATGAAAGCTGTTTGCTTCCTTTAATAGTCATCGTTCAATTTTTCTTCTTTCGTCACTATGAAGGCTTCACACTACAAAATTTTATAGGGTCTTCATTCAAAGCAACATGCTTTTAAAGTTCCATCGGCTATTGATCTCAAAACAATCTGGGCTTTAATAATAAGATCCAGCTCAAAAAGATCAAATGAATTGTTTGAGAACTGATTTACTCAACAATAGATCGAATTTATCTATTATTTCGAGAAGTGAAGAAAGTTGCTTTCCCAACGATCATTGGCGAATGCTGGCCGAAACGTAGAATGCAGGAAGCAAATATGATGGCAATATCCCAAATATTGTTCCAATAAATGTTCCATCATCAAGAATTTTTCGTCAACATCTAGAAAAAATGTGTCTGGATAAATTAAAGGATTTTCAAATGTTATATGAGACATATTTTTTTGAATAATCATCCGTATTGTTTTTCCACTTGATTTAATTCATTGATTTATTTAAATAACGATGAGAAAAGTGGTACCTACTTATTGCAGTCAGATTTTTTTTCAAGTGAAAAATAATCACTGTGAGGAATAAAATATTGACAAACGCACTGAGTAGGAGCTTTTGAGCGCTCGTTCATTTGTGGGGCAATAAGACTATCACCTCAAATATTGTATGGGACTTGAGATAGATACCAACTTAATAAAGGCCACATCTCAGCACAATCGGAATAATATTTTGGGAATTATTCAGAAAATGAAATAAGTAGAAATATAAATAAAGAAAATGAATTCTATGGTTTTGATGATGCGCTCCCCTTAAAATTTTGCATGAACATTCAGTATATCAGTCTTCATTCACAAAATAAATTTCACTTGAATCGGATATCCTGTTATGAAAATATAAAGATTCATCTTTTCAATGTTCCAATGTTTCCTATGGTTTTGTTCTTTTCTTCAATATTCTAATGAAATTTTTTATGGTTCTGCTCACACAACGGCGACAAAATTTTGCATGAGGCTTATTATGAGCATCTTGCATTTGGCCGCAATATCCTGTACGATTTGGCATATAAACGAACTCAACCTAGGTATTTAGCACCCGAACTCACTCTGAAAATTTCAAGTCTTGGACAACCCCTTCGAAAAATGATAGTGCTAATGGCCAGACGGCCGACCTCACGGACAGAATTGAGTTCGATCGCTAATTCTTCATCAGGAAGTCGAACCCTATTTTTGAGACAGATTATATTTTAAACGATAACACGATATAGCACTCGTTTAAGTAGAACGATATGAGATTGGTATCAAATATATAAATGCAGCATCTCAGCACAATCGGAATTATGAAAATGAATATGTGTGAAAAAATATCAATAAGAAAATTAATTTTATGGTTCTGATGCCGCGATCCTCTTGAAATTTTGCATGAACATTCAGTATATCGGTCTTCACTCACAAAATAAATTTCATTTGAATCGGATATTCTGTTATAGAAATATGAAGATTGTTCTTTTCAATATTCCAATAGAATTTCTATTGTTCTGTTAACACTATGGCCAAGAAATTTTGAATGAACATTCACTATATCGATCTCCCTTTACAAAATGATTTCAATTGGAATAATTTTCATGGAAATATGAAGTTTCCTCTTTTGAATATTCCAATGGAATTTTCTAAGGTTCTGCTGACACTAATATGGCGACAAAATTTGCATCTTGAATTTGGCCGCAACATTTCACCTCGATTGGTTTCGTTTTGTCTAGGATATTGACGAACAAAACTTTCGTATGGCCATATTTTATGGAACACCTTCCTGTACGATTTGACTCATTAAGAAACTTAATCGAGGCATTTAGCATCCGAACTCACTCTGAAAATTTCAAATTTTAGACAACCCCTTCGAAAGTGATAGTGCTAACGACCGGACTGCCGGCCCCACGGACAGAATTGAGTTCGACCACGAATTCTTCATCAGGAAGTCGAACACTATTCTTGAGACAGATTATATCTTAATCGATTAAACGATAGAGCACTCGTTTAAGTAGAACGAACGCTCAAAAGTGAAACTTTTAGTTGAGGACCGCATCTTTTATTATAAAATCATCCAAATGCACGCCCAAATGCCACCTAATCATTTGGTCCAATTTTTTTTATGTCTGTGCTACATAGATCCGAGTTAATTTGAATGACATTAAAGAAAATACTGTTGTGTGTGACTCATTGAAACCCTTGTAACCGAAAGTTTTTGTTCGAAATTCGAATCCAAATCGGGTGAGAACTACTGTGGAAAAAAGTTGATTTTTTGGCCCAAATCACACCAAATGAACGGCTTTACGTGCCATACAACGAACACTTCCTTGGACAATCGGCAAGAATAATTTGATTGGTGGTACGCTCATTTCCTGCAGAGAAGAAGAAAAGTGATGGCCCTCAAGATCGTAAGATTTGATCCCTAGGACTTCATCTTAAGGAAGTACCTGAAGTAACAGGTCCATTTCCATAAGCCACAAATAACAGAAGTTCATAAACGTTATACCAAAATTACCGCTGAAACAGGAATTTATTCAGTAGAGTAATGAAATTGGAAATGATACGCACCTGTGAGAAGTCGAGGTAGACATTTGAAAGATTTTGAATTCCATACATAAATGATCATGTATAATAGACCTTTGCACGAGAAAATAATTTTGTTATTTCCTCCTATACAGCTTATTTCATTTCATCTCAAAATCAACATATCAAGGAAGACATTCAATTTCAAATGAACATAACCTAATTATATTCAGCTTCAAGAAAATATAACCCCAAGACGTTGACATGGGTTGATTCTTAAGTGAGGGAAGCTCCAAGCCCCATCTCCATTCTGTTACACTCATATAGTTCGAGATCAAAAGTGCTGAAAGAGCTTAATTAGAAATTTGCTCTTAAGTTTCTCCAATTTTGGACTGAGTAAACTTTTTCTACCATGAATGTTCATGCATATTTACAGCAGTGAATGTGCTCATCCGCCATCTACAGTACCAAGTTTTCACACCCCATAATTCAGGAGAGTGGCACTTCGTAGTTAAACAACAAATCTCTGAATATTCATCTGAAAACGGATGTATTCATTACTCAGAATTGAACGGCGTCATAAGGAAACTTTCACGCAACTAGGTAGATAATTAGAAACTGTGGAAACGAGTGCTGGTCACCGAATATTTCCATTTATTATTTGATAAGCCCCCTCTTCCACAACTTTTATCCTATAAGTGAAAAAGAAAAAAAAACTATTTCTCCCAACAGGAAATAATAAATCCTTCAGTGAGCTCTTCAACTGTTGCTACATGTTAAGATTGAATCCTTTGTCACCGTTTTTTCCTTATTTATTCCCTCTTTCAAAATTCTATAGGCAATCCTACAAGCGATTCAGAAATCCGATGTCCCTCCCATCAAAAGCCGATATGAATTACTGAATGTAAATTGCAGTATTATCTCCAGCCCAGCATCTACTAGATACGCTACTGTATTTACGACTGAATTCGAAATGTAACCGACTACTATGTGTATCGGGTTTACTCTGGTACCGAATTTATTGCTCCACATACGTTGGTCTTGTTCCACCTTTAGCCAAGTCGTAACTCTGGCCTCTGGTAGTCTGCTCCAGCTAAAAATCTCGCAATCTGATAAACAAGAAAGATATAAGTGCCATTTTAGGCGATACCATCGAGGAGAAGCTGTTTTCGGTTGCCTCATTTCGCAGGGAATACAAGGAATGTTTTTTAGGATTTATTGGAATGTTATAGAGTAATCTGAATTGCGATGAGACATACAAGGTTGATGCTATCAGAACTGAGCAACGGAGTATATTTTCTTCATTATAAATATTTAGTTCTGTTCTTGTTTGAATTTTGTTTTCATGGGTAATATTTTATCATTGTCTGGTGAAAACCAATGAATATAATCATGCAGGTTTGGAAGTCCCTTTCAATTCAAATAAAAAGCCTATAGACTACAGGCCCGTGTTGAAAAAATTATGGGTCATTGAACCACCAGGTGACCTATCTAGAACGATATATATATATATTGAGCAAGAAAAAATACAACAAATATTTTATCTTATACAGCTAGTTGCCGTCTGCTCAATCCCTTCCTTCGATATGAGAGCATAAAATAATAAGATTCAGCACTATGCCGTCACTTGTAAGCTGTCCAACTGAGTGCAGGTGAGAATTCGAAAGTACAGGTAGAGTGGGTACATTTTGGTCACATATTTTTGTACGGCATTCTTACCATCGATAGATCCGTGAAAAATAATAAGAAAACGTGTAGCGCCGTAAAAAAATGTGTGGAGCCACAAAGACGAAATTTTTTCTTAATTTTCCGACAATTACCAGGGTAAATTTGGTCATTTGATTTTGTACGGCATCTGTGTCATATTATTTCAATACTGCTTCTAATCCATTATTCCGCAACGCCGTACAAAAATCATGCGACAAGGGGAAAAAATCTATAGGGTTGCAATCCCCTCTCTTTCCGTGGTACAGGGGGTGATTTGACACAACATGAAATAAATTTAGTTTGAAAGTATTTTATGCAAAGATAATATTTTTTCATATGCCGCACATTTTCGTTGGTCCAAAGGGAAAAAAAAGCCATTCATTTGTACTAATTTTCAGAGTCTTTTCGTGATTCTAGGTTGTAGTTAGAAACTATGTTGAATATGGGTTTGTATTCTATCCATTTATACCAAAATATAGGCATATTGTCGCTGATAATTCCAAAATACAACATATTTTTGAGAAGTACTCATGACACTGAAGTTTGCAGTACAAAATCATGCGACAAGGGGCCGGTCTGCTAACTTCAGTGTCATGAGTACTTTTCAAAAATATGTTGTATTTTAGAATTATCAGTAACAACATGTCTATATTTTGGTATAAATAGATAGTATACAAACCCATATTTAACATAGTTTCTAAACTAGGAACCTAGAATCACGAAAAGACTATGAAAATTAGTACAAATAAATGGATTGTTTCTTTTTTTTCCCTTTGGGCCGACAAAAATGTACGGCATATGAGAAAATATCATCTTTGCATAAAATACTATAAAAATAAATTTAATTCATGTTGTGTCAAATCACCCCTGTACTACGGAAAGAGAGGGGATTGCAACCCTAGATTTTTCCCCCTTGTCGCATGATTTTTGTACGGCGTTGCGGAATAATGGATTAGAAGCAGTACTGAAATAAAATGACACAGATGCTGTACAACATCAAATGACCAAATTTACCCTGGTAATTGTCGGAAAATTAAAAAAAAATTCGACTTTGTGGCTCCACATTTTTTACGGCGCTATACGTTTTCTTATTATTTTTCACGGATCTATCGATGGTAAGAATGCCGTACAAAAATATGTGACCAAAATGTACCCACTCCACCTGTACTTTCGAATTCTCACCTGCACTCAGTTGGACAGCTTACAAGTGACGGCATAGTGCTGAATCTTTTCATTTTATGCTCTCATATCGTTCTAGATGGGTCACCTGGTGGTTCAAATGACCCATAATTTTTTCAACACGGGCTTGTAGTCTATTACAACATTTTACTAATTTCAATTTTAATCTGAAAAACGTTGATCAAGGAGTGTTTTTGGGGAGATGAATCTAGGGTTAGAACTGATGTATAGCTTGGGCCAAATCGGTGTTCTCTTTAGTTTGAACTATAACTTCTAAACGCATAGATATTGTGAAAATTAATTGCCGTCAACTGCTCTCCTCTATCTTTCTTTGTTTCTGAGATATAATTCAGAATTGAAATTGAATCAATTTCTATCTTGGTTACCTCCGCTTTTGTCAAGAAAAATTTTCATCGTAGTAGCCGCTCGGCTCATATCGTTAACGATAATCTTGATCTCTTTTAGGTACTATGAAATGAACTGACATTGATTTTTGAGCTCTCGTTCTACTTGAAGCTTGAGCTGAAAATAGTCTCAAACGTTCAGGTTTGACACCCTGATGAAGAATCCGTGGTCAAACTCAATTCTGTCCGTAGGGCCAGCCGGCCGTCCGTCCGGCCGTTAGCACGATAACTTTCGAACGAATTGTCCTAGGGACTTAAGATTTTCAGGGTGAGTTCGGGTTCCAAATGCCTCGGTTGGCTTCGTTAACCAAGTAAATCGTACGGGGTGTTTTATAAAATATGGCCATTCAAAATTTTTCTTCCTCAATATCTCAAAAAAAAAGAAACCAATCGAAATGAAATGTTGCAGCCACACGCAAGATGCTCATAATAAGCCTCATGCAAAATTTCGAGGCCATAGTGTTAACATAACCCTAGAAAATTCAATTGGAATATTGGAAAAAAGAAACTTCATATTCCATAAAAAGCTATTTGATTCGAGTGAAATTTATTTCGTGGATGAAGATTGAAATACTGAAATATAGTTTCAACAGAATCATAGAATTCCATGGTAATACTGAAAAAAAAATCTTTATATTTCCATAACAGGATATTCAATTCGAGTGAAATTCCTTTGGAATGAAGACTGATAAAGGTACTGAATTTTCATAAAAATTTTGTGGCTAAAGTTTCAGAAGTAACAGAAAATGGAAAATTCAATTAGAATTAATTTTCTTCAATTATTCATTTTTTCAGTATTTCATTCACTGAAAAATTTTCAGAATATAGTTCTGATTGTGCTGAAATCCTGAATTTATAGATATGGTATGAATCTCAAGTCGCATATAAAATTTTGAGGTAAGAGTCTTATTACTCCACCAATAAACGAGCGCTCAAAAGCTCCTACTTAGGGCTTTTCTTGAAATTTTTCAATTTTATCTTGGCTGGCATAAACATTTTTTTGCATAAAAACGACACCCAATTATAAAGAAAAAGCATGACACTTTTTTGCCCCAACTTGAACGTAGAATTCAAAAATCCATATTTGTGACTTTCAGCTATTCGTCTCATAACTCGAAAACAAAGAAAGATCTGAAAGCAGTTCACGGCTTCTATTTTCCTATATTTGTTGTTGCTTTGTGGACTTCTCGTATTAGTAAAGCTAGCGCCCAAGCCAATACAATCATTTTTATATTGTCTGTCAGTATTAGGTAACATGTTAATAAGTGGTCCTGAAATATTCATATCACATTCAACGAGATCTATAATTCTAAATTTTAATTGGATTGGAGCATTGCAAGGCCAATATTCGAACAACTCGACTCATCTTCCAGTTCAACAATAATTCCTTCTAAATTCTGCTGGGGTCGAAGGTCGGCCCCTACCAGGTGGTCCAATATTCTGCATAATTATCATTTGAAAATGCGAAACGAATTAAGCCTATCATTATCAACACCCTGACCACGAAAACCATCAATTACATCTTGTATAAGTATTCTTTAATGCTCAAAGTAGTCTCATTTTGGCAAGGAACCGCTAATCACCGAATCCTCCATTGGAAATAGAATCATTCCGAATGAATTATTTATAGAAATCAATCGCCATTTCTGGATGATGATAGACTGAATTGATGGGATTTCTAGCGCAATTTAAGATAATCGATTAGTTTTTGTTTCAATCAGTTATGAAAGTGCTTGCGGTCGCTGTCCGATGATCCATGTTGTGTAATATTCGGTTACCTTGAAAATCACCAAGGTCGGCACGATCGATATCTAGGATGAAAAAGATAGCTGACGTCCACTGCCTGTGGTTTTTACTGGTGCTTCTACTTTTTAAAGGGTCAAACTTTGAGTCGGAGAATACGTAACAAAAATGAAAGATAACATATATCTACACGTCTGGCAAAGATGAATCTATGAATAAAATACCATGTGTTGAATGAAGATGCATAACGAAAGCTGTAAGTGAGGAAGCGCTAAAAACTGTCTGTCGAGGCCATCAAGATATAATAGAGAAGAGACGCTATGACATATAATTGAGTGAGGAAAAAAGTACCACTGGGCGGGGCTAAGTCGGGGACCAATATGGCGGAAAGTTCAGGGTTGAATTAAGTTGCTAGTTTTTTTCTGTATACAAATTTCATCAAAAAAATATGACGTGTTGGGTCTTTGGGAATCCTATTAAATAAGGTAAATTGAATATCAAGTAACCAATTTTTCTTCCGGCGATAATATACAATATAAAAAGATTTCAGATTACCAAGACATACTAGCAAAAATTTCGAATGCGGATCTGTTCAGTACTCATCCCTACCTGTGATATGTTTTTCCTCTAATTTTCTTCTTATCTTTCTCCTCTCTGCTTAAAGAAAGCCTTACACTGCACGATAACATTTTATTTTATATTAAATAAGCAGAAAAAATCACAATTTAACTAGAAACAGGCGCAAGAATCACAATTATTCCTCCAGAAAATTTAACGAATGTTAATTTTGACGTTAGGTGGTAGTAATATGACGCATCTAATACAACGTTCATTTCAATGATGGCTACTCTATACTATCCTATCTCTATGGTCGAGGCAGTAAAAGGGAGCCAGAATTCGCATGGTCAGATGACACTAAGGCAGCTGATGCTGTTGATTTTAAATCAAGGACAATTTGGAGCTGTGAAAAATTCCTCACAACAAGCTTATTTGGACACCAACCGAAAAGTACATTCAGGAGAAATCACTGACGCCCTTTGAAGACATCATGGTATCATACATACTGAAGGGCGTAGGTGAATGATTGAAAAAACAGAGAAACACTCTCAGTGGATGAACACCAGGTTAAAGAAAAAGCAAAGAGACTGATTTCACCTTCAAAAAAGGAGACTCAACAAGGTATATCGGTGTTTGAGAAACGAGTTATGACTGCTTACTAATGGTCTTTGCACAGATTATTGTTTTGTGAGATACGAGTATCTCCTGCACAAAATCGGTAAGGAGTACTTCGATATCTGTTGGTTATGTGGATCCGCCAACGACACACCGAAAATATTCTTCCATGCAAGATGTTGACTCAGACACTTAACCAGACTTCAACTGTGTGGCGCGATCTTGACTCGAGCCGATATAAGATCGAATTCTTCTAGGAAAAAAAAAATTTTTTGCGGAGGAGGTTGCATTCCTGGGTAACACATAGCTCAAGTACAGTAACGCACAAACTACCTCATTGGTTTGCAAGGCTAAAAATTCTTCACAGTGCCAATTAACCATAATCATAGCTATTGACAGATGTCTAGATATAAATCAAGAGAGAAACTATCAGCCATACACACAGGTAGTCAAGTGTATTATTCCACCCATCCCTCTACGGTATAGGCGATTGGCCGAACCTACCCTAGTTGGGTACATTACATGCTATTAAAGCACTGAGCTTCTAAATCATCGACTCAAAGATAATCCGGGAGTGCCGGAACGAACTCAATGAGGTAGGCACGACAAATAAGTCTTTTTAATCTGGGTTCCCGGCTATTCGGGCAAAAAAGGAAACGAAGAGGCCAATACACTTTTACACTTGCCAAAGAGGGCTCACGAATGTCATTCATTTGCCGAGAACATTTCTGTGGTATAGGTAAATGTACCTATAAGGAGTTCCTGGAGAAGGAGAAAGCCGAGAAGGAATAACTCTGGCGGAATCTCCTAGGGATGGATCATTCCAATAAGTTCCTTTGGAACTTTGAAACAGCAAGATCCATAAGATACCTCGATCTTGGTAAGATACAATTACACCTCCTCACTGGCTTTTTATAGGACACTGTCGAGTGTAGATACTATGGGGAGGAAAAAAAAACCCATTCATCTAGTAACGGAATGCTTTGGCATTGCGAGCCTAAGGAGAGAATGCTTGGGCGGAAAACTTGTAAGAGTGAGGAACTAGCCTAGTGAAGCCTTCACAGATATTGGATTTCTTCAGATCTCTTGAACTGGAAGGCAAGCTGTAAAGGGTGTGGTCAGAAGAGCTCTGTGAGGGGGCACAATAGATCTTGAGGTCACAGTGAATTTGTAACTCTTTTTTATACTATGACTACATATGTATAACAAGCAGAGGTTTAACGCGTAACATCGCCATGAATACAAAAATAATGAAAACCAATATCAAACTCATACATTGGAGCTAATCTCGCCCTCGTTCAAGGCAAAATGCAAGGAAGAGGTATCAAACAGAGCATAGGAGTGGTGTCAAACAGAGCGATTAGCTCCGAAATATGAGTTCGATATTGGTTTATTTCAATCGATTAATATTATTCTCTGCTCTCATTATTATTTTTACTACATATAACTATAACTATGATCTGCTACAATACAAAATTATTTCATAGAACGAGCTACTATTACAACAATTCAGTCCTCGAAGTCATCGATTATAATATTCAGACCATAAATCTTCTTAGAAAATTCTTTCACCGATCATCGAGCCGGTCCGAACATCATTTCTCGACTTAAATTTATCATAAGTGAATCCATTTATGCCCGCACTCATAGTCGATGCTCCGTCAGTTCTCGTACTCAAGCAGTTCTCAAGCATTCCTTTTCATCTCATAGTACTTAAGCAATACTTCGTTGATGCTCAGCTACCGACCAACCTTGTTACGTGCTCGGATGTCGAACTGTCATACAAATTGTCAATATTCAAATTTCAATGTAAATGGCGGATCTCCATGGCAACTCAGCAGTGATACCACAGAAAAAAAGTGAAAATAACCAGATTCCGACAATGTTCGAATTCTCCGCCGAGTTTTGCCGAAAGTTTGTTTATGAGATACGATCGTCGCTAAGCATGCGAGCTCGTCTCCGCCGAGCACGGCTTTGAGTATGAGTTTGAGTTGAGATCTGACGGAGCATCGACTATGAGTACGGGCATTAGTTGTTTTGAGACATTTTCCGCTCTACAATTGAAAATTGAAGTTTATTAGGTGATCAGATTAGATTGGAGGTGGAGCGATAAATGCTTTGCTAAACCTGACTGACACCTTGACCTAAAGATCTATTGTACAACCTAGCGCTTTTACCAGTCAGGTAGCAAGGCCCGCGATTAGCTTTACTACTTTCCTGGGTGCTGCACAAATTACTTTTTTCGGTTTTTAGAAAAAGGAGCCAAAATGTCACAGCTTTCTCCCAAGGACAGCTTCACATTTGCATAGCAGTTGTTCAGCTGTCTCGGTGGCTTCTTGGCAGAAGCTACAGGTACCGCCAGGAACCTTTCCCATGTTCCAAAGGTGATGATTCACTGAACGGTGTACCGTGAGAATGCCTGTCAGTTTCCTGAGTTCTGATTGAACCTTTTCAGTCCAGGTCGTTGAATATGAGAGGTATGACTTATCCTTCGATCATATAATTAGGTAATACTTCACCATGTTGACTTCTAGGAACAAACACGTAACATCATAAATTTCAAACCAAAATATTCACTGGTTCTATTTATAATTGGAATATTTAAAATGAAAATCAGGTTGACAGACAAACTGAAGTAACTCTTCGACCAAAGAATAAATGAGAATTTATAGGCAATGCAATGGAATTGAATGCCTAATAATACCTGCATCTGATATCCAGTGACAATGGAATGTCATTTAAAATCCATTTCTTACTACTAGTACTGAAACGGAGGTTCATAAGTATGCATGACTTCAGTGTGGGCATGGGGGCTTAGGCTCATATTCAATATCTCACCTCAAGCTCTTAGTTTATCATCTTCGCTTCGACTAGAGCTTAAAGCTTTTAAACGCCTTCAATGATACGACATGAATATCAATTTTCCAGTACGTTTCCTCGACTCATGTTTGTGCTGCGTGCAAGAAGAATTATAATATTCACGTATAAATTGCTAATATATGCCGGGTATCATTTCACTTTTACGCAGTATCATAAAACAAGCTGGTTTGTAGATCCGTATCTCGGTTCACGTGTTCTTTTCTGCATAATTTGCTGAATTGAACATTTAGATAATAGGCTGTCTGGTTGGGTTGAACGAGTACCAGTTGTCTCTGTACATGACTGCGCGGAATGATTAAGGGACGATTGTCTGGAATAAGAGTGTTATGAACTGCTGGCTTAATAATGATACCCAGATACATGGAAGAGGAATTTGCCCTTATAACTTGTAAGTTCATCAGAGCATAGATTTTAAATATAGTGGGATATCCGATATAATTATCTATACTCATCTCTTCTAAATTTATCACTTGACGATGACACATTTAAATATAGTCCATCCAAAAATATTTGACATCTAAGGAGGCAGTGAAAAACCGAAATTTAGTTGTTAGAAGCCAATACAATAATTTTTTATTTGAGGAATTCAGGTTGGTATTGCAAATAACACTGACAGAACATAATAAAGGGTTTTCCAATAGGAGGTATTATCCTGAATAGCCCGCTATTTCGGCAGATGGTACGTTTGAAGCTGTCATTTTTTGACATTTGACAGGAAGAAACTTCACCATTAATAAGAATGGAACAATACACGCTTGAAGAATGCATTGAAATTCACTAAAAAAATGCTGAAAATTTGGCAGAGACGGTTCGTAAAACTCGATCATTTTTGGGTAGTCGTGAAGCACCTTGTCGGACCGCAACAAAGAAATTGGAGGGACGAGTAAGTGATGTGAAGAATGAAACCCGTGCATGTCGCTCAAGAACATCCAAGAATATTGCTGCTGTAGCCGGAAGGCATTCCACAAAACGTCATTAAATTATTGGACTACGTGCCACGCAAGCAACAAAACCATTGATCTTCTGCGGGAAAAGTTTCCAGACCGTGTTATCTCTCTAAGAGGTGATCACAATTGGCCACACTTGATGAATTACAAAATTCATCTGCGTGTGTTTTGACCTGCATTACCGCTCATTGAATAATATACTATTTTTTTTTCTGATCGAATCAATAATGAGCAGTATCGCCTTAGTTACCATATGTCATAACACACTCATATTTTCCAAGGGAAATATGAAACGTCAAGTCTTATTGTCCCAAGGGAAATATGAAACGTCAAGTCATATTTTACTAAAAAAAGTATAATATGCAACCTTATAACATCAGAAAAAATTTTTGGAGCTTCTATCAAAAATTTCTTAACCTGCTCCCGGGACAACACTGCTGATTTTTTTGGAACGGATCCTTTATTTTTGTTCTTAAGAAATACTTCCACTTCATCGAATAATTTGACATTTGTTTTTTCCTTCAAATGTAGCATGGATCTTAACATAGATATTTTTGGCCATAACGTGTTTGATGAATATTCCTGCAACAGGAGATCGAATGAATTGACCATACATTGAAAAGAACAAGAATCAGAGCAACATACCAAATCTTCAAAATATGCTAGCAAAATATTTTCGCTGACACAGTCCACCAAACTTTTTCTTTCCAATCCCGAAAGCCTTCATACTCTTTACTATAGGCAGCTTTAGATTTGGCAGGAATAAAAAATTCACGGACTTTCGCCGCTTGAGTTTCGACGTAGTTCGACATTATTTCAATAATTTTATTTCTGACTAGACGTCAAAGTTAACCAGTCAACCATGATTCTCACAAACACGGCCCATAGCAACGTTAAAAATCCAATTAGATCCAAAATTTACAATATAATATTAATTTTTCCATTTCAAAAACGATATTGTATCGATCAGAAAAAACTATTGATTACAACACGGGAAATATGAATACATTTCCCACGGTTGTCTATACATCCCTCGGGCTTCGCCCTCGGGATGTAACTAGGACAACCTCGGGAATATACTATTCATATTTCCCTTGTTGTAATAATAGCTATACTGGAAAGCAAATGTTCATAATAGATCATTCTTCAAATATAAAAGCATTTAGAAACCACTGAATATATTCACTTCAGAATTGTAACATTCATTCTTTACCACACCCGCACTAAGAATTTTTTTGTCACACAGAATTTTTAGTCTTGTAGCAAATTCAATGCCATTTCAAGGTATGTAGTTAAATTGGATGTGTTACAAGGTTTGCTACAGTATAATTTCATATTATGAAACTTAAAATATTTCGGTAATCAAGAAATGTTATATTGATGAATAACCATTGACCATCAACCATGTCGTACACGAAATTTTTTTTATAAAATCCTTTTATAAAGAAACCCTGTATAGAAGAAACATCGCTTTGAACATTCTTAAACCAACAATATTTTATTCCCAGGTGATAAACCACAAAGCAAAACACAGGCAATTTTTCAACATCCATCAACTCGGAACGACGCAATTATAAAGAAATCAGTGCACTAATGCACTTTTCTAAACAATAGCAATGATATAGTTATTCCTTCTTATGCCGTAGCGTCTCTGACAAATAACAGTACTTAGCGCGCCGAGAAAATAGTTCTTATTCTCGTTTCATGTGTCACCTTCAACGAGTTTTCCGGTGTTTCCTGGTAAATTACCTACTTATAACTGTCTACTCTCATTTTACGGACATTTAATGATTATTTTTTAGAATCAAATTGCGGTTTGTCGTCTCCGAGCGTAAAAAGGCAGCGGTGATAATTACGGGACCATCGTTTAAAGATAAAAATATATCCTATTTCTTTGAACGCAAGTCGAGAACGATTCTGTGCTCCTTTTAAGTCGACCTCCGATCGTTTGTCAATGGTTAACATATGGCTCACTGGAGTTATGTCCGCCAGTTTGCACGTAGCTGTACCCGGTAGTTTTTAATTGCCGAATAACGTCCGCAATATGGCAGGCATAGGAATTGAGTCGCTGTTCTTGGACGAGGAAGTATGTGGTAGCGTAATTAACGAACGGAGACAAATAACTGTGAGCTATGGTATGCTCGTCGTGAATAGAAATCAATAATGATGTAGTGATTGGTGTTGTTTTTCTACAAATTAATTGTCACTGCTAATCAATCCTTATAGTTGCCGAAACTAAAGTTTGTATGAGATTATTCGTGGACGAATTGAATATTCAATATTTTCTTCAAATTTTCAGCAAATCGAAAATTGGTTTTCTATTCCAAAAGTATGATTCAGTGTTTACTCAAGGGTTGATGTCAGAAGTGAGACAGAAATACTGGCGGCCTACATATGTACTCAGGAGTGTCTTAAAATGAACTTCAACCAAGGACCATAGAACAAGTAGTAGTTCTTTCCCTATGCCACAGACTGCCAGAGGCCACTCTGAGATCCCTGAAATCCAGGCGCAGATCCAGGCCCGACTTTTGGGCGGGGGTGAACTTTAAGATGTTCAAAAACCGAAAAGTACTGGTATCTTAGGAAATGTTAAATTGACTAAGTTGAGTAGCCCCAATCAAAACTCCATTCAGAAATTGGGTCAAATTAAATTTTTGCTCGTCCTGTAGTTATTTTACCCTTAGTATGTCAGCAAAATTCTAGGTGGTAGAGGGCCATTTGGGGGGGGGAGGAACTTTTCTCCCCTGGATCCGCGCCTGCTGAAATCATACTGCTAGGGGTCTCTGCTAACCTGAGAGTACACTATAAAGCAAATACCAAGAAGCAATTAAGTGACTTTTCCATGGATGCCAATTAACTTTAAGAAAGTTTATCAATGTTAACACCTGCTGGCCCCGAATCTTTCTATGTGCTTGGAAAAGACCAATATCAGGCATCAGTGCAGCAATGACAAAAATTCGAGAAGCTCTAACCTACCTATACTATAATGAGAAGCGGTCACGATCTGAGCTTTCGGTGATGGTAAGACTGCTGACAGGACACTGGTCGTTACAAATATCATTTGTTCAGATGTCGCTGAGGCAAAAACTGATGGTTGTTGATTGTAAATCAGGAACCATTTCAAGCTGTGAATATTATCATACAACACAGACGAAGTACAACAAGCTAATTATAGTTTGGCTTTCTGCTTCTTTTCCCTGAGTGGGGAAATTAGACAGCTGACACCGTTAGAATTAGAGCAGCAAACACTTCCTTTATCGGACCCGTACGCTCATATCACCCGTACTGATTAAGGCGGAGGTTGATGATAAGGCGAAAAAGAGAGATGCTCCTACTGGAAACTTATTGGACCTTCAAAAGGGAAGGCCCAACAAGCCATATCGTCGAAAACAATTCTGTGCTCCTTTTAAGTTAACCTCCGATCGTTTGTCAATGGGTAACATATGGGCGGCTGTTGTCCACCAGTTTGCACGTAGCTGTAACCGGTAGTTTCTAATTACCGAATAACGTTCACAATATGGCAGCAATAGGAATTGATTAGCTGCTCTTGGACGAGGAAGTATCTGGTAGCTTGTGGAAGGCATCGAAGCGTAATTGATTAACGAACAGAGACAAAGTGCTGTGAGCTATGGTATGCTCGTCATGAATAAGAAGCAATAATGATGGAATCGAGTGGTGTTGTTTTTCTGCAAACCATTTGTCACGACTGATCAATCTTAATAGTTGCTGAAAATAAAGTTTACTCAAGAGTTATCTTGAATGGATTGAAAATTTGTAATTTTTTAAATTTTCGGCAATTTGAGAGTGTGCTTTCTATTCAATAACGAATTAATGTTACCTCAAGGGCTAATGACCATTGATTGTGAAGGAAGGACCACTTGGAGTTGTAAATAATTTCTCACCATACTGGCGAAGTACAACAAGCTAGTTATAGTTTCGGTACCTGCCCCCTGCCTCCAGATCGTTGAAGAAATGAGAAAGCTGGCACCATAGCAAAAAGAGGAGAAAACACTCCTTTCATCGGACATGTGCCCTCATGTTGGGTACCACCCATATTGATTAGGGCAGAGGCTGACGATTGGGAAAAAGAGAGGTACACTCACTGGAAACACACCAAGTCAAAATAAAGTAAAGAAACTGATTGCACTTTGGGAGAGATGGCTCAAGAAGCTCTATGGACGAGAACAATTTTGTGCTCCTTTTAAGTCGAGAGAGATCGTTTGTCAATGGGTTGCATATGGCCGATTGGAGTTATGTCTGCCGGTTTGCACGTAGCTGCACCAGTAGTTTATAATGACTGAATAATGTCCGCTATATGGATTGCCATCAGAGTGAAAGAGGGAACTGAAACAGCCGACAGTCTCTCAATAAGAAGAGCAAACACTTCCTTTATCGGACCCTCAGAGGTCGATGGTTGAGAAAGATGTGTGCCTATGGCTATTCTTTTATTGAAATTATAATAAGTAACCTGTTTACTGTTGGTGAAGGAATTCTTCAGAAATGTGTATTTCAAGGCAGACCTTATGATGAAATTGAACCATTACAAAAATACTGAAAGTTTATGTTATGTTATGAAAATGATGTATTTTTAGTTGATTACGACCAATTCACAATGTACATAAGCTTGAGCAAGCGCAATTCTCCTATAAGCTTACAGATTAAGAGGAAGTGTAACGCTTGTGTTATATCCACTAGGAATCGAGCATAACTGTCTTGTTACTAACTTAAAAGCTTTAGAATTATTATAATTAATTTAAAGCAATGCAGAGTGATTTTTGAGTGTTTCATTAGAAGTTTTGGTAAAAGGAATTGTAATACGAATTTAAGATCTTGTATGCACATGAACTCAATTTGTAGAATATTTTCAAGTGAAAGCTACTTCCGGTTTTACCAGAAATGAATGTAAACTTCACTTCGTTATTTCAAATATAACATCCTCTTTATTTATATATATTTGAATTCCTCGTTCAATTCTGCAATGATTTGATGTTTAATGTACGCAACCACCATGTCGAACGGTTTTGAGTTATAGCCATAGACTTATGAAAGAATGGACAGGACGTGTGAGAGAGAATATTGACTTCAGACAATGATAAAATAATATTAGTGCGAAGCACAGAACATATAATAAAAGCATTGAATCGCATTAGATATTTTTATGTTCTGTCAGTTTTCCAACATTAAGAGAGAGAGATACTGTGAAGGATGGGGTAATATTAGTTTAGTTTAGTCTATGCATCACACTAATATTACTCCATCCTTCACAGTATATCTCTCTCTTATGTTGGGAGCACGAAACTTAGTGCGAAAGTCACGTGACGCCCTGTCCATCCTTTTATATGTCTATGGTTATAGCTTGATCATCAAATTTTTGACAGAAAGATTGTCACAAATAAGTGCTTATATTTTCAAAGTCCATCATTGTGCAGACTTTTTTGCATTAGTGGAATAAAAGGAAGTACACTGATACTTCTTCTCGTATAAATCATGAGGAAATATTATACAGGATGCCTGAAACAGAGCTTCGAAGTGAGCTTCAGTAAAACTATGGAATCTCATATTTTTCAAATGGTAACCATATAATTTTGTAATTTCGATCGATTGCTCGTCAAAAATCATTTGAAATAACGAAGTTTGCATTCGTTTCCGGTAGAACCAGAAATAGGTTCCCCTTGAAAATAATTTACAAATTGAGTTCATGAACACTAATACGAAAACACAAGATCTTAAATTGGTATTACAATTCCTTCCACCAAAACTTCTGATGGAACACTCTGTATAGCTTTTAATTAATTATAATAATTCTAAAGGCTTTTAAGTTAGTGACGAAACAGTTATGCCGAATTTCCTATGGATGTAAACATAAGCGTTACACTTTGTCTTGATCTGTACAAATTTACAAATTGAGATCATGATCACTGATACGAAAATACAAAATCTTACATTTGTATTACAACTCCTTCCTTGGAAATTTCTGATGAAGCATCTAAAAAATCACCCTGTATTCCCAACTGAGTATATTTTAATGATGATATTCTATTCTTCCAAATAGAGGGACATCAAAAACTTCATATTGAGGTAACAGAGAACTGTAATTAATATAACTGAAAACATTCTAATTTTCTTCTATGATTATCACACTTCTTCTTCTTCGTCTTTACTCGGGAAAGCCAGAATTGTTGTATATCTTTCTCTAGCTATTTGAACCATTCTCTGCTTCAGCTCAGGAAACGGTTCTATAGCTTCTTGAAAATCTTTTCTGTTCAACTTGAACAATTCACAAAAATCAGCTGCTACTATGCTCGCTGTCCTAGTTTCATTCATCAGCAGTGCTATTTCTCCGAAATTGGCACCATCAGTTAGATGGCAGACCTACAAGAAAAAATCTTACACACAAGGTATAAGTAGTATGGGTGATTAATCGATGAAAAAGCTTGTATGGTCAAATTAAAATATGGTAACGAGAGAGTAATCAGATAGATCGTATTAAAAATATCATTGAAAATGGCGAATAGAACCTAGTTGAATTTGCCAGGATTTCTAGATGAAAAAGCGAATGCATTTACAAGAAAGAGTTTTTGGAGAAGGAAGACACTGTCAAAGAAGCTATCTGGAGAAATCTTCTGGGAATCGATCATTGCGACCCTGTTAAAAATTGGATGAATTTTTAACCCATCTCTAACTTCGCACTCAACTCTACCCAGCTCTGTGACTACGTTCAGTTTTCTGTGTACATAACCCCCCCCATCGCTGTCAGTTTGAACCGCTGTCATCTCCGTTACCGGCTTCCGGCGAACAATTGCGTTTAACCTCTCATACGAATTGCGTTTCATTCTTCAACTAGTGTAATAGCTACTTGGTGATAATTCCGAATCTTCTAAAGTTACAAGTGATTTTAGTGCCTTCTCGTTTAAAATACATTATAGACAATTAATACGTTTCAGTTAAATAATAACTACACCGACATCATCTCAAGGTACAGTAATTTTTATGAAAAATGCAGATTGATAAAGTTCGGAACATGTGCTTCAATCAAATATCAATTCCATTCATTCTCTCTGATATATTCACTCAATCCTAGCTTATTTCAACAATGTCTCAATACAAAAGCACATTTCTTCGCTTCTCAATCATGTCTGTTCAAATAGTTTTTGGCATTTTCATAAAACATCTCACTTTTCTCACATACTCTCATTCATCCACGCATGTACTGTACCAAATTGCTTGAACTGATAAATAATTCATTTTCAATTCATCAATTTATAATTACATCATCTCAGAATAGAATCACATTTTATTCTTCTCATTTTATCGCCAAGTTAGCTTTTCACACACCTCTCGTAGAAGTCTACTTAGTTGTATAATACTTGTTTTATGTGCATGTAATCTCTCATTATTTTTATACCTCTAACGATTAGAATTCTCAGGCCTTTTAAGTTTCAGGTACGTCTACGCTCAGGTTGGACTCTTCGAGGGCAGTCGCAGACCAGTCGGATTCACAACTCATTACATTCAGAACTCCAAACATGGAATACACTCATTATCACTCTCAGATGGACTGGTTTGCTGTAGAGCTTGAGGGAGTCCAACCTGATGTCAACTCAATAAGTATAGTTTTATCTATTACATCTCTCTTTTACCTGAAAGTTATGGTGCCTGATTTTTTTCTCAAGTTATGAACTTTTCTTATTTCAATATTAGTTAAGATTATGTATTAACTTTTATTATACTCGTATTTCACTTCAATTCTTTAATCGTTGCTACTCATACTTGCTATTAGTTCTATCTCATAAAACCTAGTCGTACTTTATTACAAATCTCTAACGTTCTCGATTTATCAATTCAGCCTTCTGTTTTTCTGATAGTTAGGTAGTTTACATGAAACAAAAACTCTATCACTGTAAACGTTGTGTTGAATGATAACATTGCCTTCAGCTCAACATTATTCTTTTCAATCGGTTTACACCTCATAGCACATAAACATGTTTTACTGTATAATTATTGATGTAGTAGACTTCTCAATTTTTTACATATTCTCTAACATAAGTTTGTACTTCTCTTTCATACAATCACTCTGTGAGATGTTGTAATTTGATCATTTTACTCCATGCGAGTGTCACTCATACTGTTCTGACCTTCTCTACTCTCATTTACTTTTCACTTATCATAAATAGATTTTCTCAATCATACAATCACTCTGTGAGATGTTGTAATTTGATCATTTTACTTCATGCGAGTGCATCCTCAACTATTCTGAACTTTCTCTATTCTCATTTACTTTTCACTTATCATAAATAGATTTTCTCAATTATAGTAAATAGAATCACTTTGTGAGATGTTGTAAATTGTATTTCATTTTACTTCATGCGAGTGCTTGCTCAACTGTTCTAAATTTTCTCTATTTTCATTCTCAAAGTTCTCTCATTCACTTCTCACTTATTGTATATAGAATTTCTCAATATTGTACATACAATCACTCTTTTTATATGTTGTAATTTGACTTGATTTACTTCATGCGAGTGTCTATTTATATTGTGAAGTGTTTGATATACAATAAAGATTTTATTTTACCATCTTCAACTCAATCATTTGGTAACAGTTCACATTTAAGTAATTGCCAAAAATCTCAACACCCTGATTTTTGAACATTGGTCCTTCGAGCCGGATGATTGAGTTGTTACAAAATTATTCATTCACTTCACATTCATCTCAAGGTTTTAGATATGTCCGTCTCAAGTGGAAAAGCTTCTCAAACACCTGATGAAGATGCTCATCTCCTCGCCCCTCCACCTCGACCGACGAGATCTTCCACCTCTTCGCTGCCCGAGTTCGGACCAGAAACTCGCTCATCTGGTTTGCCGACCAACCTCAAACTCAAGTTCGCAACTCAAAGGGACAGGATTCAACTAATGAAGCAGATCACCTCAAGGTTGTCAGTTGATGCAGCTTGGACTCCTCAAGAGCTTCATCAAATACAAGACCAACTCCAGGAGCTCCACAAAGCCTTCGCAAAGATTCACTCATATTTTGAGTCAGCTTGGCCCGACTCATGTCTGGATCATGAATACTTCTCGTCTAACTTCTTCCTCGAGGAGAATTCCCTCTTCCAATCTGCCAGCTCAAAGCTAGTTCAACTGACCACCTCTCTGACTTCTGTGGATTCACAGCAGTCCACTACCTCTCAATCTTCTCAATCTCCTCAATCCTCTCAAACTCGACCACGTCTGCCTGACATCTCAATTCCAACCTTCTCAGGCGACTTTTCAATGTGGCCTGCCTATCGAGATCTGTTCAACTCCCTCGTAATCAAAAACACCATGATTACAGATATCGAACGATTGCACTATCTTCGTACCTCTCTCTCCAACGAACCGTTGGATACCATCTCCAGTCTTCCTTTAACGGAAGAGTCCTTCTCCATCGCCTGGAAAAAACTCGTATCAAAGTACGAGAACAAACGTCTTCTGCTCTCCTCTCAATATGCAAGACTTCTCTCCTCCTCGTTGGCAGGCCAAAAACGTGCATCTGCATCTTCTCTTCGTCAATTCATTGACAACATAATCAATCCTCTCCAGACGTTGAAAGCTCTAGGTGACGACCTAGAGAAGAACAATTTATTAGTGTTTCATATCATTAATAGATTAGACTACACCTCACGCTCCGACTGGGAAACCGCCATCTCCTCAAATACTGAATTCCCAACATTCTCTCAATTAATGGAGTTTCTCGAATCTCGCTCCATAGCGCTAGAGTGGACTGAGGCTCTCAACAAAGGGCCATCTCAAGAACCCTCTCGTCCTCGCACGACGGTGCACACCTACTCTCAAAAGGCTTCTTCTCAACCCAAACCATCTCTATCACTCACCTCAAGCAAATCAATCACCTCAACCACCTCAATCAGATCCGCCTCAATGCCCTCTTACAACTGCGATGATTGTGGTCGTGACCACTTCATTGCTGATTGCCCTCAATTCCAAAAGCGTTCACCTCAGGAGAAAGCTGATGTTGTTTTACACAGAATCCTGTGTACGAACTGCCTCGGTAGGCATCATACCCACTCCTGCAAAACAACCAAAGTTTGCAAAATCTGCGGGAGTCGTCACCACTCTCTACTACATAAAGTACCACTCAGCAGTAAGCCATTCTGCAAGTCCCCGGTGGTGCCCCCTCGAAAGCTTCCTACATCATTTCTCACATCAAATCAATCTACTCAAAAGGAGGTGAGTTCTAGCAACTCATCTCGACAACCTCCAAAATAAAATAGTCTTCATTTACCTCTCTCAAGCCATTACAGCTCAACACTCTCCTAGCCACTGCCATCGCCAACCTCTTCACCTCAACCACCTCACACACAGTTCGCCTACTCATCGATTCTGGATCCGAATTGACTTTCATCTCTCAAGAGCTAGCTAGAAAACTCAACATCCCTAGAAGGAAGTCACATGTTGTAGTAGTGGGAATCAATGGAACAACATCCAAGACACAAGGATCGCTTTCCCTCACACTCAAGTCGACGTATGATCATCAAACCATAACCATTGAGGCTCACATTCTTTCGTCATCGTTTTCTAATCTGCCTTCATTCTATACTAGTTTTCAGCATTCTCCACATCTCCAGAATCTCAAGTTAGCTGATCCAGAGTACCACGTCTCAAGAGCCATCGATATCATTTTGGGGGCTGATGTCTACGGTTCAGTTGTTCTTCCTCAGATGAAGAAAGGCTCTCCATCATCTCCAATTGCACAGCTTTCCATCTTCGGTTGGCTAATACTGGGACCTGTGTGCCACGATCAAGAGCAAGTTCCAGTCCAATCTCCAATGTTCCATACAGTTACAGATGAAGATCTGCATCGTCTCCTCACAAAATTTTGGGAACAGGAAGAAATTCAATCAACCTCAAGCTCACCTCTAACCCCTGACGAGCAGGCATGTGAAAACCACTTCGTCGCCACTCACTCAAGGCTAGCCTCAGGCAAATACATGGTAAGATTGCCATTAAAATCACCTATCGAGGTTTTAGGTTCTTCCAGACAACGAGCCTTCCAATGTCTGCAAGCTTTACTTCGAAGATTCACCAAGGATCCTGACTACTCTCTCCTCTACCATCGATTCCTGGATGAATATCAACAACTCCAGCACATGCAACCCGTCTCGTCAGAAAAGGTCACCTCACGATATTTTCTTCCTCATCATGGTGTTCTCAAAACAGACAGTACTACAACGAAACTTCGAGTAGTCTTCAATGGCTCCAGCCCCACCTCGACTGGTATTTCCCTCAACGACATTATGCACACCGGAGCGAAACTGCAACTCGACGTGATAGATGTCCTCCTCTGGGTGCGTAAATTTAAATTCGTCTTTTCCACAGATATCACGAAGATGTATCGACAAATCCTGGTTCATCCGGATGATTGGGATCTTCAAAGTATCCTCTGGCTCGATTCTAACAACACGGTGAAGACTTTCCATCTCACAACGGTAACTTATGGAACCAGACCAGCTCCATTTTTGGCAATCAGAGTTCTCCTCCAACTTCTCCAAGATGAGGGTCACAAATTTCCATTAGCCATTCCTCCATTGACAAAAGGTCGTTATGTCGATGACATCTGTGGAGGTGCAGATACTCCAGAGCAACTTCTCGAGATTGCCAAACAACTCCTCAACCTGTGCATGGCGGCCGGCCTTCCGCTAGCAAAATGGCAGTCGAATGTGTCAACCTTATCCAACATCGTCCAAGAGGAAAAATCTCCATCTACTCCAATTTCATTTGATGAAAACCCAACTTCAACCAAAGTGTTAGGTCTACTGTGGTACCCTCAAGAAGACTATTTCACCTTCAAGGTCGACGACAATCTATCTGGGTCTTTGATCACCAAGCGATCAATTCTTTCTCAAATTGCTAAAATATTTGATCCTCTAGGTTTAGTTTCCCCTGTTACAATTAGGGCTAAAATGTTGTTGCAGGAATTATGGCTCCAAAAGTTATCATGGGACGAACCTCTACCTCAACCACTCCAACAGAAATGGCATGACATCAGTGAAGATCTCTCCAAGCTGGCCAGCATCACAATCCCACGATGGATCAATACACAGGACAATTCCTATATTCAACTCCACGGTTTCTCTGATGCATCTCAACTTGCCATTTCAGCTGTCCTGTACCTCCTCGTTCGAACTCCGTCCAATGAGTGCAAAGTATCAATGCTTTGCTCCAAAACAAAAGTATCGCCTTTGAAACCTCTCACAATCCCAAGACTCGAATTATCAGCTGCTCTTCTCCTCTCCCGACTCGTTAATTATGCGCATAATGTTTTAGATCTCAACATCTCCTCAACCATTCTCTGGACGGACTCATCAATCACTCTAGCTTGGATCAACACTCACCCTTCACGTTGGAAGGACTTTGTACGGAACAGAGTTGCAACAATCCAAGATCTAACTCCAAGGGCCCATTGGAGGTATATTTCCGGCAAAGAAAATCCTGCTGACTGTGCATCACGAGGGTTAACTTCATCTCAACTTCGCAACCACTCCCTATGGTGGACGGGACCATCATGGCTTTCCAAGTCAGAAGACTCATGGCCAAATCGTCAGCCGGCACCGACAACTGACCATGAATCAGAAGCTAGACCATCCATCTCCATCTTCACAACTACTACTTCAGACTACGCATGGGATCTTATATACCGGTATTCCTCTCTTAATAAACTGTTAAGAATTACCTCTCTCTGTTCAAAGGTTCTCGCACGATTCCAACGTAAGCTAAACCCAGCACACCTCACAAACTTGACCTCAACTGACTTGGAAGCATCTAGAATATTCTGGATAAAGGCAACTCAAGAAGTCTACTTTCCTCAAGAACTCAAGGCTCTTCGCTCACAGACTCCATTTCCCTCATCAAGTATCTTCAGTAGACTCACCGCATTTCTCGACAACAATGGTATAATTCGTGTAGGCGGACGAATTTCCCATTCTTTACTCGACCCAGATAGCAAACATCCAATTATTCTTCCTCGACACTCTAAATATACTTCTTTAGTTATAGATGATGCCCACCAAAAAACTCTCCATGGAGGCACCCAACTCACTCTGGCCACAATCCGTCAAAGGTACTGGATCATTGGAGGAAGAGCCCCAGTGAAGTCCCACATTTTGAAGTGTGTATTGTGTGCAAGACACCGTGGCATTCGCGCTCAACAGCTCATGGGACAACTACCAGAATCTCGTGTCCAACCATCTCGTCCATTCCTCCACACTGGTGTAGATTATGCTGGCCCATTCACTATTAAAACCTGGAAGGGAAGGGGTGCCAAATCACACAAAGGCTGGGTTTGTGTGTTCGTCTGTTTTTCCTCGTCAGCAGTCCATCTTGAAGTTGTAAGTGACTATTCAACTGATTCATTTCTTGCTGCTTTTCGTAGGTTCACAGCAAGACGAGGTATATGTCATACCCTATACTCGGACTGTGGAACCACCTTCATTGGCGCAGACACCGCTCTCAAAGAACTTCTCACAAAGGCCTCCAATCAAAACAAGGCCTTATCCAACCAGCTCCTCAACGAAGGCACTACATGGTCTTTCAACCCTCCAGCGGCTCCTCATATGGGTGGAAAATGGGAGGCTGTCGTCAAGTCGTTCAAACACCATTTCACTCGAACTGTCAAAGATGCGACCTTCACGTTAGAAGAAATTATGACGCTCACCGCTCAAATTGAAGCCATTCTCAACTCAAGACCGCTGGAACCTCTCAGTGACGACCCTGATGACTGTGCAGCTCTCACACCTGGACATCTTCTCATCGGCACTCCGTTGACTGCCCTTCCAGAACCATCTCTTGAACATCTCTCCACATCTCGACTGTCAAGATGGCAATTTATTCAACAACGCACGCAACAATTTTGGACACAGTGGTCAGTTCAATATCTACAACGTCAGCTCTCCATCTCAAAATGGCACCATCCACGTCACGATATCAAGATTGGGTCCTTAGTTCTGATCACAGATGAACGTACACCTCCATGCAAGTGGCCCCTAGCCAGAGTCATCGAATTGCATCCTGGACATGACGGACTTACAAGAGTAGTCACCGTAAGGACGCCCACAACAACTCTACGTCGACCAATTGCGAAGCTAAGTATATTGCCAGTATCAGTAGATTCAGAGGATAACGAGCTGCCTGATCTCCAGTGATGGGTGGACTGAGTATTTCGGATACTGGAGTGATAGGTTCGCTCAATTTCCTCACACATTTCGCAATGGATGTACCCTATTATTATTATAATCAACTCCGTTAATTATGGCGGCCGGAATGTTAAAAATTGGATGAATTTTTAACCCATCTCTAACTTCGCACTCAACTCTACCCAGCTCTGTGACTACGTTCAGTTTTCTGTGTACATAACCCCCCCCATCGCTGTCAGTTTGAACCGCTGTCATCTCCGTTACCGGCTTCCGGCGAACAATTGCGTTTAACCTCTCATACGAATTGCGTTTCATTCTTCAACTAGTGTAATAGCTACTTGGTGATAATTCCGAATTCTTCTAAAGTTACAAGTGATTTTAGTGCCTTCTCGTTTAAAATACATTATAGACAATTAATACGTTTCAGTTAAATAATAACTACACCGACATCATCTCAAGGTACAGTAATTTTTATGAAAAATGCAGATTGATAAAGTTCGGAACATGTGCTTCAATCAAATATCAATTCCATTCATTCTCTCTGATATATTCACTCAATCCTAGCTTATTTCAACAATGTCTCAATACAAAAGCACATTTCTTCGCTTCTCAATCATGTCTGTTCAAATAGTTTTTGGCATTTTCATAAAACATCTCACTTTTCTCACATACTCTCATTCATCCACGCATGTACTGTACCAAATTGCTTGAACTGATAAATAATTCATTTTCAATTCATCAATTTATAATTACATCATCTCAGAATAGAATCACATTTTATTCTTCTCATTTTATCGCCAAGTTAGCTTTTCACACACCTCTCGTAGAAGTCTACTTAGTTGTATAATACTTGTTTTATGTGCATGTAATCTCTCATTATTTTTATACCTCTAACGATTAGAATTCTCAGGCCTTTTAAGTTTCAGGTACGTCTACGCTCAGGTTGGACTCTTCGAGGGCAGTCGCAGACCAGTCGGATTCACAACTCATTACATTCAGAACTCCAAACATGGAATACACTCATTATCACTCTCAGATGGACTGGTTTGCTGTAGAGCTTGAGGGAGTCCAACCTGATGTCAACTCAATAAGTATAGTTTTATCTATTACATCTCTCTTTTACCTGAAAGTTATGGTGCCTGATTTTTTTCTCAAGTTATGAACTTTTCTTATTTCAATATTAGTTAAGATTATGTATTAACTTTTATTATACTCGTATTTCACTTCAATTCTTTAATCGTTGCTACTCATACTTGCTATTAGTTCTATCTCATAAAACCTAGTCGTACTTTATTACAAATCTCTAACGTTCTCGATTTATCAATTCAGCCTTCTGTTTTTCTGATAGTTAGGTAGTTTACATGAAACAAAAACTCTATCACTGTAAACGTTGTGTTGAATGATAACATTGCCTTCAGCTCAACATTATTCTTTTCAATCGGTTTACACCTCATAGCACATAAACATGTTTTACTGTATAATTATTGATGTAGTAGACTTCTCAATTTTTTACATATTCTCTAACATAAGTTTGTACTTCTCTTTCATACAATCACTCTGTGAGATGTTGTAATTTGATCATTTTACTCCATGCGAGTGTCACTCATACTGTTCTGACCTTCTCTACTCTCATTTACTTTTCACTTATCATAAATATAGATTTTCTCAATCATACAATCACTCTGTGAGATGTTGTAATTTGATCATTTTACTTCATGCGAGTGCATCCTCAACTATTCTGAACTTTCTCTATTCTCATTTACTTTTCACTTATCATAAATAGATTTTCTCAATTATAGTAAATAGAATCACTTTGTGAGATGTTGTAAATTGTATTTCATTTTACTTCATGCGAGTGCTTGCTCAACTGTTCTAAATTTTCTCTATTTTCATTCTCAAAGTTCTCTCATTCACTTCTCACTTATTGTATATAGAATTTCTCAATATTGTACATACAATCACTCTTTTTATATGTTGTAATTTGACTTGATTTACTTCATGCGAGTGTCTATTTATATTGTGAAGTGTTTGATATACAATAAAGATTTTATTTTACCATCTTCAACTCAATCATTTGGTAACAGTTCACATTTAAGTAATTGCCAAAAATCTCAACACCCTGATTTTTGAACAAAAATCTCAACACCCTGATTTTTGAACAGTCCCTTAGGAACTTAAGAACTGCAAGCTCCAAAAAGTATTTACATCTCAGTAAGAATAAGCTACGCATCCTCACTGGCTTTCTAACAGGACATTTTATTTTTATTTATTAGGACCATTGCTTTACATCATTTATACCAATGATCTAGTACAGACTGCTAACAACGATGTAGTATTGGTTGCAGGTGGATGCTTCGATAATATGTAAAGCTGAAAACCTAAGTGAGTGTATGAAAAGACTCGAGACTGATATTGAAAATATGAACGAATGTTTCCTCAATAATACTCAATGTTGAATTTGAAAAAAACAAAACTTTTGAAATTCAGAGGAAAAAATGAACAACTAAGGCTGAGATACAAAGACCTTGCAGTTGAATCAATGGAAAGCCTGCCATTTCTGGGAGTGAATATTGATCGCAATCTCAACTCATGTTGAGAAATTATCACAAATGATTGCACACTATGGCTATGTCTTGAGGACTATACGGGTGATGGGGATGGATGCTGCTGTGATATAATGCTTATATTCAGTCTAGGATAAGATATCATCTTCAAGGAAAAATCTACAGAAGCAGAACGGATTTTTCTACTACAGAAAAGATACCTGCGAACGTTTTTGGAATGAAACAAAAAGAAACATGCAAGAAAATATTCAGGAATTTTAATACATTGACACTCTACGGGCATATATACAGTGCGGAACAGCCAAATGGAATAAATTCGATAACAAATAAATGGGAGCGTGTTAGGAGAAACGCGAGTATATTTAGATTTATTACAAAAATTTACATTGAAAGAAATTATTTCATTTTACAAATAATGTAAAATAAACAAAAACATATTAATTTCAATGTAAGAGATGTTCAAAATATTCGCATCGAACGTCTTGTGAAATAAAAAAATTTTCATTCTTTAATGTTAATTTCTGTAATACCTCTGAAAACACTTAATATTTCCGAAATAGTTGGAAATAGGTATGGGACATTGAACATGAATTATTTCTAGAATTTTCTGCATAATCTAAAAAACTAAGAATATACAGGGGTTGTGTTTAAAATAAGATAGTTGGCATATGACACTGTCACATGACACACCCTATATAATTATTTGCTTTCGAAAAAAATGCGCATCGAAAAATACGAATCGACGTGTCCAAGTGTTTTTCCCAACACGCTCTCATTTATTCGTTATCGAATTACCCCATTTGTCTGTTCCACACTGTATATATATATATAAATCAGTGATGTTCATCGTTAATAATTATAGTGAATTCAGAGATCTACCTCTTCAGCATTCCTATAATACAAGAGGAAAAATATTGTACGAGAGGATAAGCCAAACTATACATATTTACAAAAAAATGTGACTTATAGCCTACTGACAGTGACATTTTAACATTCTTTATTTCGAAGATCATGGAAAGTTCTGAATCCACTGTTTGATACCTAACCTCTTTTCCATTGATGGTATACACCGCAACTATACCAGCTATTATGAAATACATGCTGGAGCCTTCGTAGCCTGCTTGAATTATGACGTCATTTGGTAGTAGTATTTCCGGCTTCAGTCTAACTGCAATTCTCTTGATAGCTGAATTAGGCATATCCTTGAAGAGTTGTACATTTTCAACTAATTTCTGGCTGTAAAGAAAGTATAACTCCTGAAAGGATATTAGAGTTATGGTTTATCCATGAGATTTTTAGCTGGGGTTTATAAATACATCTTTCATGTGTGGCGTCAAAGTACTGATAATAAGATCTTCGTCGTAAATACGTCTTCCAAACTTGAAGTCAACATATTGCAAGAGAATCTTATCCATGGAATCTGGAAGTTCCTTGAATTTTGCATATTCTTTCACCTGCCTGGCTAGGTGTTCATGTTTCCTAGTTACCAAACTTGTTCTATTATATATTCTCAATATCATGGCTGTAAAAGAGGCAAATCCTAGTAAATATCAATAAATTACATTTTTTACTTCAGAAACAATGCTTAAGATTTCAATTGTTGCATTGTACTCAGAAATACGAGGCAGTTTTAAAATTTTTCTAAATAGAACTCAGGTTTTGGTTTTTTGTTGACGTGCTTGTTTTTACCCGCTAACTTTCTATTTGATTCTCGAGTTCTGATGAACATCAGTAACGGATAGAGATGGTTTCAAGAACAAGAATTCTCTAACAAGTACTTTCGCATTGGAGATCGATAGTAAGGCAATCAGCTACTTGGTGTTTTCTACCGAAATCTGCCACAATAGTTGTTCCTTCAAAGGAGTAATGCGTGAAGAGTAGCCTGTTATTTTCCATGTGATCTGGGCATTGAAAATTTAGAAGAATTAAAACAGATTTTTATTGGTTTTCTGCTTTATGTCATGAAAGAACTCAAGTCCTTTAAGGAAAGTTCAATACCATTTTATACGTCGGAGGAATTTTAATGGACGTGTGGCTTTCCAGTGTTTTTGCTACGCCGTATTTTCAGGTACCTACATCGTTACAGATTGAATTGAACGCGATTTTTAATAGCGTATTGGAACCTATATTGGTAAGAAATATTCTCTTATATAAGAAATATATACCCTCATCTGTTATTTATTAGTGATTAGAAATAGGGGAAAGTGAGGTAATACGATCCCTAAGGGTCAAATGATCCCCTGCCGTAAATCAGAAACAGCTTGTACCATCTATCCAAATATAGATGAAACATGTTCCCCTGCACCCCTGCGAGTTACCTGTAAAATGTCAATGCGGTGCGAGTGCTTGGCGTGATGTTATTAAAAATAATCAAAAAGTGTGGCTCTGATCTAAGGTAGCATGTTTTTGGACTTTCGTTTTTTTACATGTAAGTGTTTACTGAAATGTTGTTTTATTTGCGGGTATTAGTAGCAGTTAGCTAATATTTAAGCAATGTTCGATCATCGCACGCGGTATGTGAATGTTTTGTTTTGATCGATATTTTGTAATTTGGTATTTGGGGTGAAATGATCCCTTCTGTGTGTCTAAAATGATCCCTGGAATAATTTTACCCCATTAATAGTTTTTGCTTACAGATCATGCCGAGAATTTATAAACGTAAAACTAATCGCCAAAAGAGGCCTGAAGAATAAATGCAAAAGGCATTAGAGATGGTATGGCTTACAGAACCGCGAGAAGAGTATTTGAGGTCCCTGTGATGGTAATAGAAAAAAAAACCAAAGGTTAAAATAAAATAGCTGTAGGCTCAGCTAAAAAGTTAGGTAGCAAACAAACAGTGTTCAACCTGGAACAAGAACTGGAACTTGTTGACATGGAGTCCAGAATAACATACGGGCTGACCACTCAGGATTTCCTAACCTCAGCTCACCAAAAATGGCAGAAAGAAATAATTTACCGCATCAATTTCCAAAGCTAAAGGAAAAGCTGGACTTGAATGGCTTCGTGGATTTAGACGTAGACATCCAGACATTACAATGCGTGCGCGAGGTTTTAATAAGAATGTGGTGGATGAATTTCTCTCGACTTTAAGAAACGCCCAAGAAGAATATTATTTTTCAACCCATCGAATATTTTTGTTTGTGTTACTTGCTTTCATACTTAAATAACAGCAGAGTTTTTTTTATTTATTTTTATTTGATATTTATTAACTTATAGTACAAAATGATCCCTGGGATCATTTTGCCCCTACCCCACAGGGGTCTATAAAATGAATGAATTTACTAAACTTTAACATAAATATCCAATACAAAAAAACTACATAGATGAAAAGAAAAATAAGTGGGCAGATACAAAGTTAAGTAAATTCACTACCTAGAACAATTGAAATCTTGCGGTTTTGCCTTCAACTTCAGCCACAATTAAAATTCTCCCTTAAGGGGATCATTATACCTCACCTTCCCCTAAATGATAGATAACATTTATATCGACACATTCCACAGGATTGCCTAATTAATTCGGTGCGGATGATGTTTAATTCTTAAAAATTCTACTGAAATTTTTCTGTATATTTCAGAAAATTGTCAACCAGTTAAGAGAATATACCCTAGTAACGCTTGCCTGATTTTATCCGGGTACCACTGTAGGGTTGCCAGGTTTGAAGGGATGAGTCAAACACCCCGATTACACTCAGCTCACTTCCACGGCATGTAGCAGGGAAGTGGGCAGCGGCTGAATGTATGTAATCACTATACTTCCCTGCTGCATGCCGCAAATCCTCGTGCTGCCTCATGCTCCCCGAATTGGCGGTTTTTCGGACGGAAGTCAAAGGGACTGGCAATACGAGCGCAGTGAGTGATTACATTCAGCTAGGTTGCTGTGGCTGCGCTGACAAAAGATAGCCCTGTGCTCTCACGAAATTTAATAATTTTAACGAAAATAAGTATTGTTTTTATTATTATCGAAAAAATGTCCACGATGGAATGGAGTAATGAAAATAAAAAAACTATGAATCGCTCTTGATAATATTTTTTCCGGTTTTTTTATTCAATTTTAATTGTTAAAGTGAGAATTATATTTATGTTTTTTTGTCTGTATTTGTTGCCTGGATAAGATCACTGGGAACAATGTTAATAGCTCTGCACACTTCAGGGACAATTATTGAGATAATTGATTCTGAAACTTTGAATAGATAGTATAAACTTCTATAACTATCCCTGTTGCCAGGAATCGCGGAGTTATCGCCAATCTAAATTTTGGGGGAATTGCCATTCTCAATTTCGTATCTTCTTTTTTTATCATCGGTTGAATTTTGTTCAAGAGAAATCAAAAATAATTTCAGTCATTTCATTCAGAAAACTTTCCATCCCATTCCTGTATACGAAACATCGAATAATTGTAAATTGTAGTCGCAAATTGGAATAATATAATAGTATTTAGAACTATTTTTGTTTGAATTGATAGAAAAAGGGTAAATTGATACTGAGGGACTAATTCTTTTTTCTCTACATGTTTTCAAGACACCCACATATTCATACAAATCAACGAGACAAAGCGCTGAGGCTGCAATTTCTTCGTCCGTCATTGCCGAACCGTGGTCACGAGAGCAATGCTGCGGCTGAGTGTAAATGCACACTGCCTTCGAAACTGCTGCAGAAGTATTTCGGGAATTATTGCCGACAACGCGAGTGGCAGTGAGGAGGACTGAGTGTAATTGAGGCAAAAGAGATGAAAATACACTCATCTGTTATTTGATCGTATCTAGTGGCAAATGGAAGCTTATTTTATTCTCAATCCGACTGTATAAAGGGTTGCCTCATTTAAAGTGGATTCAGTACAGGGTGGCCTCAATTTTAGATGGAGATTTCAGACAGGAGCCGTGGTGACAAATATGAGTTGTGCGTTCTACTCTATGTTTCAGACAATGATGAAACGAATTCTATTGATGAAGATTTCTCTCATTCTACAGGGTGTCCCACCGGGAGTGATTATATCTGCCACCGCGGCTCCTGTCTAGAATCTAGATCTAAAATTGAGGCAACTCTGTACTGAATCCACTTTTAAATTAAGCAACCCTACAGAGTCGGATTGAGAATAAAATAAGCTTTCATTAGACACTAGATACCATCAATTAACAGATGAGGGTATTTTCACCTCTTTGACTCACCTCTTCAAACCTGAAAACTCTACAGTGGTACCCGGTAAAAAAGCAGGCAACCATTACTTTTTCACTTCTTTAAGGTAAAGGGTCTCTATAAATGATTGTAACAGCGCAGTTGGCTTTGGATTATGCAAACCACAGAATTCTGTGATCATGCTATGCTCTGATTGGTTAGAGATTAGTATTCTGCAATCCAAAGCCAACTGCGCTGTTACAATCATTTATAAAGACCCTGTATATCCTCTTAACTGGTTGACGATTTTTTCAAATAACAGATGAGGGAAATATACTGAAAAATTTCAGTTAAGAGTTAAGTTAAGAATTCAATATCATCCGCACCAAATTTATTTATGCAACCCATGTGGAATGTTATCAATCATTTATTTCTTATCACTATGAATAACAGATGAAGGCGTATACAGGGTGGGGCAGAAAAAACCTATCCGATTTCAAAACGTTATAAAATTAAAACCACTCAGCTTGTCAAAAAATTTTTTTTATTAACATATCGCAAATTTTATGCCATTTTTAAATTTAAGTTTTGAAAAGCACATCACTCAAATTTCGTCCTTGGGAGCGGATACACTTATTTAGGCGCTCGCGGTAGCTTTCCATGACTTTCACCGTCATTTCCACAGGAATTTCTTCAATTGCCCGAGCAATTTCCCTTCGTAAAGCAAGAAGGGTCCTTGGTCGATGCTGGTAAACCTTCGATTTGAGGTAACCCCAAAGGAAGAAGTCACATGGAGTGAGATCCAGTGAGCGCGGCGGCCAGCCAAGATCACCTCTCAGAGAAATGAGGCGACGGGAAATAGTCCAAACAGTTCAAAATCCCTAACACTTAATTTCTGTGCAACAACCATTTTGTAGGGATGCATTTTGAGGTCCCGGTGCAAAATTCGCCGAATACTGCGGTTGGAAATCGCCAAAGCGAGCGAATGTTTTCGCGCCGAACGATGCGGGGAACGTTCAATCGCGGCTCTCACATTTGCCACGTTTTCAGGTCCTGTTGCTGTCCTGGGACGTCCAGGCGACTTCTTTTTCAATGCTGAACTCGTCTGTCTAAAATTTGACACCCACACTTTAATCGTAGCGTGATGTGGAACAGGATCATGACGCCCGAGTCCGAAATGAATTCGAAAAGCACGTTGTGTAGCAATTATCGAACCGCCGCATTCGATAAACCGCTCAATAACAAAAGCACGATGTTCACCAGACCAAGGCATGTTGACTACTGACAAATGGCATAAAACCAGCTTTCTAACGATTTTTGCCCCACTACTCTACCTGCTCTCTCTTCTGAGAAAAAGGGATTTGAAATCGGATAGGTTTTTCTGCCCCACCCTGTATTTCTTATACCGGATCTCATGCTATGAGTTTTAGTTAGTAAGTAAGTTCTTCTTCTTCTTCGCGCGGTGCCTTCCGGCCGAACTGAGGCCTAGTGGCCCATTGTTTACCCGCATCGTTCTATAGAGACTCAGCTCCTCAGACACAAAGACAAAAATGTCGCGAGTCTGCCAGGAGTGGTCCCTCTCACCATAGGAATAGTAGGTGTGTTGACCTCAACTCATTTAGGTTGCCACAGTTGAATAAAATATGCTCAACTGTTTCATCAGTGCTCCTGCACCACCGTCATAGGGAGCAGCTCGTTAATCCCATTATCTTCAAATCTTTGTTAACCAGGTGACCAGTCAATGCACCAGTCACCAGCCCGAGTTGTTTCCTCTCTAGCAACAGAAGTCTATTTACCTCAGTCTCGAGGCGGTAGAGTAGGTAAGTAAGTAAGTCCTTCCAGCATGAAAGTTTTTGTGGATTTCTTTGAGTGCTCGAGACTGTTGAGAAATTGTTTTTTTCTTCGTAAATGTTTTGTATATTGTTTTATATTTTGCCGAAAAAAGATTTGGTTTTATAAAGGGTATAGATGACCCTTTCCTGAAAAGATCTTTGGTCTTCTCAATTCTCCTGATATCTGAATATCCCAAAAATCCAAACCGACAAAACTATATTGCTCTTACTTTTTTCTTTCAACGTATCAGACGCCACTCTGAACTAACCATGTTTGGGTTCAGTGTTAGTGAACCGTTTACCATTCGAAGTGTATTGCCATGTCGAATTCCCGAAAACCCCGATTGAAATAATTGAACTGGCCGATTTTTCAACTACAGCAAATTTCAGGTTGAAATATATTCTAGAGTGGATCTAGAAGCGCACTGTTACTTTATTTAAGGCAACAATACCATTAATGCCCATATTAACTTCAGACTAATAAAGATTGAAATTCAAACTGAAAGAGACTACATACTCACCAGTAAGAAACGCATTCAGCAAATTTCCACAATGTAATAAAATTAATTGGTGGAATTTAATGAAAATTCTGCCTGTTTCTAAGCCATAGTGATGTGGTTTGATCAAAAAGAGGGTCCTCAGAGTACAGTAGACCATTTTCAAAAAGACCTTGTAATTCCAGCGCCACAAAGCCAAACCATTCATAATCCATAAGTTGCTCAGAAAAGCAAAGTAGGTTGCGTATTCAATGAAGACAATGAAAACAATCACCCGGTTGAGCATTATTTTCTTATGATGTCCCAGTCTTATGATCTGCGTCGGAAAAAAAAATTTTCCGTCGATTTCAAAATAAAAGGTGATTTAATGTGTATGAAATTGATCATTAGTCACTCATTTTAATGCTCAATTTCTGCTATTTTAATGTGCAATCCTTATGGCAACCGTTCACAAAGGTTTCAGAAGCACTACGAGAAATGTTAAAACTCTTCTGGAACATAGTTACATAGAAATTTTGTGATATAAAATGTAAGGCTCGTGCAAAATGAGAATGTATTTCGATCAAGAATTCATACACAATTCAGATTGAGATCGCCGAAAAAATTTTGTAATCAACTCGGTTATTAATCCAGCGACTAATGGTCGTGAACTATTAACGCGATCGCTTCGCTCACGCATTAAAATATCTCGACCATTAGACGCTGTTTAATAAGATACTTGAGTGTGTAATTTTTAATCTTCAGTCAAGAACCAAGCGCTTCCGACAAAAATGTCATCATCAGGGTTCCTCGTCCAGGAGTAAAACCACAGACGGCATGCGGAAGAGTCACATAGACAAAATTCATAAAAATTAATTGAGGCCCAACGGAAGCAGCTCCAACTCAGACGTCGTGAAATGGGTGTCCGACAATTCTTGACCCTCTTATGGGAAATATTGTCAGAGAAGCTGTTCTTCACTGAGGCTTTCGCTGCTAGTCTTGTCCTTATTAGACCATTCAATTTCCGTTCAAGCTTCTCACGTTTTATAGATCTCTGGAAGTTGACCTCATCGTAACAATCGTTCCAGAAATGGTATGGTAATCCAGAGTATTACATAGTTGGTCATAGATGATGTTCAGTCGACATTGAGCTTATTTAACTTAGCATAGTATCGGTTGATGCCTTTTTAAGGATTTTTTCTTCTATGTCCACCTTGATGTCATGGGGAACATTTTTCGAGATCTTTATCGCAGACTGGCGACTTCAGGATGAACTTGACGAAAAAGAAATTATTCCAAACGAGCAATATGGTTTCAAGGCTGATCATTCGACTGAGCTACAGGCGTTGAGATTAAAGAACACCTTATTCACAACAGAGAACATGTCAACACTGCTGTATTTTTCGACGTATCCAAAGCCTTCAACAAGATGTGGCATGGAGGGCTTGTATTCAAGATGAACCAAGTAGGCATAACCCTTCCTCATACAGCTAGTAGAAGCTACTTATCAGGAAGAACATTCCAAGTGAAGATAGGATCTTGTCTTTCTCCCAAGAAGTCCATCACAGCCGAATAACTACAAGGTGGAGTTTTGTCCCCGAAGCTTTACAACATATACACAGCTGGCGTTCCAACTATCTCGTCAACGACCCAAGATCTTATGTTTTCAGATGACACAGGAATTCAACCTTGGTTTGCGCTACTTACAAAGAGCAACGGACACAGTGTTAGAATAGATGTCAAGATGGAAGATCAAAGACCCAAGCTATTGTCTTTAATCGAAAAAGAACACTGACAACCGATAAATTGAAAGTCAACGGCGAAAATATTCCCTGGAAAAATCAGGTCAAATATCTGGGAATAATATTGATATTAGATATCAAATGTATCCCCTCATAGCGAGAAATAGTTACCTGAGCCTTGACAACAAGCTCAGACTTTATAAAAGCACCATACTGCCAGTGATGCTGTATTGCTCATCAGTCTGGGGACAAGCTGCAGCGAACCACCTAAATACTTTGGAAGTAATTCAAAGCAAGATTCTACGTCAAATATCAGACTCCCCTTGGTTCATCAGGAAAAGAAATATCAGAAATGATCTTCAGATTAGAAAGATAATCAATCAAATCCGATTGCGTAAAAAAAATCATAGAAAAAGCCGAAAAAACATTCTAATCCAACTATCGCAGAAGTAATGCAATACCATCCGGATGACACAACAACAATAAAGAGACCGCGAGTGTCTCTTATCCCAAGGTAGCCAAATTTAAAACCGGTTCTTGAAGCGTCACAAAAAAGAACGCCACATTAGAAAACATAAAAAGAAAGCATACAGGACGAGGGGAAAAAGTGCCATGCACAATTCAATATAAAACAGAGGTTCTCAGTCAGCAGACCTGCGGTGAGGAGAAGGTGTACACAACTTGGTTTATACATCAGTTTAGTGGTGTCCACTCACCAAGAAGGAAGAATGCGCAGTTAAGTATCTGCACGTTTGCTGTAAAGCAACGTGTGCATTCATATTTCCCACACACATACACTTTTGCGTGTTGGTTTGGATGTGCGACAAGCGTGAGGTGACGTCGAAAAAAGATCTGATGTTAATGGCAGTGGCGTGTGTTGTTATTAAGGAAAAAATGTCCAAGGTATAAATATCGAACCCGACACTGTGTTGCTAAACATATGAAACGTGCAGAGACTTGTTGCCCATACACGGTCGTTTTGGTCATTCTTCCACGTACGGTGAAGAATGCACACGCCACACGACGGAGATAATTGCGCATTCCAAATTTACGCCATACACACACTGTTTTAACTGTACCCCGTACAACGCGCATTCAAGTCTTCGCGCTTCCCTCTCAGTAAGTGGGCCCTTTAGAAGAGAAAAGGTGATTCCTACTTTGGCCAGGGTCAAGATCTCGAGGAACGTTCCCCATGACATCAAGGTGGACATAGAAGAAAAAATTGCTGAAAAAGCAATCAATCAACACTATGCTAAGTTGAATAAGCTCAATGTCGACTTAAAAATCATCTATGACCAACTATGTAACACTCTAGATTACCATACTTTCCAGAATTTCTTAAAAGATTGTTACGATGAGGTCAACTTCCAGAGATATATAAAACGTGAGAAGCTTGAACGGAAATTGAATGGTCTAATAAGGACAAGACTATAGTCTGTTCAAATGTGAGAAGGAGCAATAACAACAAGTTTGGCACAGCGGTAGGAGGGCCTTCGGATAAGTACTTTCCGTCCAGAGTCGAATTGAGGAGATTTCATAGAATCGTTCAGTTTTAACTGAATATTATTATACAAATGCAATTCTTACAGCACCTCTAAGTGAAATATATACCCGTTCTCATTCATTCTTTATCGAATTTATTCCATTTGGAGGTTCCACACTGTATACACTTTATCAAAAGATATTCTCTATCCAGTACTATCCACAGTCCGTTCCGAGTACGATCCTGGTAGTCTCTTAGGGCGGTCGAAGGGAGCGTTTTTATGACAGTTTGACCAATACGAGCTTTATTGTGCGCAAACCAGACGATTCTGTTTGTTTACAGAGCTCCTTCTTATATTTGAATGGACTAAGGCAGCTGAAGCCGCAGTGAAAAACGCTTTCCTGGTTATATTTTCCATGAGAGGGTCAAGAACTTGCCGGACACGACGTCTGAGTTGGAGCTGCTTTCGTTTGGCCTGAGTATGAGATTGAGATCGACCTATGAGTACGGGCATAATTATCTGCTCAATATTGACCACAAATAGGTGAATCACAACTATCAGTGAAATACTTACATCCATGAGGTTTCCCAAATAGTTGAGTGCGGTGAAAAGTCTGAGCACTCTAACATATCGATTGATAATATAGTACCACCGAGTCCACGGCCCTCCAAAGTAGGCCACTATATGAGTTATGGGCAGACTTGCGATGACATCAAATACCAAATACCCGCAAAGGTAATGCCTGCAAAAATGGCCGAATAAAACCTTTATAAATAGAAAATTGCCAATTTACTTCACTGAAATACAGGGGGGAGTACTTTATTTCAAATATACTCATTATAAAACTTTTTTATCGTGAAGAAATACAATAGTATATTATGTAACGAGCGTATAATAATAGCTTTTATTCATGAGTGAATAGTAGCCATTAAACGCGAGTAGCATACAATACTTTATCCATAACTACTACTCATATTTTTCAAAGATCTCAACATTTGGCGATCGTGACAAAACATTTCTATGACAAGCGTGGAAAAAATCAATTAGACACATAAGAAATTTCTCTATAACTCGTCATCGTATATTTTGTAATAAAAATTGCTTAAATGGATGTGATAAAACTAGGTCAGGTTTTCGACTGAAAAAGTTTACCTACTTTAGAATACTGAAGAAACATCAATTTAAAGAATATAATGTCAAAGCTGTATCTATAAAGCATCTGACAGCAGTGAATAATAACTCATTACGATTCTGTTGATGAAACTCAATAAAACAAGAATAATAATAACATTTAATGAAGCATATTTCTATCCATTTAGATTTCTTTACGACACTGGCCTGATGATGGAATAGGAATGTTCCGAAAGCGATAGCATAAGATTAATAAATAATAATACACTGCTCAACAATTGATAGGGATCACTTACTTGTTCTAAATTTATTTCTGAAATATTCGCTCCAAGATTATAAATTCAGTCAGATATCAGAGTATTTTCAGTTGATAATATGGTTCACTTGAGAAAAGAATGAAAAAATGGAAAGTTGGAGAGAAAAAAAGACTTTATTAGGAACACTCAAAATTCTGTGTTTGTATAACATAAAAATTTTATGATGAAACCACAAGAAGGCTGAAGTTTCGGTTAAGCTAGTACCTAGTTGGTCCCCCACGAGCTCGTCTCAAGCATTCTACCCTACGAGGCATACTTTCGATCAAACGATTTATAAAATTTGGGGCAAATTCGTCCAAATATCCCGAAAAGCGTTAGAAAGGTCCTCCAGGTTATTGATCGGTTGTTCTTAGGTTGACAGTTGTCTAGACATCTCAGACCAGACATGTTCGATGTAATTCATGTCTGGCATTATCGTCAATTAAAATGAAATTCTCGCCCACGGCAGCCGCAAACGGATTAATTATGGGTTCCATAATCATATCGTGATATCTCTGGCTGGTCGTGGTGGTGTTCTGCAGAACAACCAACTCTGTGCGTTGGTTCAAACAAATGCCTCCCCATACACATATAGAACCTCCGCAAAAAGCTGTTATGGGTACCATAAACTGTTCTGCATACCTTCGACCTGTTTCCCTCCAAGCAAGAATACGTCCATCGGAGTTGACCAAACGAAATCCAGAGTCATCCGTAAATAAACATCGGCTCCAATCTTCGAGTGTCCAATTGCGGTGCTCCTCAGCCCATTGCCGTCGATGACCCGTGTTCCCTATTCAAACGGGGATGTTATACCCTCCTACGTGCTCTCAAACCACGAACATGTGGTTGTCGTCTTACAGTCTGGTTCGAAATTAGAACTCTGTTGCAACTCTAGTGATCTATTGAGCCGCGACGCTGGGTAAGTGGGATTTCTCTAGCATTGTGGATCAAAAGACGATCTTGGGCAGCTGTTGTACTGCGCTGCCGACCTCCCCATGAACATAAGCTACTGAGTCGTTTTGGATGAACCTATTTCAAGCCCGAATCCCGACACTTTGCGAAACATTCAACCGCCGGGACACTTCTCGCTGGGACAAACCTTCCTGTATCCACCGTATGATTTAGTCCAATTGCACAGGAGCCAAACGTCTTCTCGGCATGACTGATAAGCTGATATTGTTCTCATTTCTTCAATTATTGTCACCTGCTCGCAAGGTCGGTTTTGATCTGTCGCCCCTCCTCTAGTCAAATCTAATCTAAATCTAAAATTCACCTTATGTGTTGGTACGAGAGAAAAAAACAGATTTAATAACAAATACCACATTGCTTTTCACTCCACCTGTAACAGCCTACAGATAATAATCGATTTCGTGAACAAGAGCCGATGAAGTGAGGAAGACTTTGATATAATCAACTCAAAACATCTTACTTTTTCCTTAGAGAACATATAATGTACAGATATTCACGAGATAACTTGAAAAAAATACAAATGAAGAGAAGTTCATAAGTGATCCCTAGCAATTGTTGATCAGTGTATATTATAGTGTGTTTTCCTGTGATTAATACTTTTTTTTAACAAGAAGATACTATGGAAGAATTTATAACTAATAAATCATTTGATATCATTCGAAATATAGTCTAGGGTATAATAAATCACAAAAACTTTTAGTTTATTTTTTGAAAGTAGACATAAAGCTGTACCTGGACTTTGAGGGCCTAAATCATTCTAGGATGGATATTATTCGTCGATGTAATGTTAGTTTAGCCCTTATAGGCTCATTAAAATCAATTGAATACCTACTTGAAAACTTGCTTCAAATTCAGCACAACGATCTCTCTATTGTTATCATGATAACCAGTAAAGCAATTTATTATTATATCCACAATACAGATGGCATTAAGGCCGTGATAATAGCTATTGCTCCAAGATGAAGAGAGAGGATTCAGGATATTGATACCGTACAAAGGCATGTATATTATTGTTATTAAAAATATGACTCCTATGAAATTTCCCAGTAATATCTGAAACAAAAAATCAATATAATTATATACTCAGAAGAGAGGCGTATATCAGCTATTCTTCATGGAAGATCTTCCTCAACATTTCGAATATCTGTATGAATCGATATGTTGTTTAACAATTATTTTTAACGACTTTTCAAGAATCTAGTTTTTCATTATGATAGTGTTGTGGAATTCTGGAATCGGCACAACAACTGTTCATTTCTCCTATTTTATACAGGGTGTCCCAAAACTCGACGTCAACCCGGAATCGGGTGAAAAGGCAAGTAATACTGGTTGTCAAAAAAATATTAAAAAAAATCTAAGGTCATGATTTTAAAATAATAGGCATTTGAAAAACGGAAAAGCATGCGAAATTCTACAACCTCTGATAGTCTTTTCACTCCTGTTGCCACAAATATCAACTTTTTCGAACTTTTTTTTTGGTGTGTAACCCTGAATAATGCTTGTCTAAACTGTAATTAAAATTTTGATACCAGCTGCTCTAGGTTTCATAAAATAGGGCTATTTCCTCAGAAAACAAATTCGAAATAAACAATTGCCTAGTTTCAACTGACAGCAAAAAAAAAGTTCGAAAAAGTTGACATTTGTGGCAACAGGAGCGAAAAGACTGTCAGAGGGTGTGGAATTTTGCATGTTTTTTCAAATGCCTATTATTTTGAAATCATGTAACTTATATTTTTTTCATATTTTTTCGACAACCAGTATTACTTGCCTTTTCACCCGGTTCCGGGTTGACGTGGAGAATTATTGAATAAGATTCTATGGCTCAAATCATAAAAAAGTGTTCGATGATAGGAAGGATGTCATAGGAAAAAGTTTACCCATGTATTCAAACACGCTTCTGGTTGTTTCACAATTTACGGGGAATGCCAAAAAATATTGAAAGCACCTGTAGGACCTGCAACAATTATTATTCACATTTAGCAAGAATGACTGGAAATGAATTCCGAACACTGTTTTGGCTTTCGGTAATCCTGTCTCAATGTTCATGACCTCAATCATAGTATTCATTCCGATAATTCACCGTTTAATCACACAGCATTATGCCCATAGAGCATGACAATAAATACCGAAGAATTTCAGTATTTTTCATCTCATTCGAAAATTGTTTAGACTTTCTGTAATCCTGGCCCTATGTTCATGACCTCAACAATAGGATTCATTCCGATAATTCACTTCATAATCACACAGCATTATGTCCATTGAACATGACTATAAGTAAATACTGAAAAATTTCAGTATTTTTCATCTCATTTGAAAACTGTCAAAAATAAATAATTAGTGAACATAAGGCCAGGATTACAGAAAGCCTAAACAATTTTCGGAATTTCTTTCAAGTCATTCTTGCTAAATGTGATTAACGATTTTTAAAGGCATTTCCCGTGAATTTTGAAACAACCCGAATCGTGTTTGAATACTATGGGTAAACTTTTTTTTATGACATCCATGATCATCGAATACTTTTTATGATTTGAAGTTTGAACCATAGAATCTAGTTCAACAATTCACGCCATAATCATAGAACCATTTCATCGTAAACAGAACCATCGAACATGAACTATAAATACTGAAAAATTTCAGTATTTTTCATCTCATTCGAAAACTATCCAAAATAAATAATTAGTGTAAAAGGAAACTGCCATTAATTTTTTATTTCAAATGGAATGCTGTGGAATAAATATGGGTTGCCATTAGAAAGTCTCGAAATATTAAATTTTAAGTTCCACATTTTCGGGTCAAAAGAACCTTGCGATGTATCAAAATACTGAATATTTCACATGAATGCATGGATTCTCTACTATGAGACAGCTGAGTTTGGTTCAGTTCGCATATAAAATAATGGAGATATTGCATTTCTAGACTGGCAATGCATATGTGAAAAATTTAACAAGAATTTGTGCATAACTTGGCAATAGTGCATGGCAGAGAAATTATTTCAGTAAGTTATACAGCGAATTTGGTATTTAATCGATGCATAAATAAAAATATAGGTAGTTCCGTTTGAAATAAGAAAGTATATATGCGTTTGCGATAAACGTGGCAACACTGTCGACTTGAAAATATTTTGGGCGAAGATTCTCTTCATCCTCTAGGCTCCACCTTAAAGTTCTCCGAAAACGTCTTGTAGGGCAACTTAAAGGAAAACCCTGTATGTTTCGTATTTCTGATAAATAACGCTTATATGATTCCATTTATCTCTGTGTCTTACGTCAATAAGAATGGATTGTACTCTGATAGGTTTTCATGGGCTGAAGCAGTCCAAAAAATTTCCGAGGAGTTTGAATACTCAATGATCCAATATTGCTGAGTGGGAACGAAGAGGAAATTCTAAAACACCCAGTAACAGAGTGTCTCGCCATTGGTTACGAACGCAATGAATGTTTTGGAGAAAAAGAAATAGGTATAGCGAGATTTCGTCCTTGAATCTGTGTCAGTTGCTGGGATTCATACAAAATTCCGAATTAGATAGCGTATAATAAGGATAGCCCCAAATATCAGCCAAAATAAGGGAGTGTAAAAGAGCCTTGAGGTATATGTCCCACCGTTTGGTAGAGAGTTAAAATGTGCAGGTTGGGTTTATAGTAATCCTCTCAATTCCAAGACAAGAACTGGCAGATTTCTGTTTAACGGGAGCTCTAATTGAGACTCTGAATGAATCGATTATTCTGCAAGGATCAATATTGGGCTCACAGAATACAAGCATAATTTGTCATTCTGATGGTATAATTATTGTATGATTGCAGTCCTTTCGACAGATAAGCAGAAAAAAGGTACACTGATGTTTCCAACATCAACTCTGGAAGCGGAGCAGATGTATTTGGACCAATAATCAGATAGATTCTGGAAACCGATGGTTGGGTTGATGAACGCATTTCAACCAGAAGTTAGCGCAATCGACTGACTCATTCAGTTCAATCGAGGTTTTTAAGGCTCATCATGGTCAAATACACGAACAGTCTAGTCGGCATTAAAGTGCTGAGTTCCAACACCATTAGTTTGAAGATAGTTTGGGAATGCCTAGGCAAGCTGAATGAACTAGGAAAGTAAAACGGAATATCCTTGATATGGATTCCAGAACATAGAAGAAAACGATCATCTTTTGTGGCATACAAAATTCACAGGGAGGGAGGAGACATGCAAAAAATCACTCTGTTCTAAAGCACTCCAAGGAAGTTCCTGAAACTTTCAAAACTTATACACAGAGTTTATCATGGGTCCCTGCCGTCTCGAGGAGCACCTGAGAAGGCTGAAGTAAGAGCGAATCTTCCAAAACCGAGAACAAGGCGACAACAGCGAATCTGGACAGTTTGGATCTGCAATGAATCGAACCTTTCGAAAAATGGACCAAACAAAACATAACAATAATCGAAATATAACGAAACAGGTTGTTTCATTAAAACGTTCTGAAACTCCTGTCATTTGTGCTTTAGAAATTGCATTTTTACTACTGAATGGAACGACACTGGACTGGGTTTTATAAGACTCTCCATGGAGGTTATGGGTTTTGACAAATTGGGGACTAAGTACAATTCACTGTTGATCAGAAATATTGGAAATAGGTTATGGTAAAGTTGACATTGTTTGATGTAAGTAATAAAAATTGGAAGAATTAAGAGTAGCCTGAGCAGTAGCTTCAGAGCGCTCGTTCTTTGGTGGAGCAATAAGACTATTACCTCAAAATTTTATATGGGATTTGAGATTGATACCAAATATGTATATGAATGGAGCATCTCTTTATAATCGGAATTATATTCTCGAAATTATTCAGAAAAAAGGATATGTCAAAAATATAAATTAAAAAAAATAAATTCTATGGTTCTGATGATGCGATCCTCCTGAAATTTCACATGAACATTCAGTATATAAGTTTTCATTTTCAAAATAAATTTCACGTGAATCGAATATTCTGTTATGGAAATATAAAGATTCGTCTTTCAATATTCCAATTGAATTTTCTATGGTTCTGTTAAAACTATGGCTACAAAATTATAGATTCAGTATATCAATCTTTATTCACAGAAGAAATTTCACTCCAATCAGATATCCTGTTATGGAAATATAAATATTTTTCTTTTCAATATTCCAATTGATTTTTCATGGTTCTTTTCATACTATGGCCACGAAATTTCGGATGAACATTCAGTATATCGATCCTCATTCACAAAAAAAATTCACTCGAATCGGATATTTTTTCGTGGAAATATGAAGTTTCTTTCTTTTACTATTCCAATTGGATTTTCTATGGTTCTGTTTACCTTATTGCCACGAAATTTTGCATGAGGCTTGCTATGAGTATCTTGCACTTGGTCGCAATATTTCATTTCGATTGATTTTGTTTTTTGAGATATTGAGGAGCAAAAATTTCAAATGGTCACATTTTATGGAACACCATGTACGATTTGGCTGATAAACGAACTTAACCGAGCCATTTGGGATCCGAACTCATCCTGAAAATTTCAAATCTTTAGGACCATCCCATCGAAAGTTATTGTGCTAACGGACAGCCCCATGGACAGAATTGAATTGACCACGAATTCATCATCAGGGAGTCGAACCCTAACGTTTGAGATCATTTTCGGTTCGAGATTCGAAAATTACAGACATTTGAGCAAAACAATTTACGATAATATATAGCATTCATTTAAGTAGAACTTGCGCTCAAAAAGAGAAGTGCCCTAAGATTGACCTTTCAGGTAACCCCTAGTCGATTAGAAGAAAATGTCAACTGTCATTGAGTAACCCTTTGGTATGTCAGATTCCTTGTGGAATTCTTGCACTCAAATGGATTTTGCTACTCCATTACGGTGAGATGATCAACTTCGTCTTCGAAAATTGAAAACAATTATTACTATTACCTGAAGTTGCTGAACGGGTGTATAGTAAAGTAAAAATATCTGAGGTGCCTCTGTTTTTCCATTCCTATCCTCAGAGAAGACCGAAACACCAACTTTGTTTTCGTACGTTTCTCTGATATCAGAAACTGCTGCTTAAATTTTCTTCTCAGCGGCACGAAACATCCATCACTCAAATATACAGACAAATAGTCTTCAGCAATCGGTAACGTACAAACATGTTTGTCAATCGGTCTGTAATCTCTGGCAATCCTGTCACGATCTCTTGATCTGGCAGCACGTACCTTTTTTGTGGTAAACATTTTTGATACACTGTTCTGAAAGTTTTTTTATTGTTAAGCTGACTTATGTTTTGACAAGCGACTACTGTTCACATGGGTGAACTGATAAAATCTAGTTTTTGTACAACTGTCAAAAAAATTTGACTTTACTTCATCACAATGAATGTGTAAATGGTTACTTGTTTTCAACGTTAAAAAAATCTTTTTTCTACAAACGTCAAAAAATGACAAGGTTCGCGCATTGGCAAGAATATGCGAAGTGACCCTTTTTTTCATTTCCTTCGTTACTATGACACCGTTCGCGAAGTAGTGTGCGAAATACTTACTTCGCACACTGCATGTAAACTATATGGGATTTTTATATTTTAACTTGGTAAATTTCTTGAAATCCACGTTTTCTTTAACATTGAGTGTTGCTTTCAACATAGAATATATTGCCCATAGTTATAATACCTAATTACTTGATTTGGAAAAACAGTTCAAACCAGTTCAATATTTTTTTCATATTAAGCTAAGCGTTTGTAGAAAAAATTTTGTTTGCATCTCATGCGCAAAATACTTTGGTGATCTCGACTATTTTTTTTAACTCGGCTGCGCCTCGTTAAAAAATCAGTTCTCGATCACCAAAGTAGCATTTCGCGCACTAGATACAAAAATAACTATTATCCACTCCTATAAACTAACTTCTATGTGTAATAGTAGCTAGAACACAACCATAGACATGTCTATGAACCGAATAGCGAGTGTTATAATAACACCCGCCCATAACTTCGCTAATAAAAATACCTAGGAAAATGAAATTGTTCACAAAAAAAAAGAATAAAAGGTAGGATCGATCCGGAAATCTATTCAGCCATGAAGATAACGTTCAAGCGATTCATTCCAGATTTATTTTTGGAAAACGTAAATTTTTGAAGTTGAGAAAGTACTTGATTTGATTAGTTAGAGACTCTGATTTGATTCCCGACTACAGAGTACAGAGGTTTGACGGTTGAACGAAATGTTGTCAATGCTTTTGACAACTGTTCAAAATTTTTTTAATGCAGATTAATTCGAATTTTACTGAAGAAGTCGTGGATAAAGTATAGTATTCAATTCGCGGTAATGATCAAAACACACTTGATGAATTACACCACTCGCCTGACGGCTCGTGGTGCAAAATTCATCTGCATGTGTTTTGACCTGCATTACCGCTCATCGAATAATATACTATTATCCACTCCTATAGAGTAATATGTCAATTATTAAACTTATTTCTATGTGTAAAAGTAGCTATAAAACAACCGTAGACATGTCTATGAACCGAAAAGCCAGTGTTATAATAACACCCGCTAATAAAAATACCTAGGAAAAATGAAATTGCTTACAAAAAAAATGAATAAAAAGTAGGATCGATCCGGAACTCTATTTCAGCCATCAAGATAACGTTCTAGCGATTCATTCCAGATTTATTTTTGGAAAACGTAAATTTTTGAAGTTGCGAAAGTACTTGATTTGATTAGAGACTCTGATTTGATTCCCGACCACAGAGTACAGAGGTTTGACGAAATGTTGTCAATGCTTTTGACAACTGTTCAAAATTTTTTAAATGCAGATTAATTCGAATTTTACTGAAGAAGTCGTGGATAAAGTATAGTATTCAATTAGCGGTAATGCTCAAAACACACTTGATGAATTACACCACTCGCCTGACGGCTCGTGGTGCAAAATTCATCTGCATGTGTTTTGACCTGCATTACCGCTCATTGGATAATATACTATTATTCACAACTACTTTATAATATAGCCATATTACGTCTGTGGGCTCAGCGAAACTAATATTCATCAATCACAAATATTAATGAGATAAAATTGACGGCTGTCAGATGCTTAATAAATTTAGCTTTGATATATTTTTTTTCAAATTGGTATTTGTTCAGTATTCTAAAGTACTCCAACTTGGGTATACCTTGTCAATCGAGGGCCAAATCTACTTTTATTATATCGATTAAATCAATTTTCATTACAAAATATACAAATATTTCTCATGTGTCAACTTGACTTTTTCCACGCTTGTCATAGAAGGGTCTTGTCGTGGTCTCCAAATGTTAAAATCTTCAAGAAATATATTCAGTATAGTCATGAATGAAGTAACTCGGTGATTTGGGCCACTCGCCTACGGCTCGTAAATAATAGCTATCGTTATACGCTCTTTGCATAATATACTAATTTTTCACCGTTAAAAGAAGTAAAGTTTCCATAGTAACGACACAAAAAGATCATTGGATCTGGATGCATAGAAATATTGTATTGAAAGCATTATTTTTAATAATTATATTTCAGACGATGTAGATTCACACAGTAAAAAAAATGTTGTCTGTATTTGGTGCGTATAAAATTGGTGTTTTCATGGAAAATTTGAGGCCGAGACCACAGGTCGAGGACAAAAATTGACACTTTCATGTGCTATGGAAAAAACACTCATTTTACGCAACTAATATAAAAAACCTATTTCAGGTATATTATGCAAGACGAGGTTCATCAGGCACGTAGCTAGGCCCCCTCCCCCGAAAAAAATGTTAGCCCCCCCCGAAAAAAAATCCTGGCTACGGGCCTGAGGTTCATAAAGAATATTTCTTAACAATTTGCATTTTGTCGATTGAGGCTAAAAATAGAGGCCAAATTCAGTAGAAAGAAATGTAACCAATCTCCACTTCTTGTTTTTGCTACCGGTAAGTAGGTATAGGCAGCACTTTCGTCATAGCTCATAGTCTCTAATGAATTTTCTATAATCATAGTCAAAAATAAGAACAACATTTTTGGTATTTGCACCTATAGTTGACTTTTCTGAGCGATTCCTCCTGCTTTCTGATACAACTTAACAATTTTTCGAGATGAAAATAAATTTTGTATTTCATTATTATTATTAGGGACTTGGGCTTATTAGCGTACAAAGGGTGCGGTTCTCGCACCCCCTAGCGATCAGCTAATACACTCTCTGCTGAGAGGAATATTCACTCATCCTGGATAGCAAGTATCAAGGGTATAGAGCTCTGAGGTGTTTTCTTATTCTCCTGGGTTGTCCGTCCTTCGTTGCTTGGTCCTGGATTTATTTGTAGTCGGTATGGCAATGTTTCTCTCCAGGGACTTCTCTCTCCATTTTTTAACTTAATCACTGTCCATCTGTATGGGGTTTTCATGAGAGTGCTCGCTCAGTACCTAGTAGATATCCCGTTATGATGGACATTGTTCTTATTATCATACTAATAATTATTATTTGAACCGCAGTCGTTATGGCGACACCTTTTCCAATTGTAATTCAGAAAACGTAAAATGTAATTCAGAATAGCAAATTGAATTTCAGAAGATGGAAATTGTAATTCAGAATAGTAAATTGATATTCAGAAATGGTGATTTGAATTTCAGAATAGTGATATGTAATTCAGAAAGTGTAATTTGAATTTCAGAATAGTGTTATGTAATTCAGAAAGGGTAATTTGAATTTCAGAAAATATAAATTGTAATTCAGAATTGGTTGCATGTATCCGAGATATAATGAACATGAATATGTACCTATTTATATATATATCATACATATATCTATACATTTTCTGAAATTCAATTTATAACTTCTGAATTACAATTTTCCTTTTCTGAAATTGAATTTGCCATTTCTGAATTTCAATTCACTATTCTGAGTTACAACTTTGTTTTTCTGAAATACAACTTCCTAATCTGAATTTCAATTTCGCTTTTCTGAAATTGAATTAACTATTCTGAAATTCAATTTCTGTTTTCTGAATTACATATTCCTATTCTGAAATTGAACTTTGATTTCTGAATTACAACTGTAAAAGGTGTAGATTAGCCTTCCGAGAACTACGATCATGTAGATCTTTTGTTCTCTAACTTACCCTTTCATGGAAACCCAAGGAAGTCATCAAGGACGTTGATAAAGCTGGCAACCACCTCAGAAGTCTTGGTCGTTACCTCTTATAAGTCTCCAAGACAGGTTTTCCCATATAAAGAGTTCTTAGGCTAGCCAGCTCTGAACACTTGAATGTGTGGAGCTGCTTCTACCCCTTATCCACAATGCCTGCACAACAGCGCTCCTAATGTTGTCATGGCCTGAACTTCGGATGAAGGAACTGTGGATCAGAAGCAGAAGCGGCTGAGCAAAATGCCTAGAAATCTCATCTTCAGTGCTCCGTCAACATACCAACTCGTGACAACATCAGAAGCTTTCTGGTATGGGGTAAGTGAAATCATCACGAATATTTTGTATTGAGTAAGTCCAGGGTAGTTTTTCGATAGGGTTATTCTGTTATTCAACTCCCTTTGCGTCCTATCTCGTATTTGTTTTTGCAAACCCAGCAGGTCTGAACCTTGATGATCCCATCATTCAATGACCACCACGACTTCTATTGCATTGTGTGAAGCCAAATCTCCATCACTCTTTCAAATGAATCAGGCCGTATTTGATGAATAACACGTTCAATTTTTGTTTTTGATCGCTTGGTTGTTGTTTGATTACCATTATAAACTTCATACTTAAATTATTTGAAAAAAAAACCATGAGGTGTTAAACCACACACGCTGAGAGAATATATTCAGTTTCAGTCTTCTTTATGCTCCCTTAATCAGATAATCAGATTGAAGAATTTAAGGAATGAACTTATTAAATTCAAATTAATAAATAATGAAAATTTGCCAACGTCAAGTAGCGATAAATCGCATTACAGTTTCACACCATGTTATCAGAATCACCAATGAATTTTACCTGGTAAAATTATACCGTGATAAAATATAACTTGGAAATAGTTGATGGCAATGAATAATGACTACGTGTACTAGCTATATAGAACACTACACTATAATTCAATCGAAAAATGTAAAAATGATTTATAGCTCGATTTGAATATTGAAGAATAAACTTTAATTTGAGCTGGTTGAAGATGATTATTTTCCAGTATTGGAAGCGACAACTAATAAAATGACATTCAAAACTTTTTCAGGTACGGTGGGATGATGATTACAGAGTAATGTATTTGTTATAATCGAAGTTTTTGACTTCACGTCATGAAAGTATATCATGCATTTACCAACCATCATCTTCTAGAAACATCTAAGAAGAAAATATCAATTTCAAAGTATTTGCTGAGTTTATGTTGATGAAAAAATTGAATTGAAAAACAAGTATGGACTCATTGACATTGATCGAATAGAAAAAATCACATAGAATTTTTAGTTTCTAAGTGTGATCGGAATAAAAATTTCTCAATGCATAAAAGTACTTTTTTGTGTTTGTGTAAATTATTAACGTTGAATATGAAAAAAATCTTTATTCATCTATAGTGAAATACAATTCGGTTTCCGTTTTCTTTATGATTTCGTTATCAGATAATTGTTTGAGGAAATAAATAAAACGAATCTATCAAACACAGATGAATAAAACAATGAAAAAATCATATCACAGTTTCACACCATGTGGTCAGAATCACCAATTAATTTTAACCATGTTAAATATTATCCCGTAATAAAATATAACTTTGAAATACTTAATGGCAATGAATAATGACTACTAGTTATAGAAAACTTTACGATAATCTAATCGAAAAATGCTAAGATGATTTATAACTCAATTTGAATATTGAAGAAATTAACTTCAATATAAGCTCGATGAAGACGATGATTATTTTCCAGTATTGGAAGCGACAACTACTAAATTGACATTCAAACCCATCTCCCAAAAAATGAGACTGACTTCATATCAATTAAAATCTGAAAAAATCAGGTACGGTGGGATGATGATTACAGAGAAATGAAGCCGCAGAGAATATTAATTTAAATCCAATCATTCATTGAAAAGTAGATTCGTGCATTATTATCTCACTAATGTGATATCGACATGGGTAACTATTAATATTGAATGAGAATTATTAGCCTTTTAGAACAACTCGATTTGTGCTAAGGATTTATCAATGACTTTGACGTTGAAATGCTATTGAAATGAGAAATTTATTAGGTATCAGATCGTGAAAATGGGACAATAAATTGGTTGGTCCCTCCGCCGTTCCTTTCTATGGTGTATTTGTTATTATCGAAATTTCTAACTTCACGTCAAGAGAGAATCATCATATTATATTCATTAAACATCTTCCAGAAACATCTAAGACTCCTGAGATAATTTATCGATTTCATCATATTCGCTCAGTGTTATGCTGGTCAAAGAATGGAATTCAGAAACAAATATGGACTCATTGAGCTCTCACTTTTCTCGAACAAAACAGTCCCTCCCAAATGTAAAAAATACATGGAATTTCCAGTTTCTAGTGTATTTTCAATAAAATCTCTCAATGCATAGGATTGCTTCTCTATGTTCGTGTGGATATTCAATGGATACTATCAATAAATTTTATTACTTCCATGTTGTTTGTCTGTTTTTATGTGAATGAATTGAAAGATGTGTGTTTATTTTGTAGAGCCCGAAGAAGCAAGAAATAGAGTTGCGAAACGTCTCTTGAAGGAATGACATAGTGTTTTTATTCCAAAAGCATTCCAATCCCAGGAAATCTTATAAAACTATCAATAAAATTTCTCCATCCGTTCACAGTAAAATAAAGATCTGTTTTCGTTCACATTACGCTCTCATAATCAGGAAATTAGTTTGAAAAATGGAAGAAACGAATCTATCAAACACAGATCAATAAAAAAATTAAAAATTTATGACGTCAAGTAGCGAAGAATCCTATCACAGTTCAACACCTTGTTGTCAGAGTCACCGATGAAATTTATAACGTGTTAAATTAAAATTATACCGTAATAAAATAAAACTTGAAAATCGTTTATGACAATGAATAAAGACTACTACTTATAGAATACTTCACGATAATCTAATCAAAAATGCTAAGATGATTTATAACTCAATTTGAATATTGAAGAAATAAACTTTAATTTGAGCTCGACGAAGACGATTATTTTCCAGTCTTGGAAGCGACAGCTACTAAATTGACATTCAAACCAACTACTTCAAAAATGAGACTGACTTCGTATCAATTAAAATCTGAAAAATTTAGGTATGGTGGGATGATGATTACAGAGAAATGAAGCCGCAGATAATATCAATTTAAATCTATCCATTCATTAAAAGCAGTTTCGTGCATTATTATCTCACTAATATGATACCGACATGAAGAAATATCAATATTAAATGAGAATTTATTCACTGCCTTTTAGAACATCAAATGGATTCGTGCTAAGAATATATCAATGAATTTGACGTTGAAGTGCTATAAAATTAGATATTTATTAGGTATCAGATCGTGAAAATGGGGCAATGAATTAGTCCCTTCAACTTTCATTCTCTATGGTGTTTCTGTCATTAGCGATGGATTTCGTTAGGAAATATTTCTTCGAAAACATTAATCTTCATTTTATGAACCGAATCAGATTGTACATTTCAAGATGCCTTCCAGAAATGATTTTATCTTATGTAGTGTACCTAACGTTGGAATATTTGATATTTCTCAATATTGCGTACACAGCACTCTACCCATTGTCTTATATTAAGTAGGACAGATAGAATAAGCATGATTAGTTAATAGCCATTTATCATGGTAGTAAGATATTGGTGTACCTATGTAGTTCAATAGATAGTTTCCATAGTACAGTGTTCTCCTTTAAACCCTAAGTAACGCCCTCATTACTACACTTATTTTGATCTAGGTTATTATGGTTATTTATGCTCAAAATGATTTTTTAATTCAGTGAGTTCTAACAGTGGTTTTGCAGTTATCCGCTTTATATATTCTCGAAAAATATACTTGTCAGTGAAACTTCGAAAATTTTGAAATCTCCCCATTCATAATTATACAAATTTGCATTGCAAATGCACAGTTTTTCACAGTGTGGTCTCAAGATACTTCTTTGATTGACGCAAAATTATATCTTGATATCACCAAAGTTAAGTCAAAATTTGAAATGACAATGTAGGCCTGAAATAGTACTGTCTGTATTTTCAAATGGGTATCAAAAAATTGTGAAGAGATGGTCTTCAGAAAAAGATTGATCTCACTCACTGGCGCAGCCAGGGGGGGGCTTTGGGGCTGCAGCCCCCCCAAAGATAATTTCTTCTTCGTTATTTCTTTCTTCTTCATTTTTTTGCAACTTTCGTTATTCTTTGTTGTATCATCAAAATTGTTCAGTTCAGCCCCCCCCCAAACAAAATCCGGCTGCGCCACTGATCTCACTGAATTTCTGAAACTACATTTCCAGATTCTTATGTTCGAATTTGAACGTTCAAAAATTTCACATTTATTAAGTTTCGGATTATTTTGGTTTTACCTCAACTTTGAAGGGTACGAGAATTGATGAACCATTAATTTTTACTCCGAAATTCAAAATAAAAACTACACTCGGAAAGTTCAAATCTACATCAGAATACTCAAAATATTCAAGTCCTTTATCATATGAAAAAAAAACCCAAAATACTTTGAAACTGAAACCTATCTCATTTCGACATAGAGAATAGAATATCCTCGAACTACAGATGAAAATTAGGATATTTCATCAAATTAAACTTCCTCTGACCACCTTAATAATTTAAATTTTCGATTTGAAGCCTAAAGGTGACCTTGAAGGTGGGATTGATATTTCAATTCGTCTCATTCAAAGAAAGTAAACCATTTACTGATCACGTAGTCGAATAACTGAATATTCTCAGTTCTATAAACAAAATTCAACCTGAAGAAATTCATATAGGGTTGTGCAAAAGTTGATATCTTTCAAATGAATGGCTTACAAAAAAGTGCTGAATCACGTGAATTGATTTCATTGAACGTATTTTTCGACAGTTAATAATGAAATATTTTTTCAACCCATTGTCTACGATCCAACGTATTTTCTTTTCAAACGCAAACTGTGTAGGCTCGTTGTTAAGCTTGTTGCCCATGTAATCCTACCAAAGTATTTTTTTTTATTTTACAGGTATGCGGTTAGGTTAGATTTGCTAACCATACCTTTCTAAATTTTTTTATGTGGTTAGTAGGAAATAATAAATAATAAATTCGCTAAATGGTGTTCTATGGAGCATAGAGATAGGAAAACAAAGAAAAATAAGAATATATGAAACATTGATCAAAAGTACCCTGTTTTACTGATCTGAAACATGGCGGTTGAAAGAACAATTGAGGAGGGGGATAGAGGCCACAGAAATGGATGCAATACGACGAGCATCAAGAACTTCAAGAAGTGAGAAGAGAAAATATGGAAATGAATGAGATAGTCACGGAATATATAGAAAGGAAGCAGCTGGTATGGTATGGACCTGTGCAAAGAATGGCAGATAATAAATTTACCGAAGAAAGTGATGAGATGATGAATCCACTGGAAAAGCAGAAAAAAACAAGACCAAAAACGACATATTTAGTGGAATAAAAAATTCAATGAGTGTGAGGGGATTAAATAATGAAGACTGCAATTGGAACACTAGCAATTGGGCATCAGACAACGTCCTAGGATGTTTTTAACCGAAAAAATAATAATTAGGAATTAAGACACAACTCTCTGAAAATAAAAAAAATCAATATCTTCCTAGTGAATTCAACGAAGTGGGTGAAGGAAATGCCATCCACCCTCTTTTGACATGTCCCTGGTGATGGTCAAACTTATATAGGGACCTCTGAATGGTTCAGCTCGTATGTTGTACGATTCCCTTCTAATTGAATTTTCTAGATTTTTATTACCTTCAATATAGCCGGCCTGTTTTGTTTTGTTTGTCTTGGAGACATCAACAAAGAAAGTACTCCAGTGGCATTAAGTCTAGAGATCTTAAGGCCCTTTTTATTTGTCGCTGCATCTCTCCAATAATGCAAAATCAGTTGAAGCGCGTTCTATTTGACAGTGTTGTGATTTTGAACTGATGCGCGTCACTTTCAACTGCTGTTGCTTTCTGACAAAATAAGTTTAATTTCCACAATCACTTCAGTTCATCAAAACAATAAAATACGTAATATTTTGGAAAAAAAATACATTTACTTCTAAACATAACAGAAAGTGAATTTTTATGCTCAGTTTTCATTGCTATAGTAATGAATAAATAACTTATAATACTTTTTAAATTTGCTTCCAAAATCGTCGATATTCTGATTTGGTACGGTGATTTCAAAACTTTTCGTTTCGTTAATTGTCATCCGAAAAAGTCACCTTCTATTTTTTGAATTCACTTCACTTCCAATTGAAGTGATTTCGGAAATTATCCAGGCAAATAGAAAGCCAGGTTAGTAGTCAATCCAGCGGTCCTCAAGTAACACATTAGTCGTTTCAATTTCAATATAGGCAAATATTAAAATGGATCCATTTCTTTAAGATGAAATAAAGTCTAACTCATTCGAAGAACCATGTTTGAAAATGTATTGTAGGTATAAGAATATAATAACAGAATATTAGCCAATAGGGATGTTGACTATTTTTGGGAATTTATTTTATTATAGATAAACCCTATACAAATACGAAAGAATTATTTTTTTCTTTGAACTATAATAATTGCCAATAAAAAATACGTAAATGAAAAGATAATCCAAATTTTCCTCGGAACCTCTATTTTGTCACGTAATGATGATGACGTCAATATCCGATAAACAAACTTCGACTTCTGTCAAAGCTAACTGATTCAACTACGTTAGTTCGAATCATAGATAAGATATGCTATTGATCCTCAGATCAACAAAACACTATGATGTATATTTTGTTGATCTGAGCAGAAAACATTCGAATTTGCAATGACAATATCGGAAAGGACGTCAATTAACTCTGATTGGCGTTCGCCGTCCACGTGATAGTTGATAATAAATACCATACTTTAAGTCATCTTCATTTAATTCAACAAGAGGAATAAGATCACCTAAATGGTTTTTTAGATTGCAAAAACTTCCTTCTATGAGGAAAACCTCAATTTATATGAATTCGTAGCATGTGTGAACGTCCCTATTCAATAAAGGGCCAATTTCACCTGTTTCCATGAGAATGCTTTTTATTCATCAGTCAATTCGAAGAAAATTCTCTTTCAGCGTCTGGCAGTAATGACAAGATTGGCTTTAATGCTACTTATCCACCTTTTTGCGCTTAGAAACACACAATAGGCACTGCATTATTTATACCGGAGCGAGACAACGCGTGAACATGCAGAAAAATTATTCTGCCCTACGTATAAGGTTGAAAACACACAATACGAATCTGGAGCATGCTGAAAAAGTTTGCACGTCCTGTATGTATTTGAATTCCTGTTACTAGAGAATGCTGGTTTTTACTCCTACTAAATTCACACTCAATCTAGCATTAAGCTTTTTGAGTCTCAGTCGTGTTTCTATAAAGGAAATTTGTACGAACAAAGAAGGTCAATTTTTCCTTTAGACGAGAAGATTGTATGTACATAATGCATAAGTCATTTTTATTATGCGGACACAGTGATTTTTTGATTTCATTCATTAGTTTCACTATAATTGGAAGTGATTAATAACTTCAATACATTCACCGTAATCTATACTAATATTATAAAGAGGTAAGTTTGTGTGTTTGTATATTTATTAAATTGTAAGAGCTTATCTCGAGATCTACTGAACCGATTTTGAAAATTCTTTCACCAATAGAAAGCCACATTATTCATGAGTGCCATAGGTTATATAAAAACCGAAAATATAAAGGCTATTACGTGGTAGCCCGTTTGCAAAGTGACTCGGAGGAAAAACGTATTAAGGCCAAGGCAGCACACGGTGCCGGCGCGCGATGTTTTCGGGTTAATTCGGTTCGTGTCGTGCTCACTTCGGGAGAAAGGGGCGTGGCCATTTACATGTGAGAGGGATACATTATTCTTATATCATGAGAGGAGGTAGGTATCTGCGTCTGCGAGACTACATTAAAAGGAGCGGATTTGAACCAATCAGAGAGCAGTAGGGATTTTTAAATTTGACAGACACATTCTGTTTACATTTTCGTCAGATGTCATCTTGACCACAGAACACAAATATCTTGACATTTAACAACATTCTGGTTTTTACCAGAGTCTCTGTTTTTACATAATTTATTTTTAAACGTTATTTGGAGCTTGAATTTATGGGATTCTCAATTATAACACTAGTAAGAGGAGATTGTTGTACGCATTTGCGTTAGCTGGAATGATTTCATTTTCGATTATGGTATGAAAATAATGAAAATGGGCAATGATGACTACTGTTCGAAGGTAACTTTATCCCTAATATCCATTATTGATAATATTTTCAAGTATTCATTCTATTTTCAGATTTCATCTTATTTGTCCAGTATGCCAGGAAAAATGTGCCATCAATACGAATAAAATATAATGGAATGATGTACTTTGAAACTTGTTTGAGCCATCGAATTGGTTTGAAATGTATTCTTATATTCCAATTGTCAATAAGAATGAGAGAATCTATGTATCAAGACGAAATTCAATTGAGGGACCTATATCTACATGATTCACAAATAGAGAAAATAGTTCGATGAGGGCTGAAGAACTTCGGTCAATGGTCATTTGACTCGGTCATCTTATAATTATTCAAGTTGGATGTGAATAAATCGTTGTGTTATTATAAGAAGCATTTGATATGTCAAGTTTTTTTCAGTATGTGTTAAAGTATATATCTAGAGGAAATTGAATTAACTTGATTCTTACTCTTTGTCCACAATACAAAGCATCTAGTTAGTAGTTAACTCGTGATATCTAATCATGTGCTGATCTTACAAGATAAATGAATAAGTTGCGATGAGGATTTGTTTGGGTAAATTTCACTGAATTGGGTATAATGTTAGCAGAGAGTATGAATGTAATAAAGCCAATTAGTTCTATTTTCATAAATAAGTGAACGATTGAAGGTGTAACTGCATAAAATTCTGTCAGGCTTACTTGAAGTGAATGAACGAGAAAACTAATGTATCAAAACAAGAAAAGAAACACATTATTTGAACCACTATTCTAATATTTATTCAAAAGAAAGGACAGTATCACTTTTCAAATTCACTTTCTTGTCCTTTACCTATATGAATTTAATTATGTGCACTCTCACAACTGAACGGGAATATTGGAAATCAATTATTCTTATTGAAAGATTTAATGAATGATTACCTTTAGTGCCTGATCATGCTTACTGATTTTGGCCTAGGATCTTGATGAACAGGTACAGATATTTTGATGTTCTTTCGGAAAGAAGATTGAAGTCGATAACAATATTTTCAGCAGTCAACCCACAACGAATAAGTTGAGCATAATTGTTTCAGAAAAGTGGAAATGTTTAAACCTGATTCTGAGTCTGCGTTTAACATGGAACTTCTGTTCGATACTAACCATCCTTTGATTAGTCAAACTTGATATTTGTATAATTCAATTGTAAACAATAATTTTTTTGTATGGTATAATCTTTAGTGCCCTCGATTATTGAAAAATTAATGTTGGGAAGTACAATCTGTTTCGTGAAAAATTTCTGAATATGATCAAAGGTACTATTGCACAAATGCTGAAGGACTTCACTGAAACGAATAGAAAATAAAACAAGGGTAAACTGAGATAGGACAAAACAAGTAATTATTATTGGAATCATAATAAAACATGAGGAAATATGGATCACAATTCATGGCATAATATTTTCTGGTATAATAGTAGTTTCTGAGTGAGAAACTTCACTTGATCTTGATTTTTTGAAACTAACTGAAATTGCAAGATAAAATTAAACAATTATAATAATAGATGCTGAATGAAGTCTATGTTATGTAGAAGTTAGAAAATATCAATTGATTCGTGTGCATGTCTTTTACATTTTGAGTCATTGTTGGGGCTCTTAATTGATGGCACATTTTCCTGGCTTGCTGAATAAGATGAAACCTGAAATAATATCAACAGTCGAAGCGATTCTCAATAATGAAAATTAGGGATAAGTTACCTCCAAGTAGCAAAGTCATCATTGTCCATTTCATATCAACATCGAAAATGAAATAATTCATCTAACGGAAATGCGTACAACAATCTCCTCTTACTTGAGTTTTAATTGAGAATCCCATTATTTCAAGCTCTTATTCTCTAAATAACGTTTAAAATAGGTAAAAATCTTAGACTCCTTTGTCTAAGGTAAAAACGTAATTCGTAATGTTTTCAAATGTCAAGCTGACATCTGACGAAAATGTAAACAGATTTCGTCTGTCAAATTTAGAAATCCCTACTGCTCTCTGATTGGTTCAAAATCCGCTCCATTTAATGTAGTCTGCGTCTGCGCGGCTCAATCGTTTGTCGGTCCTTAGGCAACGGAGTTCCCGAACAGTCAGTTTGTTCTATACGTAAAAATGGGCACTCGGGAAACTTTTACAAGAAACATCATCAATATATGGGACGAATGTACCATGAGCCATAGAGCTCATGGTTGAAGCATTAAACCGAACGCTCAAAGACTTCAGAAACTCTGATGCTATAATGGGTGGCGTTACTTTTATTTTCGGCAAACACTGCCTGTAGTAACGAAGGAACACGCGCAGATGTCATCAGAGCATGCTTTGAAAGCATCTCATTTATGGAGTTCGGTGCATCTCTCAATTTACGAACTAACATGAGAGCCCATTTGAGCGACAACGACGATGACGACTTCCCGCGTCAACTACTCAATCTAGGCGAGGAAAAATTGTCTCTCCTAACACCAACAGCAATGACATTAAACTGATGAGACATTAGGACACATATTGCCACAGGTGGAACATCTTATTGACGCAATATATCCCGGTCTTGAAAATTATTGGAGAGAGATCATCATTGGCTTTGTTCTAGGGCAATATTGTCACCCAGAAACGAATCAGTCAATGAAATAAATAAACTCATTTTAGAGAAAATTCCGGGTCAGGTCGAACACTATAAGTCATTTGATAAGGTGTGCAGTATTGAGGATACGGGGCCACTACCCCAAGAATTTTTCCATTCTTTAAACCTTTCTGGCTTACCTCCTCATGACCTCGTGTTGAAAGGTTGGCATTCCTATCATCT
>CM024247.1:32142887-32243836 GCA_013421045.1 Propylea japonica
GAAACAGTGAAAATGAAAAAAATCGATTGAAATATTGTAACATTTACGACCAATTTGATAACGTTGACATGATAATTGTAATTTCAGCGGAATCATGAAAGAAAATGTATCTGTTTCCAGGAACATTCATAAATTATGAAAATTTTGAATAGGACCCAGATTGTAGATAGCGAAAGTAATTCCTTCAAGGTGAATTAATGGTTCCCCTTGAGATCTATAAATTATGGAGATAAAGCAAATGGGGAGGCTTTTTGAGGCAACAATAAATATTGGTGAAATACTCACCAGTACCCTTTGCTATTTTGCGGAATAAAATCCGAAAATTTATTCTACTGTACTTTGGAAAATTATAGATTTACATGTTGCGGGATTGTTTTCCTTCTCACACAAAAATATCTTCTTGTATATTAAATTATGATACTAATAGGCCAAGCAATAGAGATATTTCCTTGACAAAAATACTACCTGGAAAACCACCTGTGCCATTCCGAGCAGACAGCCGCGTAGTTTATTCCCACATGTTTTAAACACGAAAATGCCATTTTTTTATTTGTTATTAACAAAAACAACAAAAATACGCTTCTTTTAGTTTTTTCGTTGCAGAATGGAAACTATTGATGCAGTGATAACGTTGCAATGGGATGAATTGTAGAGATTACATTGTGAAGAGAATGATGGGTCAAACGATCCGATCGAATAATTAAAACTGGAGAAAAGCGGAAAAAACCGGAAAATTGCGTGTTTTTTCTTTTAACTCATAACTCTGCCATTTTGCAATATTAAGAACTGAAACTTCACACGATAGTAGCTATTGACGTGCAATTCATGTGTGCCAAATTGGATTCGGTCGGATAAATAGTTTTCACATAATTCCCATTTGAATTTTATTTGGACATATTTTCGCGGAGAGCTGGTGCGTTTGAGGTCGTCCGATCGATCGAAATTAAAAAAATTGATTTGGAAAGAAGACGTGATCAGTAACAAACGTCTATTCTGATTTTTCAATAAAACGCGTTTAAGTGTGTTAAAAACTAGTGAGAACATGAGGGCAACGTTGACTTTAATTTACATTATGACAGCAAATACTGCCAACTTCAGATAAATAAACAAACGCCTACTATGCGCTCAAACTTTCATGAACGGATATAGTTTTCATTTCGCTTTGGGGGCTATTCATCCTAATCTCATGGTTTTCCTATTGGCATTCATTTATAATTCATAATAATTAAATTTCATGGAACGAGTCTGACAGTCATCACCGAACGAATTTCCTTTGAAATTGTCCTTGAAGAAAAGCCTTACGAAGCAAGTTTCAATTTTCTTTGGAGATATTTCTACATTCACGATACCTATTCAACTTGCTCCTTTCATTCTGCATTCAATTCATTTAAATTTAATTAAATAATTCGAGCAAACGGAAGACAACATAGAAGCTGGATTCCTCGCCTTGAGGCTTGGACAGGAAACAGATGACTGAGTTAATGAAATGGCGCATTAGACAACCATAAATTACCTATAATTCTTCGTCTTATTGATAAAGTTTTCGCATAGCTTCGTACTGATTAAGTTTAGTTCATTCTACTCGAGGAATCCCCTTTACAATGCCGCTTAATTTAGCGGGAAGAAGGAACAATTTCAGATGTATTACATGCCTAGTTGCTATATAGCTCAGGCGTGCTTTCGAAGGACTGCTCCGTTTAATACGGAGTGTTTGATTGTAAACTTAGGAATACCTTTGTTTCGCAGTGGTGACTTCAAATTACCCGAAATTGGGCGAACAAAACTCGAGATTGTCGAGATTGGACAACCGCAGTGTTGCAACTGACAGCTCCTAGTGGAAGTTTGATATTTTTTTTTCGGAATTGAACAGTTTTTTTTTTTTGGTTTTTTCACATAATTTGACCCACCTTCTTTCACTTTGTTACCAACGGAGGTTCTTTAATATGACTTCAAAACTGAAATATAACAAAATATTGATGGCAACTAGTGGCGGCTTGTGATAAAATAAAATGATGAGGCACATCAGAAAAAAAATATTATTATACAAGGAAAACATTAAACTTATAAAACATTACTTTGTCATCTCGCATACTCATCATTATAAAAAACATTAGTGATAATTTGGCTTTTTGAATCCAATACAAATCTTCATCTTATTATGGCTGTAATACTGACAATTTCAATTTTATCTTCACTTGAAAAAATCATTCGGTATTAATGCTTCAATGCAATGATTCTAGCATTTTTATTGTTGGTAATTGCCCTGAAAAAGTTTTTCAAGTCGCCCCATTTTTTCACCAAACCCTATCGAATACTATGTATTATTAACACTACCAAAAAATAATTTGATTAAGTTACACTGCCAGTAGGTCAGTAGTACTCTCATTTTGATACCTTCGATCCGATTTTCCTACCGTACCGATAGTCACAAGAATGAAATTCTTGTGGAAAGAATTCACACAACACTATCAAGGAAACAAAACTAGGTACCAGCAAACGTGTACCACGAACGGCACAAACCCAACAAATCCAAAAAAACGAAGTGAAATTTCGCTATTCCTGATATGCAGTTTGCCGAAGAAACGAAACAAAACGATCGCGGATCAAGGGTAGTAGTTCGGTCAATCCAGACAAAAAAATGAGGGTGAAGTACATAAAGCCCAAAGAAAGCTGAAAATCGGTTAAATAGTTCAAAACATAATAATGAATAATATATGAAAGTTCCCAATCATTCCGTGGATGGAAAAAAGTTTTTCGCGATTTTCAGCAAAACGGTGAGTTTCATCAAAAAAAGTGAAGCAGACAAAAAATGTAGATCTTGAAATTATCTTTAAAAATGTTCCAGTACTTTTTTTCCTACGCAGCTTTTTTTCGCATATTGCAAGCCAGAAATTAGTTTATTTTTGTTTCTCATTTGTAAACGTCAGTTTCCAAAAACACAATATTAATCAAGAAAGTTTATTTTATTAAGTCACTAACTTGTAAAACTGACAGTTAACTTTGTAAAATTTTTACAAGTTAGTAGTATTATTCATATTGAGAGTTGTCAGGTACTTGCTTCTAATTTCATTCATCCCTCTAATTTCAGAGTTCTGGAACGAATGTATTTCTCAATAAACATTCTCAAACTAATCGAAAACGATATCCGTACCTTGTTTTATTCGTATCTATTTGTTTTCCTTCTCAAAATTGCAAATATCCTAGAGGTTTTTTGACCTGTAAACTCACTGACAGGTTTACGTACTCGCTTCTAATTTCATTCATCTTCTAATTTCATCGTTCCTGGAACAAATATTTTTAGTAATAAACGCGTTATAAAAGTATTCAAAACGATATTCATGCTTGTTTCATTTGGATCTGGCCTTTTTCGTCAGAAATGAGCAATATTCTCGAAGGACTTCCCTCTCGTAAAGCCACTGACAGTTGTCATAATTTCCGATGTCATAAGTAATCATAAATAATGCATAGCTTACGACATTTGCGAAAAATTCTTGAGATTTTTTTGGAATTTATCTAACCTTTTTACAAATGAGAAAGAAATAAAATATAAAACAATACACGCAAGGTAACGTGTTTTACTAGCTCAAGGAGGTAACTGACTCGCCTGCGGCTCGTCAATTATATCCTCCATTCGCCAGTAAAACCCTCTTACCTTGCAGTAATGTTATATACTATTACACAACAATAGAAAATATTGAGTCATTAATTTTCAGTAAAACAAGCAAAGCCCAAAGATCGATCCCTGAGACGCTCCATATCCAATTTGACCAAACTCTAATAATCCGTCGTTAACGATGACGCATTGGGCTCTGTTGATCAAAAAGCTTTTTATCAAATCCAGAGCTACCCCTCCTATGCTTAATATAAGAGCAAGTACGTTGCGATTCTATAATATAATATTCAACCTATCGAAGGCCTGAGATCACATGCAGTGAATTTATCTCTGTGCGGTGCCTTTCTGGCCGAACTGAGGCCTAGTGGCCCATTGTTCTATAGAGACTCAGCTCCTCAGACACGAAGACAGAAATGTCGCGAGCCTGCCAGGAGTGGTCCCTCTCACGATAGGAATAGAAGGTGTTGGATTTCCTAGGTGTGTTGACCTTAACTCAGTAAGGTTTCCACAGTTGAACAAAATATGCTCAACCGTTTCATCAGTACTCCTGACACCACCGACATAGGGCGTTTTTAAGCATTACTTCCAGCCACTTCTTTTTTTGCCTTTATAACAGTGGCAAGAGCATCATGAAGTGTATTTTCATTTAGTTCAGCTCTTTGTTTTCCTTAACTTGTCTCTGAAAGGTTTCAGTATATATAAGAGCATTTTGTTTAGGGTAAGTACGGGAAACATAACATTCAACATAAATATACGTATAAAACAATCTCCTCCCAAATATCAATAATTCATATTTTTTCCACGAAGTACAAAAAACTTAAAGTCAAAACATAAAATATCAACTCATACATGTATGTGAAGCAACGAGGACAGTGTTTATGAAAACAATAAAAAACATTCAGATCGTCCTTGTACCCTACATGAACACAACATTTCGTTTTCGGTTTTAAAGAGCCCTCCATCATGGAATAACAGAAACCGCAGTATAAATGTTCATGAAGAGGCCAACAGACTAATCAAATATTCCCTTATCGATATATCCGCAAAATGGGTAGCTTGCAGAATAAAGATGTGAGCCGCATCCTGAATTTATTCCAAGAGTAGGCGGCTGTTTCTCTATATGAATTGAGTGTAGAGGACTCTAGAGAATATCCTAATGAAACGTAGCTGGAATGGTTGTATTTGGATATGTCTTCAGATCTCTAGATTGGATCGAGTGGAATTGTAAATGGAGACTATCAACCTAGATTGTTCAATAGGAGTTTTGGGGCACTTATTGTCACTCAAGTATCATAGAGTTCTGTATCCTCTTCTGGTGGTTTGTAGAAACAGAAATTTAAAGTTTGACCTGATTCCTTCAGCCTCTATACAGGGTGTTCCTAATTGAACGTACAAACGAAAAGGGGAGATTCCTTAAGTGAGTTTAAGAAAAAAAAAGTCCCTTAAACATGGGGTCGCAAACGTTTCGTTTTCGAGATACAGAGTGTTGAAGTTTGAATTTTTTTCAAGTTTTTTCTCATAGTATCTGCACTTCACAAGATACTCAACTGAAATTTGACATAGATATTACATTTGAGAGTTCTCACCACGTGACATGGCAATTTCCATAGAAGATCTACAGGGTGATATTTTTTCTGGAACACTGCCACCTGTTCTTCTGCAGAACTTTTTTGGCGAGCAACTGTTAATTTGAAAAAATGTAAAAAGAAGCTTTGTTCTTATACTAAACTTTTCGGTCTTTTGTAGTTTTGTCGTATCTACCAACGATTTCGAGAAAAAAAATTTGAACGATTCTCCCGAAATTCTCGTGAAAATCCAAATTATGATGAGAAGGCCACTTTGTAAGCTGTAGTGAATGCATTCAGTGTCAGTTTTTATGGAAATTTTCCTGATCTGTAGCGATGATTCATGAAGATTCGATAAACTCGTATAATCAACACATGTTTTTGATTATAACTTTAACACCCTGTATCTCGAAAACGAAACGTTTGCGACCCCATGTTTATGGAACTTTTCTTTCTTAAACTCACTTAAGGAATTTCCCTTTTCGTTTGTACGTTCAATTTAGGAACACCCTGTATATTCCATAATACAAGTTAAAAATGATTAGTTTTCAATTAAATATATTTGTTGATACAATAGCAGTTTCATCAGATTATTGACATCACTAAATAAAATTCAGGAAAAAATAAAATTCAGGAAAAGCCCTGAGCAGGAGCTTTGAGCGCTCGTTCTTTGGTGGAGGAATAAGGAATTTCACATGGAATTTGAGATTGATACCATGCATAATCTCAGCACAATCGGAATTATACTCAGCAAATTATGCAAAAAATGAAATATGTAAAAAATAAATAATTACGAAAATTAAATTTTATGGTTTTAATGATGCGATCCTGTCAAAATTGCATGAACATTCAGTATATCAGTTTTGATCCACAAAATAAATTTCATTTGAATCGGTTATTCTGTTATGGAAGTAAAGAGATTCTTCTTTTCAATATTCCAATTGAATTTTCTATGGTTCTGTTGACGCTATAGCTACAAAATTTCGCATGAAAATCAAGTAAGTATAACAGTTTTCATTTACAAGAAAAATTTCACTTGAATCTGATATCCTGTTATGGAAATATGAAGATTCTTCTTTCCAATATTCCAATTGATTTTTCTATGATTTTGTTTCCACTATGGCTACAAAATTCTTCATAAACATTCAGTGTATCAATCTTTATTCATAGAAAAAATTTCATCTGAATCGGATATGTTTTATGGAAATATGAAGTTTCTTTTTTTCAATATTCCAATTCAATTTTCTATGGTTCTGTTCACACTATTCTGCATGAAGCTTATTGTGAGCATTTAGTATATGAATGCGACATTCATATCGATAAGTTTCGTTTTGTTGAGATATTGAGAAAAAAAAATTTTTTATGGCCATATTTTATGGAACACCATGTACTATTGGCTGTTTAACGAAATTAACCGAGCCATTTGAAAACCAAACTCTCCCTGAAAATTTCTCTAGGAAAATACCTTCGAAAGTTATTGTGCTAACGGCCCCACGGACAGAATTAAATTTGACCACGAATCGTCAGAAGACAGTAAAACCCTATCGTTTGAGACCATTTTCGGCTCAAAATTTGAAAATTACAGACATTTGGGCAAAACGATAGCGCTCGTTTAAGGAGAACGAGCCTTTAACAATGCATTACCAAAAACAGTTAATTAAATAAACCGTATTTATATTAATTCACTCAAATTCCATAATTCTAACGACGTTATTCATTTTGACCTATAATCTTTCCATTCGACCGAATTATATTTCGATTATTTCCCTTAAGTGAAATTTATGTTACGGATAGAGAAAATTGAATACTGTTCGCTCCCTTATGTGTGAAAATAGAAATACAGCTGGGAAATCAATTGCGTGTGCTATATCATTAAATTTTGGGGTGCCAAAGCAATAACATAAAAGCAACGTATTGCTTTATTGATTTATCTGTCACATCAAACACATTACTAGATGGATAAGGATAGGCAGGCCCGTGTTTGAAATAAAGAAACCCAGGATGTAGAAAACACAAAAGAGGATGATATGTGACATTCTCGAGTGTGTTTTCTCAAATACCAAAGATCAATATATGGGGGAATAGTCGCCTTTTATTCCTTATGTTCCCCATTGTTGGGTGCGCTGCTATTCAAATAAACTTTTGTGCTGAAGTTTTCTGAAGAATAAGTAGGATTCAAGGTTTTACTTTAATTAATTCATTTATTAACTTGTTAAATAGTGGTATTTCATCCTAAATATCGAATTCAATTTCGGAATAATGATAAAAACGTTTGACATTACATTTTAAATATGATTTAGATTATTTAAATCTATGGGAGATGATTACCCTTCAGTAGGGTCCTGTAGCGGTCTTAGAAGAACATAAGATTCGAAATCATCACTTGGAACGCCAGACCTGGTTTAAAACACAAAACACCCTCCTGGCCCAAGAGCAAGAATTACGTATTTTGTATCTGAATATTGATTGAAGGTATTTATTTGAATAGTTTTAAGTTTCAATTTTGTTAAAAACGGCGAGGCAGGGTTTTTTCTACTGAGGTTTTTCCCTGTGCTCTGGTATCATACGACAGAATAGTATGGTACCCCGTTTGCACCAACCTCAGCTAGGGACTTTTTTGTTTCATGTATTGTATTTTGTTAGCTCTCAATTCAAAAGAATATACAGGGTTGGGATAAAGTTCGGCACCCAATTAATATCTTTAAAACGGAACGGACGATAATTTTGAAATTTGGCAGCTGAGTGTAATGGACCACAATGCATTTGATTAGCATATTTTCATTAATGAGATACTTCCGGTTTATCCGGAAATGACCAAATTTTTTTTTATTTAAATGGGACACCCTGTATATTTCTGCAGATTCTGAAAGAGCACTTTGTTTCGGATCTGTCCATACCAGATTCCATGTAAAATTATCTGTAAAAAGAAGAATTGAGACAACGGATTCTTGATGAATGTGCATTAATACATAGAGAAGTCTTGAGAAAAAATACTCAAGAATTTGTTAATAGACTGACATATTGTCAGGAGGTGAATGGCAAGTACTTCGAACAATTAAAATGATTTTTTTTTAATTATTTTTAATAAATTTTTTTCTACTAGTAAAGTAATTCTTCCTTTTATAGATTTTCATAAAAAATACGTCATGAAAAGCAGAAAGAGTTATCTACTACAAAGTATTTCGTTTTATTTCTCACTATTGATACAAATAACAACGATTTATTTATTTGAATGGATTTTTTCTCAAACGTACAAAAAGACATTTACAGAGAATTTTTACATGGAACCAGATATGGACAGATCCGAAACGAGGTGCACTTTCAGAATCTGCATAAAATATACAGGGTGTCCCATTTAAATAAAAAAATTTTTGGTCATTTCCGGTTAAACCGGAAGTATCTCATTATGAAAATATGCTCATCAGATGCATTGTGGTCCATTACACTCAGCTGCCAAATTTCAAAAATATCGCCCGTTTCGTTTTAAAGATATTAATTTGGTGCCGAACTTTATCCCAACCCTGTATATATATTAACTTGTTCTTCACAATATTGTCGAACAAAAGGTGACAAGAATAATGGAGTAGGTACAAAATACGCGAGAGGTTCAACTTTTCTTAATTTTGTTGGAATTGAATCCCGAGCTAGAATGAAAATAAAATCATAAAATCTTGAAGGAAGTAAGTATTTTATCGCGTTTGTTTATGTTGGGATTATGGAACAAAACCAGATGTTTTCATGATATTAAAAGTAGAATTATCTCCTTCTCCATATAAAAGTGCTGGCATGAATAAATTTGTTACAATGAAAATTGATTTGGTTAAACTTAGCGGTACTCATTCAAAATAATCGCAGACTGTTTAAGTCCTTGGAGCTGCAGAAAATCTCTTATTTTTCTGTCTAATCTCGAATCAATATAAATATTCGAAAATCTGCGAAAATATTCAAGTAGAAAAATTTTTAAATCGTCATAAAATGATAATTTCAGGACTCCAGCTAATGTTATTGAAAGGATTCTGCGATTGATGTTCAATTTGGCTTGTAGACTATTTTCATAGATAATTACCTGATGACACTGGCCTCGTTCATATTGAATGAAATGAGGGTAGTATAATGAAAGTAAAGTTTCATTATACTACCCTCATTCTACTTCGCATTAACAAGGCATCTGAAGATGAATACGGAGGCTTCCATTCTACTACCTAGGTATCATAAAATTTACATACATCTTCCTCGTAAAACTAAGACATTTAATGTAGTTAAATTTAAAAAAGTTGTAAAAACTCTGCTGTTTTTATAGTGCACAGGAGTATTTTTCTGCTAATTAAGAAAATTTATTACTATTTTCATCATCTTCAAATGACTTGTCCTATATACAGGGTGTCCCGTAAATACCACGCGAAAGTGACACTGGAGATAGATTGGCATTAGGTCTTACAGATAGCATCAATATGACCTCAGTAAAAGTCCGCAGGTTTCGAGATATAACCACTTTTGTGTTTTTTTAAAAATCTTTAATTTTCGGTTTTCAAACTCATGTTTTTTTTTACCTAGGCTACCCTGAATAGTTGCTTTAAACAATGAAGTAATAACTTCACCGAGAACTAGAACAAAATCCTTTAAAAAAAATGTCTAACTTGTTGTATTTTATGACGAAGTTAAAACGTTAACTTAAGTTTGACTGACTGATGTGAAAAAAAAACAGACTGAATTGACAAATAATCGTAACAACTGGTCCATTTCCAGCACTTTTCAAAATGATACAACACTACCAATTTTTTTATGTCAAAACCTTAGAAATTATAATTTTGTCGCGAGAGATGTGTTTATGCCGAAATAAAAAATTAGGAAAAATGCACAAGTGTCACCTGTTGCCAAATTACATGTTGCTTGATATTCTTTCCTCGATACCGTTTCAAACAACCATTATTTTTGCTCTTCTTTCTCTTTTATCTCACTTTCCCTTTCATTTTTTTGTTTGCAAAAGTGGTGATATCTCGAAAACCAGCGGACTTTTACTGAGGTCATGTTGATGCTATCTGATATACCTAATGCCAATCTATCTCCAGTGTCACTTTCGCGTGGTATTTACGGGACACCCTGTATACATTGTGATGTTCAATAAATTATTAAATTAAATTAAATTATTAAAATTTTGAAAAATCAAAAGTCGTTTGAAATCACAAAAATAAAGCAAATATAAATGTGTAAATGGAAATGTTGATTATTTAAGTTATAATTAGAAGACACTGTGGAACAGATAAGGAAATGATTTACCTATTGGAAATGCATTAAACTGCTTTATAATTCATTCTTAGAGTTCTACTACTTCACACAAAAAAGCTCATATACAGGGTGTCTGTAAACTCGATAAAATAAGCAGCGGTAGTTCATAATTTTTTTTCGAAATCGACCTTTCTTCAGAGATATAATAGCCTTTGGAATGCGATGACGAGTTGACGTAGTCGTAAAACTATACATAGTATGATTCATTAAGTAGATGGTACTGACACAATTTTTTTGATCCCATAACCTTATTAATAGAGGTTAAAAATAACAACCCCTCAAGATCAAGAGACCACTTTTCATTCCATTTCAACGTATATTTCATATAATGAATATTCTTAGATACTGTTTTCACTCAAAATTGGTTTTGACAGAAGAAGACAGTTTTTCTATGATTCTTTTTACAATTTTCTGTTTCAGAAGAGTACGATTTTTTCAATGAATACTTTCCAGTATTGAAATAAATTACTCAAATATAAAAATGGTAGTTTATTCGACTTTGCATTTGGCATATATGCACTTTTATTTGTTTCTCATTTGTAAACGTCAGTTTCCAAAAACACAATATTAATCAAGGAAGTTTATTTTATCAAGTCACTAACTTGTAAAACTGACAGTTAACTTGTAAAATTTTTACAAGTTAGTAGTATTATTTACATTGACACTTGTCAAGTACTTGCTTCTAATTCCATTCATCCTTCTAATTTCAGAGTTCCTGGAACAAATGTATTTCTCAATGAACGTTCTCAAACTATTCAAAAACGATATTCGTACCTTGTTTTATTCGTATCTATTCGTTTTCCTTCTCAAAATTGCAAATATTCTAGAGGTTTTTTGACCTGTAATCTCACTGACAGTCACGTACTTGCTTCTAATTTCAAACATCCTTTTAATTTCATCGTTCCTGGAACAAATATGTTTAGTAATAAACGTTATAAAAGTATTAAAAACGATATTCATACCTTGTTTCATTTGGATCTGGCCTTTTCGTCAGAAATGAGCATAATATTCTCGAAGGACTTCCCTCTCGTAAAGCCACTGACAGTTGTCATAATTTTCCGATGTCATAAATAATCCCATTTTAAGAAATGTCAAAAAATTTAACGCAATTATTGAGATTTTTTTGGAATTTATCTAACCTTTTTACAAATGAGAAACAAATAAAATAATATATAATAATAAATATAAAATACACGCAAGGTAACGGGTTTTACTGGCTCAAAGAGGTAACTGACTCGCCTGCGGCTCGTCAATTATATCCTCCATTCGCCAGTAAAAACCCTCTTACCTTGCTACTAATGTTATATACTATTACAATGATCAGATGAAGTGGATGAAAGAATTACATATTCCCAAATTATGAATTCTTACCCAATTCAGATTCCATTAGATTTCGTTCCATCATCGCTCATCCTGTTCCAGGGTATATCCGAACGAAATACCTCTAGAACCCGCCGTATATTCGATAGCCCTTTCCCAAACTCCATAATATGAAAATGTGATAAACCACAAGAGCGAGATCAGCGTTTCCAATCCCATCATAGTGTACATTCGTAACAAAGTTTAATTATAATGCTAATCGAAGGGCGTTATAACCAGACTTTGTTGGAACGAATCAGGTTCATACATTATTCAAAGACGCACAGCGATTGATTGCGTTATCCTCGCGTTAGCGTAATTGTTGTGGATGGCTTTGTAATTTGATTAAAGACTGGGCAGATACGGAATATTGAAACGCCGTTTTATATCACTGATTGATTCAGAGGGGATGATTTTTCACCGGAACGAACTGTCGAATTAAGCGATTTGCAGGATTTGATTGACCCGAAAAATTGAATTTGCCGTATTTCCCCCTACAATTTTCCAGAGGGAATAGGAAATTGAATGGTTGTAGGTGATTTCAGAACAATATTGATTGATATGTACTGCTACCATGAATTCTATCTGGAGTGTTAGAATATTCAGGATCATTTGAATACATATCAGAAATATGTGGCAGGTAACAATACAACTAACTCGTCTCAAAGGATGAATAGTATATAACATTACTAGCAAGGTAAGAGGGTTTTTACTGGCAAATGGAGGATATAATTGACGAGCCGTAGGCGAGTCAGTTACCTCCTTGAGCCAGTAAAACCCGTTACCTTGCGTGTATTGTTTTATATTTTATTTGTTTCTCATTTGTAAAAAGGTTAGATAAATTCCAAAAAAATCTCAATAATGGCGTTAAAGTTTTGACATTTCTTGAAATTGGATTATTTATGACATCGGAAAATTATGACAACTGTCAGTGGCTTTACGAGAGGGAAGTCCTTCGAGAATATTGCTCATTTCTGACGAAAAAGGCCAGATTCAAATGAAACAAGGTATGAATATCGTTTTTTAATACTTTTATAACGTTTATTACTAAACATATTTGTTCCAGGAACGATGAAATTAGATGGATGAATGAAATTCGAAGCAAGTACGTGACTGTCAGTGAGTTTACAGGTCAAAAAACCTCTAGGATATTTGCAATTTTGAGAAAGAAAACGAATAGTTACGAATAAAACAACGTACGAATATCGTTCTCGAATAGTTTGACAACGTTTATTGAGAAATACATTTGTTCCAGGAACTCTGAAATTAGAAGGCTGAATGGAATTAGAAGCAAGAACTTGGCAACTGTGAATGTAAATAATACTACTAACTTGTAAAAATTTTGCAAGTTAACTGTCAGTTTTACAAGTTAGTGACTTGAAAAAATAAACTTCCTTGATTAATATTGTTGTTTTTGGAAACTGACGTTTACAAATGAGAAACAAATAAAATATTTCATTTCACAAGGAAATCATTGAGGAGATATGTATTCTTAGTTTTTTCTCTGGAAGAGGTCTTATGAACTGGTATAGTAACTGAACATATTCTTTTGGTAGCATTCGAATTTTTGAGAAGCTTAACATAATACTTGTAGATTGTTATATTTTGAAGATTAGAATCATCAATCTATTTAAATACAATTGATAAGTAATAAGAATATTATTAATTTGAAAAAAACCCCTCCAAGATTCCCTATATCTAAAATTTAACATGGTTTTCAATGCTTGTTTCTGAATGACGAATAAATTGCACACATATTAAGATTTACCTCGAAATGTTATTACATATTACAAAATAGACGAGAAGCTGTCGAAATGTAACTTTGAGCAGATCAGAATCTATTGACTTTCTCATTATCAACTGCATACAGAATTTTGTTCATCCCTAAAGATGTTCAATATGGATGTTCAATTAGGTACCCATCTCAGGTGTCTGTCCACTATGATTTTCAAAAGAGTAACGTTCTGTCTAACCTTGAAATCTTTACCTGAAATGTTTATTGACGAAGGCAAGCTTCCAGTCTTGAAAAATCAATATTCAAAATAAGATTGTGGTTACACAGCCAGAAACCTACCGACTTCATTCAGTAGGTACTTGTTTTGAGTCTTCTTCAGCTGTTGCAACGCAAGGGGATTCCCTCTGGGGAAGGACTGTTCCATTGTGCAGGCTGAGCTATTTGCGGTTCTTGCATGCGCACTGGAAAACATTCGCAGGGGATACTCTGGCCAGCACATTTATATGTTGCGACAGCCAGGGAACTCTGAAATCTCTATCTGATGTTAGAGTTGATTCTCTTTTGGTAGAAGAATGCAGGAAAACTCTGCGTGGGCTGACCTCTGATAACTTTTTGAAAGTAATCTGGTGTCCGGCTCATGCGGATATACCTGGTAACGTCAAGGCAGATGAACTGGCTAGGCGGGGAGCCGGATTAGCATTTGTTGGTCCGGAGCCTTCGCTGCCAATCTGTCGCACATCTGTCAGAAGTTTCTTCAGGAACTGGCTGAACAGGGAATTTTCCTCGGAATGGAGCGCAGGGGTGGGCCTGAGGTGGTCGAGGATTCTCATTGAGAGACAGTCCTCGCGATCTGAGGTCAATAGGCTTCTGCTGCTGGAGAGGAAACAACTCGGTCTGGTGACTGGTGCATTGACTGGTCACCTGTTTAACAAGCATTTGAAGAGAATGGGATTGACGAGCTGCTCCCTATGCCGGTGGTGCAGGAGTACTGATGAAACGGTTGAGCATATTTTGTTCAACTGTGAAACCTTACTGAGTTAAGATCAACACACCTAGGAAATCCAACACCTTCTATTCCTATGGTGAGAGGGACCACTCCTGGCAGGCTCGCGACATTTCTGTCTTCGTGTCTGAGTCTCTATAGAACGATGCGGGTGAACAATGGGCCACTAGGCCTCAGTTCGGCCGGTAAGGCACCGCACAGAGAAGAAGAGAAGAACGCAAGGGGATTCGAGCTTATTGATGGTGTCATGAGCAAACATAGTCATACTGTACTTTTGAATTCTTGTCTTAGGTGATCTATTAATGTGGAAAATGAAAAGTATAGGTCTGGAGTTACTTCCCTGAGGAACATCAATAGTGATCTTCTTCTTGTCGGACTTCAATATTTCATCATCCCTTCCAATAACAACTTTCTGTCTCTTGTCAAGTAGTACAGTTTGTTAGAAAAAATAACTTTACCAGAAATTCACCTCAGGACAACCATCATTTTCGACGTTTCGCCTGTAAATTCGAACATATTCAAGGCAAGTTCAATCAGCCTATTATTTGAGATGTTAAATTTAATATAGAAAAAACTTGCATCCATCAAAAAACACTAGTTAAGCAGTAAGTTTAAAACACGAAATAAAAACTATGAATTTGATTAATGAAATGGATGGCCTTGTCTCAAAAACTACATCAAAAGCGACTCTTGAAATCCAAGAATGAACCTAATGTGATTTTTCATAAACCTCTTGATCTCAAAAAGTTGTTAACTATATCTGGAAAAAATGATCTACAATTAATTTCATTGTTTCTCGTTTGTAAACGTCAGTTTCCAAAAACACAATATGAATCAAGGAAGTTTATTTTGTCAAGTCACTAACTTGTAAATTTGACAGTTAACTTGTAAAATTTTTACAAGTTAGTAGTATTATTTACATTGAAAGTTGTCAAGTACTTGCTTTTAATTTCATTCATCCTTCTGATCTCAGAGTTCCTGGAACAAATATATTTCTCAATAAACGTTCTCAAACTATTCAAAAACGATATTCGTACCTTGTTTTATTCGTATCTATTTGTTTTCTTTTTCACGTATATACTTGCTTCTAATTTCATTTATCCTTCTATTTTCATCGTTCCTGGAACAAATATTTTTAGTAATAAACGTTACAAAAGTATTAAAAAAAGATATTCATACCTTGTTTCATTTGGATCTGGCCTTTTTCGTCAGAAATTAGCAAATATTCTCGAACGACTTCCCTCTCGTAAAGCCACTGACAGTTGTCATAATTTTCCGATGTCATAAATAATCATAAATAGCTTACGACATTTGCGACAAATTATTGAGATTTTTTTGGAATTTATCTCACCTTTTTACAAACGAGAAACAAATAAAATATAAAAACAATACACGCAAGGTAACGGGTTTTACTGTCTCAAGGAGGTAACTGACTCGCCTGCGGCTCGTCAATTATATCCTCCATTCGCCTGTAAAACCCTCTTACCTTGCTAGTAATGTTATATACTATTTCGTCCTGAGTCTGAGCTACTCACCCTACTGTTGTCATTACGGCGCGAAAAAATTCAATTATAGAGTCGTTATACTTTGGAAAGAAGAAGTCAATCTTCTAAATTGCTGAAGATTTCAGAAATTCAAAATTGTAATGTGAATAAACAAAACAATTACATAAATATCAGGCGAGAAAATAGAGAATTCTCGGGATAAAATCACTCGCTTTATATTTTTGACAGCAACATTCGGGAATATTAGAATCAAGACCTAATCATATTTCAGGCTAAAGCGGAAGTTTATCTACCCAAGTAATGACTTCCTTGGTCGATTTTGTTCCGTTCGTTCGAGTTTCGTTTTCGTGAGATGAATTTAATCAGGCGTTTCTCTTGTTATAAGGAAGCTGCCGAGATGAAATTTGAATACATACGAGCTTTAAGAGAGAGGTTTTGCTATTCGTGAATTTCTTTTGATAGTATCGAGCTCCGTGGCACAATAAAGATGTTGCTAGCATGCACAACACAAATAGGACACATTCTAAGCTCGAAAACAATAATGTACAAACACGTCCATGGAAACTTATAAGGTGAATACATATGGAAATGTTATTCAAATCTGAATAGGGAGCATATTACTATGTATAATAGAGGATGCAATGTATGGTTTCGAACTATTAAATAAATACTGATAGTACGGTTGTAATTAGACCTAAAGCTCAACATCCAAAGTAAAAGTTTTCCTCCAACACCAAATTGCTCTACATAGTCCCCTTATTCTATGGTAAAAAGTTACACCATTTTGAGCGTCGGGTTTGGGGGTGAGGGAGGGCTGAATTTGAAAAATCACTTGTTTTTTAGTTTTTCGTAAATATTTCAAAAACTAAGCGGTTTATCCTAAACATTGTTGTATACAAAAATGTTCTACGTTAAATTTCAAATAAGAATGGTCCTTTTCATAATCACTCTAAAAAGTTACAGACGGTGTAAATGTTAACTTTTTCGTAATTTTGATAATTTTTAAAAAAAATAAGCTTCGTAAAAGAATGTTGCTATTTCAGTGACCGGTGGTATGTTAGTGATAAGCCCTTGAAGGAACAACAACCTCACCACCTTATCAAGGGACACTCTTTTTTAAGGGAAAAGAGGCTTCCACAGGCCTAGGCCATATAAACCTGTGGTACGGAGAAACCCACCCTGAACTTTCTACGAACATTGCAACATAAATTCACTTCTTAAGCATAAATATCTTTCAAATTTGAAATGTTCAATGTCTTTATTAACTTCACTCATGCTCCAGCACATTATCCTCCTCCTCTAGCTCGTCGTCTAAGATGTTATTATTGTCCAAGTTATCACATGCTAGGCCTGAGCAATTGCTGCATATGCTAGTGCAGTTTAGACCACTCCTTCTGCATTCACAATTACGAATGCATTCATCTTTGCAAGTACACATTATAAGGGACAGTAATTCCTGGGGGGCTGCAGGACGTGCTGTTGTGATTGGTGTCAGGTGGTCGCCAATCTTCTTCCAACCCCATTCGAGTGGATCCTTATTTTCATTCAGCCACTGTTGTACCTGGTGGAAGGTCCTAAATGAATCCTGTCTGGACGCTCCTGAAGTAGTGCATCCAACTTCAGTAATGCATGTATAGGCTGCTTTGCAATGGTTTTCAAGTAGGACTGGTAGCGGAGACAATCTAGATCTTCAGCGTTCTTGGCTCCAAACATTGCAAGTAAGAAGTAATTTCCTGCATTTTCTAATTTTGTCCATCAGTATATATTCAATCGTTAAAAGTGTGAAAAGTGTTTCCTCGTAACATCAAAATACACACCCATTCCTATCTAGCGAGCGCTGGATTAATATCTACACGAAAAATCCATACCGAGAACCTCCTTCCTATTCATAACCCGTCAAAAAAAGTTCTATATTTCTCCAGGCCACAAAGGAAGACAAGGTGAAATCTAATTCGAAAAAATTTAATTGCATTATATCCATCCCATGACGTAGCTGACTGACATCCGCGTGCTCGCCTCACGGAATAGAACGCGATGAATTCGAGACAAGATAAATGGGAGAAAGCCAAACCGAACGAAAACACGAAACGGAAAGGGGGCGTTTGTTCCGCCTTATAAACTTGATGTTTGTCTTGAGGAGAGCTCTTCAGCGACTACAACTCATTTGAATTCGAAACCTGAAACCTGGACGGATTCGTAAGATAAGACTGCAGGATTCGTATAACATAAACAGCATTAAGATTTTATGAGCTGTAAAGTGTGATTGATAGATTGGGTTGACGAAAAGTTCAGTCATTTGGGAAGTTTGAAGGGCTGTTGAATTTGAAGCAGAGATTTGTGGGTCAAATTTCTCGGACAGCTCAGTTTAGAGATTTTGCTTTCCGCTTTACATTATAAATAACAAAAATATCCTAAGCGCTTTTGGTTTAATTCTATTATGAGTTCACCTTCCGAATCTCAAACCTACCTTGAACATTTGAAATCTTGGAGTTGTTGTGTCTGGAAGTCACCATATCAAGAGTACATATTTTCAGATAAGTCGCCTGACTCACTTTCATCGTGAACACGCAACCTCTAATAAACAGTCTCACTCTATAAGCACGTGATATAAGCGTTGGTTACAGAGTTCAACTACTTCGATTGCCTTTATGATGAGCAAATTATTCCATTAAAGATTTTTTTGTGGCTTTTCTGAACTCAATGTTTGTCTTGAGGAGAGCTCTTCAGCGACTACAACTCATTTGAATTCGAAACCTGAAACCTGAACGGATTCGAAAGATGAGACTGGGGGATTCGTATAACAGAAACAGCATTAAGATTTTTTGAGCTGTAAAGTATGACAGATAGATTGGGTTGATGAAAAGTTCAGAACATTTAAAGTCTTGGAGTTGTTGGTCTGGAATTTACTATATCTACTGTAGGTATATTCAGATAAGTCGCCTGACTACCAATCATCGTGAAACACGCAACCTCCAATAATCAGCCTCATCTTATCAGCACGTTGAATACAGAGTTCAACTTCTTCGATTGCCTTTATGATGAGCAAATCATTTCATCAGAGCTTTTCTTTTGTGGCTTTTCTGAACTCAATGTTTGTCTTGAGGAGAGCTATTTAGCGACCACAAGTTTAATTTTTCTAATAGCTTTTATGATGAGCAAGTCATTCTATCAAACTTTTCTTCCATGACTTCTTTTTTTATATTCTTTCATTTGACCCTCTCGATTCCAAACATTTGATGCTTTTTCTATACAAATTTATCTTCATGATAATACTGTTACAAAAATGTTCGTGACTTATGTGCAAACACACTTATGTCAACTAAACTATTCAAATATTCTCCACAAAAAGATAAGCAAAAACGAGTGAAGCTCACCAGATGGTTTCACTTTCTTTGAAGACTTTTTATCCAATTACACATGCACATTGACACTGGTTCGGTAACTGTTACAAACATGTTGTTGACTTCTTGTAAGAAGACCTTATGTCAACTGTTCGAATATTCTCCATAAAAAATAGCAAAGAACGTTTTACGTCCTCTGAAGATTCCTTATATCCAATCACATTCCTATCAACAACAAAATTCCTTATTATCAAAATGAATCTTTTCGAATTTTCATCATGGCACTTCAAAACGCAAAGAAACTAATCCCAAAGATTATCAGGCTGAACTTGAAACTAATTATTTTTTTGAGCCATTGTACTATGATTGAATTCTTGTTTTATTCTTTAAATGGGCAACAACACGATCCTGGTATTTTAATCAATATTAAACATTTTTATAGTTAACCATTTTGTCAAATGTAAATGTAAATATTTTTTTCAACACACCACAAGACTTAAGACTATGTAACGACATAATATATGGTTCTCAGAAGTTTGGTTGCCATTAATTGAAATAATTTTTTGTTTTTAATATTTCCATTTGATCTTCTCGAATAAAAATATTTTTCATTATTATATTTTTATGATTAAACATGCTCACTGACACTTGTTCAGTAACTGTTACAAACATGTTTTCGACTTCTTGTGCGAACATCCTTACTTCAACTAAACTATTCGAATATCTCCATAAAAAAATAAGAAAGAACGAGTGACTCTCACCAGATAGTTTCATGTAATATGAAGAATCCTTATTCAATCACTTTTCTATCAACTACAATATTTTTCTCTATCAAAAAGAATTCTTCCGAATTTCCTTCACGACACCTCAGAACGCAAAGGAAATAATCCCGAAACTTTTCAGGGGACCTTGAAACGAAGTTATAAAGTTTCTCTTAGCTTTTGTACTATGATTGAATTTTGTTTTATTATTAAATGAGGAAAAATGGTGAAAGCACGAGTCAAGTTCAACTACTTTTATATCAATATCAAAATTTTTTATTTAACCATGTCTTTATGTGAATGTGAATACTTTTTTTCAACACAACAAAAGACTTGAAGATTCTGTTTCTAATAATACACTATGGTTATCAGAATTCAGCTGCCATCATTATATTCAACTAATTATTGTTCTATTTATTATTTTTTTCATTTGATCATCTCGATTCAAAATATAATTGCATGATATTTATTTACAAAAATATTTTCATAATTTCACATCCTCATTGACACTGGTTTGGTGACCGTTACAAACATGTTTGTGACTTCTTCTGAGAACATCCTTATGTCAACTAAACTGTTGGAATATTCTCCATGAAAATAAGAAAGAACGCTCACCAGATAGTTTTACGTCCTTTGAAGACTCCTTATCCAATCACTTTCCTATCAACAACAAACTTTTTCTCTATCAAAAAGAATTTTTCCGAATTTCCTTCACGGCACTTTAGAACGCAAAGGAAGTAATCCCGAAACTTTTCAGGGGGGAACTTGAAACGAAGTTTAAAAGGGCGGAAGAAACATCCCTCAGATTCATTTCCTTTCTCCGTTTGCAGCCAAATCCCCCCTTGTTAGTTATAAGAAAGTTAAATTGGAAGGGACACTGGAAAATGAGGCAACCGAGATGTTGATGACACAATTCGGCCCCATCTCTTCGTCAGTCGATAAATTAGTTTATTTGGCGGTTTTGAAGTTTCGACATCTGCAGATTGCTTATTAAGTTTAGGGTAAGAACGTTATGATATAGGGAGTCCATTAAATTGCTATATTTCTTATAACTTTTTTATTGTTATGACTAGCAAACCAGGCGAACTCGTTTCGCCACCACATGGCTTCGTTTTATGTAAAATTTCGTTTGATGATTGAAAGATGAAAGAAAAAAAAAAGAAGAAAAGATGAAGAAAAAATTTTTTTTTCATATTTGAGAAGGAAAACTTTTATTTCATTTCACAACAGTAATGAATCCATTTCGGTTACAAAAGGAAGTGTTATTCAGTTGAACTTCTCTAAGTAAATGAAAGTGAATCCAAAGCAAATACTGAATTGAAGCGTTACACGTGTCCGCAAACTATCCGTTTTTTTGAAGTGCTCTTTGGTAAACCATATTTTTTTTTTGGTCTGACGTTAACACAAAGAAAGCGGATGGTTTTCCAACTCGTGAACACGCAACGTTCCATGTAAAAAACAATGATTTTTTAGTCAGGCCAGTAAATCTACCTTTTTAAGTAGATTTGTGAAACCGGTAGATCTATCCTTCTAAGTAGAATAATTTAACCGGTAGATCAATTGAACCGATAGATCAGATGAACAGTAGGTCATTCGAACCGTTTTGTATACGTCGATAGATCATGTTCATAGATATTTAATATATTCCTTGGTATCTGTCTGACTACACCACACACCCTGTATATACTCAGAGCGTATATTGAACATTTATAGGATAAGTGGTACAAATGTTCGTGTTATGAAGTAGAAAATTACAATATTTGGCCTTTTTATGGAAAGACCCTGTATAAATCAAACCACCATCAATAGTAAATCATTTGAAATTCAAAAACTTCTTCGTTTCTGTTGAAATGTCCCTGTAATAATGCAGAAATTCAAAATATTCGACATGTTTATAGAAGCACCCCGTATGAATCCGAAGCAGACTTGACAGTTGTCATTGAATTCGATGTCATAAATAATGAAATTTTCAGAAATGTCAGAAATTTACCAATTTCTTACGTTCTTCTCGATATCTTGAAATTTTTCCTGAATTTTCTTTGCTACAAACCTCGCGGAGTCCGAGACCTTTCCAACGAATGCAAAATCGTTGAAATCGATTTGTGCGTTCTGGAGTTATAGCGTCAGGGAGGAAAACCTGACTTATTTTTATATAGTAGATTACTAGCAAGGTAAGAGGGTTTTTTACTGGCGAATGGAGGATATAATTGACGAGACGCAGGCGAATCAGTTACCTCCTTGAGCCAGTAAAACCTGTTACCTTTCGTGTATTGTTTTATATTTTATTTGTTTCTCATTTGTAGAAAAGGTTAGATAAATTACAAAAAAATCTCAATAATTGCGTTAAATTTTTGACATTTCTTAAAATTGGATTTTTTATGACATCGGAAAATTATGACAACTGTCAGTGGCTTCACGAGAGGGAAGTCCTTCGAGAATATTTGCTCATTTCTGACGAAAAAAACCAGATCCAAATGAAACAAGGTATGAATATCGTTTTTTAATACTTTTATAACGTTTATTACTGAACATATTTGTTCCAGGAACGATGAAATTAGAAGGATGATTGGAATACTCTTTCTTTCAATACGAACATACATGCAAAAGCACCTCACTTCAAGTGACTGAAGTAACATTTTAATCTTCAAAGTATGAATGATATTTCGCATATTCTGTTCCAGTACATTTCTCATTTGAATTTATCATATAGATCGCAACTTGCCTCGTTCAAATTTCGCAGATATAGTCACAGTCTAATGTGGAACAATATGCCTATTATGAAAAGCGAAATTGTTGGTGATGGGAGAATAGCTCTCCGTATCTGGCCTTTTTCATGGAAATAAGCATTAGGATAAGTGGTTCTTCAACTTACAGCTGCTCTGTATGAGTGAATTTCCAGCGCTGAAAGCAGTGGCGGCTTGTCCTATGAGGCAGGTGAAGCAGTGCCTCACCAAATAAATTACGGAAATCACAAATAATATCAAGCGAATTAATCCAATATTTTATTAATCAATTTCATCATCCCATTATGTTCTTCAGTCTCAATTTTTTGTACGATACTGCATTCGTCTTCCATAATATCCGAGCTCAATCTCAAGCCGGGTACAGCTACAGACGTCTGTAACATTACACGTTACTGACGTTACGATGAATGCACAAAAATCGGACCGTAACGTTACATGTTACAGGCGTTAAGGTCCGATTTTTGTACATTCATCTCATTTCCTCTTGAAGGCGTAAACCGTGAGGTGAGGCTTGCCTCACGCGCTTCCTTGTCTAGCGCGTTATTCACATCGACGTGACGAGATCATGAACCTCCCCTTCGTTGTTTATCTATTGCGGCTTCTAAGGTGAATTTGACGCTAGCCTCAGTAACAACTTTTAGAACATTTGAAGCGTTTTATCTCAGAAACGGTGCCTCGTAGGAAAAAAGTATTGATACATTTTTTGAAGATAATTTTAACATCTACATTTTTGTCTCAATTACTTTTTTGATGAAACTCACCATTTTGCTGAAAATCGCGAAAAACTCATTTTCGACCTTTGAACTTGAATAAATTTTTGTCCATCCACGGGAATGATTGGGAACTTTTATATATTATTTATTATTATGTTTGAACAATTTTACCGATTTTCAGCTTGTTGGGATTTTATGTAACTTCACCCTAATTTTTTGGTCTGGATTGACCGGACTATCTACCCTTGATCCGTGATCGTTTCGTTTCGTTTCATCGGCAAACTGCACATATTCGGGTTAATCGTGAAGCGGAAGATAGTGAAATTTCACTTTGGTTTGGGTTTTGGGTTTGTGCAGTACTCGTGATATTGCAGAGTTTTCAATAAAACAGAAACAGTTTTTGAGTCATTCCTATGAGTATAAAATATGTACAATTGAAGAAGTTATACAACCTGTTCCAAATCTTGACTATCGGTGCGGTAGGAAAATCGAATCGAAGGTTCAAAATGAGACCACTACTGACCTACTGGCAGTGTAACTCTAATCAAATTATTTTTTGGCAGTGTTAATAATACATATTCCGATAGCGTTAAGTGAAAAAACTGGTATGCAGCTGACAAAAAAGAGTTTTTCTCCAACCATCAAAAAATGTTGACATTTTTGTACTATTTTCAGGTGCAAAAGTCATACATTTCCTTACCGTACAAAAATTCACTCGTTACTTAGCAACACTTTTAATCCTAGGATTAAAAACGCTACTTTTAATCCTCCGGATTAAAAGTAATGGCATTTGACGTCTACTTGACAATCACTGTCATGATTCTGTGTTCAAATTCATAACCAAATTATGAACGATTTTTCACTAAAACCAATTTTATTGTAATTTTGACTTGGTTGGAGAAAAAATAGTATATATTATTATAAGATTAATAATTTTTTTTGATGTACCTCATCACTTTATTCTGTCACAAGCCGCCACTGGCTGAAAGAGAGAAAGTACAATGATATGCCAATGTTCATATGTCAGGAGAAGTAGCTTGTCTGCGAATAATAGGCATTATTTCAGCAGTATTACTTAGCTGCTCTTCTTATGACTTCAACTCCGTTGAGGAAACAGTGGAGTTTCGTCATTGAGAACCTTTATTGGCATTTTTCACGAGCTATCTGGAAAATTCAGTATGTTCTGTAGGAAAATCTATTCAGCAAAGTGCTATTCTATTTATATGGGGATTGCGAGGGGGATCTAGATAAGAATTGGCCCTGAAATATCTCCTGGCTATTTCGGAGATGTGTTTTCTTTTACGGTGTATAGAGGAGCTTTGCAGATATTGTTATTGTTGTTGGCCTGAAAGATGGGTATTTTCATCCTAGACATTTATATGTTTTTCAATTATATAGGGTATCCTGGTTGAAATAGAAAACATGAATAGGGATTGGAATGTACACCGGGTATCCCGAAAAAACTCCATTTGTAAAGGGTTTTCAATTGGCGCGGGTAGATTTTGGCGGCCCGTGGCGGCCATTTTGTTTTGGTGACAATTGTCAAATCTTTTGCTTATTATTCAGTTGCTTATGCCAAATCACCATGGCAGGTTACACGATTGAACAGCGCGTACAAATGATAAAACTTTATTATCAAAATGAGTGTTCGTTAGAGCAAACGTTGCGCCCATTTTACGGTAGACGTGGTGGCCCTTCACAGTCGACTCTTCAGCGTTTGGTGGCAAAATTTGAAACAACCGGTTCGTTAATCGATCAACCCACACCTGAACGTTCAAGAAACGCAAGATGAGCCGAGAACATCGCGGCGGTCCGTCAAAGTGTACAGCAGAACCCGAGGCAGTCGATTCCTCGCCGTGCACAAGAAATCGGCCTTTAGCAAACTTACACTTGGCGAATTTTGCGACGGGACTTAGGGTTACACCCGTATAAGATTCAACTGACCCAGGGGCTCAAAGTTCATAGACCATAGACCACGTCGTTTGTTCGCTGCCTGGGTTTCGAATCGTTTGGAAGAGGATCCCAATTTCGGGCGAAACATCATCTTTAGCGACGAGGCGCATTTTTGGATGAATGGCCTTGTTAACAAACAAAATTGCCGTATATGGGACGACACAAACCCACACGAGGTTCACCAGGTGGTAATGCATCCTCAAAAAGTTACGGTTTGGTGTAACACATGCCATCGCTCAAATTCAGGCGGATCTATGCGGAAGAGTCATTGAAAATTGGACCACTAGGATCCGTGCCACTGTGAGAAGTCGAGGCGGGCATTTGAATGATGCCATCCTCTATACTTAATGGCATATATGGGCCTTTTAAATAAATAAAAAAAATTGTTGATACCTCATACGCAGCTTGTTTAATTTCGTTTCAAAATCTACCCGACCTTATTGAAAAACCCTTTAGTATTCGCGAGTTCTAAATTCTGATACATTGGTTGTTTTTAATAAAATCCCTAACTCGAAATATCATTCATTAGGTTCTAGAAAGTTGCGAATTAAATATCTTTCCATTTTAGAACCGTATCATATACATTTGGACAGTTCGAAAAAGTTCCTGAAATCACCTCGTAGAATAAATTTTATGATTTCTCAATATGTTTTTCAGTTTCAGTTTTAGTTGATTATTACTCTATTGCTCAGTTGCAGGAACGTCCATTAAAATTTAAAGGTCCATTAACCCTTAATCCTCCATTAGTTCCTTGTAATAATGGAGGATTAAGAGTTTAATGGACCTTTAAATTTTAATGGACGTTGCTGCAACTGACACTGAATGTAGTGTACTCTACTAATGATTGACTTGGAAATAGATAATTGTTAACAAACCATACTAAAATTTCGCTTGAAAAACTGAAGAGTTCCGTTGAATAAAATTTGCAGTTAACATTCTATAGTGTAGGTTATTCAATTGATCAAATTCTTGAAGACTCAAGATTCACTCATAGTGGTTAAATAACTACAAATATTGTCACCATCGAGTGAGAAGAAACGATCCTCGTCAACCTGGATAGAATGAATGATATATTTTTACAGTTCAGGCAGGTATCGAAGAGATCATGTAAATCATTGAACATATTTTTACGCCAAGCAAAAGAGCTACAAATGATTAGTTTTTTGACAAAAATACTACCTGGACGCCACTTGTGCCATTCCGTGCAGGACAGTCCGTAGTTTATTCCCACCATGTTTTCAACACGAAATTGCCATTTTTTTTATTCGTTATTAACAAAAAACAACAAAAATACGCGTTCTTTTTAGTTTTTCGTTGCAAAATGGAAACTATTGATGCAGTGATAACGTTGTAATGGGATGAATTGTAGAGAATTACATTGTGAAGAGAATCAAACGATCCGATCGAATAATTGAAACTGGAGAAAAGCGGAAAAAAACCGGAAAAATTGCGTGTTTTTCTTTTAACTCATAACTCTGCCATTTTGCAATATTAAGAACTAAAACTTCACACGATAGTAGCCATTGACGTGCAATTTATGTGTGCGAAAATTGGATTCGGTCGGATAAATAGTTTTCACATAATTCCCATTTGAATTTTTTTGGACATATTTTCGCGGAGAGCTGGATGCGTTTGAGGTGGTCCGATTGAAATTAGAAAAATTGACTTGTAAAGAAGACGTGATCAGTAACAAAACGTCTATACTGATTTTTCAATAAAACGCGTTTGAGTGTGTTAAAACACTAGTGAGAACATGAGGGAAAACGACCGACCAAGCGAGAGTGGTCGAGTGGTGAGGGAATGAGCGAATTCTGAAATTTCAACCATAAGATGAATATCACCCAGTATATCCCAAACGAAGGCCCTCAAACGATTGAAAAATCTTGTTGCAAGTCCTCCTTGATGTTTTTGATTCATGGTATCCGTTTTCGCATTTTTCCCGGGACACCTTGTATACTAGAATACAGTTTATCCATATAACGAGAAATTGAAGGTAAAAAATTAATTCAAGTTATTAATACAGATACCGAAATCTCAATTAACAAACTTCCGGAAAACTGGCAATTTATTCTTGTAATATTAAAAGCAAGAGACGATCTTCCTTTAGGTCTAATAATTATCAGAAGAGGCTGAAGACTACAAAGCAGAATATTGTAAGAAGGCGACGGCTCCATCCGAGGAAATTGTTTTATTAAATTTTTATGAGGACTCTGAAACATTTTGAATTAAACTTTTCCAAGTGATGTCAGTTCGCCGAAAGGACAAAGTTAGTTACACCCCGTAGGAAAAAATTTAAACTTTCAACATTTTTTCGAATATTATCAAGCTAAACGATACTGCAGATTCCATAATTTTGGAATATAGGACATTTTTATATGGTTGAAGGTATTCGAGAAAAGTTATAATGAATATTTGAACAATTTATCAAACAAAAATTACTCTTAGAAATGTAATTTTTTTACGATTTTCTTATATATTCTTTTGAAATCAAGAGATAACATAATTCAATACATTACACGAAAACGAAAATCCCTAACAAAGGTAAATGCAAAACGGGTTCCATTCCCTTTTTTAAGTATGATAGCAGAGATCAGAAAAAACCTCAGTAGAAAAACCCTATTTCGCCATTCTAGCAAAAGTGAAATTTAAAAACTATTTGAATAATGAAGGATTTCTTTTTTATTGAATACAACCGATAACCCTCTCCAAGATGCCTTCTGAAACAAAGAATCGATTTAAAATTAACAACCCAATTCAAAATCCGACTCGATACCTTCATGTATAGCCCTTGAGCCATCCTGAAATTCAAATATAGAACAATTACTTATCAGATGGTCTATTGTCTCTTCTGCTTCTCCGCATTTGCTACTAGGACTCTTATTCCGTTTGAAAAGCATGCTATTACAACAGACATGATCTGTTCTGATTAAAAACAGTCCCTATTTTCCTGGGAAGATCAAATCCAGGAACTTATTCGAGGGATCAGTTATTAAATCATTGTTCTTGATATTACATGTTTTTCACTCGGATTGCCAAACTGCTTTATCGCTTTTAGTCGAGATCAGAAAATAATTGGACCAGAAGGACTTACGTGATTTTAATCGAGAAATTTTAATCTCTGGAATATAGGAAAGTATTTGGTTTGAATTTGTAGAAGAATATGATTTATTGAAAATTTTCAAAGTAATGTGTAGGAGCAATGTTTGAAAGAACTCTTAATCATGGTGTTTGTATTGATTTATTGTTCCAGTTAATATTCTCATGGAAAAGTTTAATTGTGCATCAATCTTTTGTACCGGGTTTCACTATAATTTGACCCCCCCTTTAACTTTGTTACTGAAGGAGATACAAAAAATGTTTCATATAAAAGTTTCACGAAATCAACTGAGGTTTTCTGTTATGACTCCACAAACTGAAATCTATACAGGGTGGCCAACATATTGATGGCAACTTCATTTTTTCAAATGGAACACTCTGTATATTTTTTCATATTTGGTAACTCTTTCTCCCTGATTTTGAGTATGTAACATTTGTTGGTCTATCTTCCTTATTCTGAGCACCACAGAGTTTCAAATTTCAATAACCATCTGCCAATTTGATCTTTGGATTGGTAATGGCGCACCCATTTTATGGCCACCAAATAGTCCCGATTTAACACCGTTGGACACGTTTTTATAGTCGTCCCTGAAGGAAAAATTTACTTCAGCAATAATGACAAACAATGAAAACGGAAAATAATATTAATGATATAAAATCAACCAATATTAAACCCACAATTCGAAACTAATCCTGTCAACGCACAGAGAATAATGATAATATTGTAATGATTGAAAACAAATTTTGAAGCTTTAATGTCTGACTTGAATCAGAGCCTTAATAATGCTAACAAAAATAGTCTAAACAACTTGAGACGGCATTTGACGTTTGTGTTGTTTTCCTGTCCCACAAGCCTGAAGATGACCCTAAGTTTGTAAGGGTCGAAACATGTAGCACAGTTCAATTAAACCAATTTTTGGAGTAGACACGAAATCTTTCATTTATTCGGAACTTGAGACTATATGAACTATGTGTATCGAATGAAGGTGGTCATTTTGAGCAATTTCTTCATTTCTTTTGTTGTTCACCCTGTATATCTTCTCATTGACGTTATTATAACTCCAAAAATGAGCAATTTCAGTGAACGCACTCTGCCACTTGTAAAATGATTACAGATCTTGGCAGGTGGTTCTTCAAATTTGAAACTCTGTGGTTGTCAGGGTAAAAGAGATAGGCCAACATATGTTACCTATTCGAAATCAGGGGAAAAAGAGCTAGCCAAACATGTAAAAATATACAGGGTGTTCTATTTGAAAAAATAAAGTTGCCATCAATATGTTGGCCACCCTGTATATATTTCAGTTTCTGGGCTCATATCAAAAAACCTCAGTTGATTTCGTGAAACTTTCATACGAAAAATTTGTTTGTATCTCCTTTAGTAACAAAGTTAAAGGAGGGGTCAAATATAGTGAAAAACCCGGTACAGTGGCGGCAAGCGAAGTTTGAACCATTTTTTTCCTATTGTAGTTTTGGCTCCATTCATATATGTATAGTATATCCATGGTATTCGGGTATCTAGCCATCAATATTTCAGAATATAATCATTCTGTATCGAAGAACCATTTAATCAATTAAAAAAAGGCAAGTATGTTCTATAGAGTCGTTCACATTTCGATACTGTACATTCCATTATTCCGCAACGCCGTAAAAAAATCATGCGACAAGGGAAAAAAATTTAGGGTTGCAAACCCCTGTCTTTCCGTAGTCCAGGGGGTGATTTGACACAACATGAAATAAATTTATTTTGAAAGTATTTTATGCAAAGATAATATTTTTTCATATGACGTACATTTCCGTTGGTTCAAAGGGGAAAAAAAGAAAAAATCCATTTATTTGTACTAATTTTCATAGTCTTTTCGTGATTCTAGGTTCCTAGTTAGAAACTATGTTGAATATGGGTTTGTATTCTATCCATTTATACCAAAATATAGACATATTGTCACTGATAATTCCAAAATACAACATATTTTTGAGAAGTACTTATGACACTGAAGTTTGCAGCACAAAATCATGCTACAAGGGGGTCTGCTAACTTCAGTGTCATGAATACTTCTGAAAAATATGTTGTATTTTGGAACGGAAAGAGAGGGGATTGCAACCCTAGATTTTTTCCCCTTGTCGCATGATTTTTGTACGGCGTTGCGGAATAATGAATTAGAAGCAGCATTGAAATAGTATGACACAAATGCCGTACAAAATCAAATGACCAAATTTACCCAGGTAATTGTCGAAAATAAAAAAAAAAAATTTGACTTTGTGGCTCCACATTTTTTGACGGCGCTACGCGTTTTCTTATTATTTTTCACGGATCAATCGATGGTAAGAATGCCGTAAAAAAATATGTGACCAAAATTTGCCCACTCTACCTGTACTTTCGAATTCTCACCTGCACTCAGTTGGACAGCTTACAAGTGACGGCATAGTGCTGAATCTTATTATTTTATGCTCTTATATCGTTCTAGATAGGTCACCTGGTGGTTCAAATGACCCATAATTTTTTCAACACGGGCCTGTAGTCTATCATCTTCATTGATGACATACAGGCCTAAACAAGCAATAGCCTTTCTTTTTCTCGAATTCATGTTCACCACACTGTCCACTTACGGGTATTCGAATAAACTGACTGGTATTTATAAGAGAGCACGGAACGTGGAGTTTCCGCCACAGCGGAAATTCCACGCTCCACTCCAAAACTGTTGTATTTTGCATTCACACGGAGAGTTTTGGAGCGTACAGTAAAATCTGCCGCATCGATGCGCGATCCAAAAGTGTTGCACTATTTGACGACCACGCATAAAACCTCACGCTCCTGGAACGCCGTTCCGGAGTACCCGCATCGGAGCGACGCTACAGGAGCGTCGGTTCGGAGTGTACGTGTAAACGGAGTATTGAATCCTTCGGTCGTCATTTCTTTAATGACCAAATTTTCTGAATTTGAGTGGCATCGCAAATCGCATAAGCATAATTGTCCATCCAAGAATGATTGACTTCCCAGGTGACTGCAGGAAAAATTGAAAGATTTGGTAATAGTTCATTCTGTAATTTTTGTGCGCCCCTACTACTTTTACGAGTTCTATATCGTTTTGCCCAAATGTCTGTAATTTTTGAATTTTGAGCGGAAAATGGTTTCAAACGATAGGGTTCGACTCCCTGATGACGAATAATTAGTGATCAATTCAATTCTGTCTGTGGGGCCGTCCAGCCGTCCGTTAGCACAATAACTTTCGAGGAGATTGTCCTAGAGACTTGAAATTTTCCAGGTGATTTTGGTTCCCAAATGGCTCAGTTGAGTTCATTAACCAGTCAAATGTTACAGGGTGTTCTAGAAAATATGGCCACTCAAAATTTTCGTTCCTGAATAGCTCAGAAAAAACGAAACCCATCGAAATGAAATGTTGCGGCCACATGTAAGATACTCATTGTAAGTCTTGTGCGAGATTTCGTGGTCATAGTGTAAACAGAACCATAGAAAACTCAATTGAAATATTGAAAAGAAGAAACTTCATATTTCCATGAGAAGATATCCAATTCGATTGAAATTTCATGAATGATAGCAAAAGCGGCAAAAAGCAGCACAAACCAAGCACAATTCAGCACAATAAAATTTTTTTCGAAAATCAAAAAGTGCTGGGCCAACTTCACACACACTGTTGCCAGGTATAATGGTTTTTGCGCCACCCTACTGATATTTCTTATTTTCCCGCATATTTGAAGAAAACTGATGATTTTTCTGAAAATTTGATCAGCAAAAGTTGGCACAAATAGAGTATAATCATAAAAAAAATTTTTCGTCGAAAAAAATGAAAGTGCTGGGCTAACTTTTTTCTAATTTCTTCATTTTTTGGGTGAATTGGCGTGATATTTGTGAAATAACGACGGCACAACTTTTTCTAAGAGTAGCACAATGCTTTGAGCATGTTTCATTTGAAAAAAAAAACGAAAGTGCTGGGATGACTTTTGTTATATTTTCGTAGTTTGCAGTAAAACGCGAATGATTTTCGTGGAAAATTTCCTCGGCACAAAGCAGCACAAATTTAGCTCAAATTATTTCATTAGTTTATGAGTGAAAAAAAATTAAAGTGCTGGGCTATCTTTTTCTTAAATTTCGATTTTTCATGAAATGAGAGGGACTTTCGAGTAAATTCGAACGGCACAACTCAGTACATGTGTAGCACAATTTTTATCAATCATTTAAATCCCATTTTTCGAAAAGTGCTGGGCTGGCTCATTTTTTCGGTTTGGAAATATTTCGAAAACCACTTGGAATTAAGAAAAAAAAATTATCGGCACAAAGCAGCACAAAACTAGCACAATTCAGCACAACAAAAATTTTTTCGAGAATCAAAAAGCGCTGGGCCAACTTCACACACATCATGAAAAGGCATGGTGTAATAAGGGCAGAACAACTATTGTTCAGATACTACCATGTAAAATGTTCATTCTATTTACAATCAATACTCCATTTGATCTTCTGCGGGATAAAGTTTCAGTATCGTTCACCTTCAAAAGTTACCGTATCCGAGCGATTAGCAGAAAAACAGATTGCGTGCCGAGCTAATTTTCTCCATCAAAAGGAAAGGAATCGAAATTCGCAGTTATTTTCCGCAGCCGCCTTTGTAGACCGTAATCAAAACGGTTTCCTTCAGAGGTCCAGATCCCCTCGAAAGAACCAATTTTCCAAATAAAACAATGACGTAGATATTTCATCTGCTCTAATTCCCGACCGTTTGCTTCGATGTTATCTCGAAGCCGGAATTTTCTTGTTTTTCAAGTCACGTATAACTTTCACGACCCCAGTTTTTCGGAGGTTTTCCCAAAACAAGGCGGACTATTGAGTGTGGGAAACGAGTATGTTGTTATAATGGGTCAATAGAATGCTATCGCATATATAACTTTCTGTAATTAAAAACTGTACAGTGATGTCGTCAACACTTCAAAGTGCTCTCATTCAATATCGATATAACGAAATCTTTGTTCTGTATTTTTATTTTACTTCAAAACAAAGGAGGTCGAAAAGTCAATTTCAAACATAAATAATTTTTTTGAACAATCATTCTTTGTTTCGAAATAAAAGTTGATGATGGTTAATGTAGATTTGGCTTTTTATTGAAAAAAGTATACCCATATTTTCCAGTAGAGGAAGCTTGATCCACTACCTTACTAGTAAGGTAGTGCTTGATCGTCAAAAATGAACTGAACTTTGCACAGAAATAATAATAATAATAATAATAATAGTGTTTATTGATCCATTTAGACACACAGTGGTGTATAAGACAGGTCAGTATACAGAGAAAGAGAAAAAAAAATATTGAATTTAAATTAAAGACAAATTTATACAAAATTAGTATCACTGAAAAATTCCGCAATACTATAATACGCCTTATCTACTAACAGAGATCTTAACCTAGACCTGAACACAGAAAAACCAAGCTGCCTCATTGCAACAGGTAAATGGTTGAACATTCTAATACCTTGGAAATGTGGAGAGGATTCATACTTAGATGTTCTGTGCTGAGGAATAAACAATGTTGTAACATTTCTTGTTTGTATTTGAAATCACCAGAAAGCTTGGGAATATCGTTAATATTCTCTTTTATATATACTAGACATTTGTATATGTACAGGCATGTCACCGTCATAATCTTGTTTTTAATGAATATTGGTCTACACGATGTCTGATGATTCAATCCAAAAATCAGGCGAATGACCCGTTTCTGAGCAATCAATATTCGTGAGATATTCACAGAATTACCCCAAATTAACGTATTATAGTTCAAATGTGTATGAAAAAGACTATGGTAGATGGTTATCAAGGACTCAACGGGCAAATAACCTCTTAATCTGCTTAAAGCGTAGTAGGACGTGTTCAGCTTTTTGACTAGATATTCTAAGTGGTCGCACCATCTAAGTTGTTCATCTACAACTAAACCCAGAAATTTTATAGATGATTTAGATGTAATTGAGATGTCGTCATGGTTGAAAGTGAATGTTTCATTTTGATTCTTGAGGTTGAAAACAACCCACTCAGTTTTGTCGATATTAACTATCACAGAGTTTACTTTACACCATACGACAAATCTTTCCATCAATGAAGAACACTTTGATATTAGCTCCTCACGCGTTTTCGCAGAGATTGCAAACGAAACGTCATCGGCGAACATGACAAGCAATTCCGCTATTATGTGGTCAGGAAGGTCATTTATAAAAAGTAGAAAGATAAGAGGACCTAGTACTGATCCTTGCGGGACCCCAAGAAGAATATTAAAATGGTCCGAAATATAATCATTGATTTTTACACTCATTATTCTGTCCATAAGAAAAGATTTAAGCCACTCGAGAAAAAACCCCCCGAAAGCCCAAATTATACATCTTTTTCAATATGAAATTGAAATTCAAACAATCAAACGCACGTGAGAGATCGAAAAACAGTCCAGAAACCCACAAACCGTCATCCAGGCATCTGTAAACATACTCTATGAAGGAGAGCGCGGCAGTCTGTGTGGAACGTCCTGAACGAAAGCCGTGCTGGTTATTCTTCAAAAGTTTGAATTTAGTCAGGTAGTTCACCATGCGGTCGTAAACCATTCTTTCGATAACCTTAGAAAAAATATTTATTAAGGAAATCGGTCTATAATTGCATATATCAGTTGGATCATTTTTTTTCAAAACAGGTATGACTGTGGACAGCTTAAGGCATGAAGGGAATGTTCCGCAAGTAATAGAAAGGTTACCAGATGGGTAAACGGTCCGGATATCAACTCATTTATTGTTTTTAAGACTCTAGCAGACACTAAATCGATACCAGTACACTTATTGTTTTTTAGATTATTGATAGTTTCAATGACTTCACGTTCGGTGATCGGAAAAAAATAAAATGAATTGTCGGACATTTTAGAGGTTGTACAGGGTATCCCATTTTGGGCACTTTTACGGGATATCTCCGTTATTTTTAACGTTAGCGGGATGCGGTTTTCGCGACAGTGTGCTTCTTTTTTGTGAAACTAAAGATGGCGCAATCAGTTTTTGCATAGCTCTCTTAGTTTTTGCTATACAGGGCGGAAATGAAAAGTATCACTTTTTAATCACCTCCCGTATCTCAGTTGTGCTTAAACTTGGAGAAGTGGTTGAAACGCATTCCTATAGATTTTTTCCGTAGAATCCAGTGGCGTAGTCAGTTTTTCAATTTAACTTTCGGTTTTTGAGTTATTGAGCAAACATACGTTTTTTAAATTGGACACCCTGTATATTATTTTTTATTCTTATCAAGCACAATCTCAGCTTTTCAAAAACATATTATTTTATGCATTTATCTTCAAAACCAAGCTCAGAATTCAAGATTTTGTAATTAAATTGTCAATAACCAAGTAGTAGGCTATGACTGTTTATTAAAAACAAAAAATAAATGTCAAGATTTTGTCAGAAATCGAAAATAATGTTAACATAATATCTAGATTACAAACAAGCATGTCATATTTCTCGTAATTTTCGTAAGCAGCCGTAATGAGAAAAACTTAAAACTGAATCATTAATATGATATAATAAATAATAAAAACTGAGAGAACTGTAAACTTTTAAACCAACCGACAAAGCTTTGACATTTTTTTGTTTTTAATAAACAGTCATAGAGCCTACTACTTAGTTATTCACAATTGAATTACAAAATCTTGAATTCTGAGCTTGGTTTTGAAAATAAATGCATGAAATGATATGTTTTTGAAAAGCTGAGATTGTGCTTGATAAGAATAAAAAATAATATACAGGGTGTCCAATTTAAAAAACGTATGTTTGCTCAATAACTCAAAAACCGAAAGTTAAATTGAAAAACTGACTACGCCACTGGATTCTACGGAAAAAAATCTATAGGAATGCGTTTCAACCACTTCTCCAAGTTTAAGCACAACTGAGATACGGGAGGTGATTAAAAAGTGATACTTTTCATTTCCGCCTGTATAGCAAAAACTAAGAGAGCTATGCAAAAACTGATTGCGCCATCTTTAGTTTCACAAAAAGTAGCACACTGTCGCGAAAACCGCATCCCGCTAACGTTAAAAATAACGGAGATATCCCGTAAAAGTGCCCAAAATGGGATACCCTGTACAATCCGTTGATAAAGTGGATCCGTGACTATTCATAAGGCTTCTGACACCGATACTTGAGAAATAGCTGCCAAAATCAGCAGCAATGTCCTCGATATCCGAACAGAGAGATCCATCGATATTTAATGTATTCGGGTACTTTGAACGAGATTTCCTACCAGTAATATGATTGACCATGCTCCAGACTGATTATTCAGATTAGAAGATCGTTTTAATATGGCTTGATTAAACTCATATTTAGCATTTTTCAGCAGTTGGTTGTAATCTTTTTTGAATTTTTTATATATTTCAAGAGATTCATTAGACTTCAGCTCTTTATGGAGCCAAAACAGATATTTAAGTTGTTGACTAGCTTGTCTGATTTGAGGCGTAATCCATCCAGAGTTTATATTATTGGTTGTCATTTTTTTTATTGGACAACATTCTTCAATGGTGGAATTTATTATTTTCAAAAATTTATAGAAGCCATTTTCAACGTTTGTGGCACCACACACATCAGAAAAATCACTCTTAGATAACGCAAATCTAAGCTTGAGGAGGTGGGTGTTTGAATAGCTTCTTATCAATCTATAATCTTCATCCACAGAAATTGATGAATAGTGAGGTAATAATGAGATCGAGATGGCCTTGTGGTCACTAATATGAGGTTCGAACACCGTACTTAAATAATTATCAGAATTGAAATTTGTTAGGATGTAATCTAACATTGAAATTGAAGTATGGCCATTAATATTAGTGTGACATTTCATCGATCAAGGTGATTAGGGTTTTTGTGAAACCCAGCCGTAGTCAGTATAAACGAAATATGTTCGAATTGGTTCTTGAATACAGGAAAACCTTTCTCTCCATAAAGCTGCGTTCAAGAGATGTTGACTTAATAAAATAAGACCATAGTTTCGGGATATTTCCGTTCGAATTATAGTATTTTGATTTCATGTCAAGTCTTTCAATTTCTGTTAATCCTTTTCGATGTAACGCTTCTAAAGCTAGTGAGTGCACTAACCGTGAACGAACAAAAGTATTCAGATTAATAATGTTGTGCTCCTTATAACTTTCATGTAACATTGAAACAAGGTCTAATTAAGAAGTGACATTTCTGTTCCTTGATTATGTTCATAACTCAAGTAATAAACGAAGATATGTAACACTGAAAGTGACGTAAGTTATCCGCCAGTACCCCGCAACAATTTTGTTCAGTTTCCTCTCCCCTAACAACCCTGCAGAATAATGAAATCTCCACACAAGAACCCGTTGTGAGAACTAACAGTTGCTATGAACTTGGCGAATTTATTTCAGCAGGCCACATATCTGTGTGGCATTTATTACGGTGTATAATGTCAAAAGCTCTTAGTCGAGAGAACTCCAGTGACCCTGTGGAGGAAGCATTGGATATATTAATGTAGAAATTGGTTTTGTTTATGAGATGTGTGTGGCACTAACGCAATGAGCTTGCAGAGAACCCTGTGGAATTGGGGCGAGTAGCATAACAGTGAAATTACAGTTCCTTTCAGTCCGGCTATTCTATTCGAGCATAATGCTGAAAAATGAGGCGAAAGTTCTTTCATAAATTCGGATATTGTTAATATGAATAGGAACGCTCATAAAGAAATAACTTACTGTATTTAATTCAATGGATTTGAGTCCAGGTTAATGGGTGAATATTTCTGGAATTTCCAGGAATAATGAATGATCGTTAAACCTTACACAAATGAATGAATGTTAATTTGATAATTGATATCATATTCATACAATTTCGTATTCTGGTATTTCATTCCGTATTCAGATCCCGGTTAGTGATTCAACAATTTGTGGAGTATTTCAAATAACAAAAAATGAGGATTTATGTAACACAACAAGTGGACATAAACAATAAAAGCAGATAACAATATACGTCGAATAAAATCATCCAATAATGAACTAATAATTCGGACTAATCACTTAGAGGTCCAAAGAAAGCTATTTCATCTCATCAGTATGTAGAATAGCTCTGAAGATAAAGGCATTCTAGGAACCTATACTTAGATCTTGCTCATTTCTGGGTAATAAGAGAAACAAAAACGCCATCTTTGAATATTCTTACGAACAATCGCCCTCCAATGGATGAAGCTTGAACTAGTCAAGTTTATTCAGTGGAGGTAGGTTGTCTGTAAAGATTCTCAAATTTTGAAACATAGATAAATTGAAAATAGTAATCATTGAAATGATGTAGGACTACTGCTAACATCTCAAAGAGTGAAGAGGAAGTAATCAGTGCTTTCAGCATGTGATCTGTGATGATTGAATTTCTTATTTGATACTACTCACTACTAGATGTCACCATCTGTAACATACTACTCGATAGAGTCTTACAAGTAGTCTTAAATTTAGAAGTTTTTCAATAGGATGTTGTCTCTGAGGGATATGGGACACTGACGAGGCCTAATGAGGCCGAAACCGGTCTGTCTCTTCCCACATTGACAACATCTTGAATAAATCATCCCAGTCCGCATGAAGAAGGTTCTGTGAGCCTATAAATTGAAGATTGTATTCATTTCGATGATTACTATTTTCAATTCATCTATGTTTCAAAATTTGTTAGGTTAGCCTCCTTAAAGGCAAAGAATTTTTTGTTTGTCATTTTTTCTTTATCTTAAAATCTACTAAATTACTCCACAATTCCAAAAAATGGAACCCTCATACTTCACTGCTCGCGTTCAGATGGAAATAAGGAAAATGGATAGAATATTCTTGTTCAATAAATTTGAGCTATGCGAATAAAAATATTTTCCCTAAAATTACCACCCGACAATTCTGGTTACTAAAGAAGGCAACGAAAAGAAATTCATTTTCGAAAATGTTGCTGCTCACTTTGCAATAATGTCAGCAGAAATCTTGTGTTGATTTCCAAAAGGAAAGTATTTGAAATTTCTTGGAATAAATTATATTCCATAATGATAAATACAGTAGAAGAACCGTAACTTTTCGTGAAAGAAATAAATACCAACATCTTTCGACCTGTTTGTATCAAACTGAAAAGAATCGATAGATAACAAATATTTATCTCTTTATTCCATCGAAAAGTCTTCCCCGATTCTACTAAATTACTCCGCAATTCCAAAAAATGGAACCCTAATATTTCACGGGTCGCATTCAGATGGAAATAAGGAAAATGGATCGAATATTCTTGTTCAATAAATTTCGGCTATGCTAATAGAAATATTTGCCCCAATGCTGCCACCCCATAACCCCGGTGGCTTCCGGAAAGGCAATAAGGATATAACGAAATAGAAGATTGGTAGCCTCATTTGCTTATATCGTCCGTATCTCTGGCAAGCACAATGAAGCGAGTTGGGCCCCAAAAAGAATGAAATTGGGTAGACGCAGTATTTGCCGAAGTTTTCCTGTTGATCCCTGAATCTAATCAAGCTATAAAGCCTTCGGGCAAAAAAGCGAAATCGAATTGAGGATAGACATTTTATCTTTCCTCAACCTTCACTCTCCTTTGAAAAGTTCGTAAATTATCCAATTCTCACTCCTCCTCGGATTACTTTTTTTTTTATTATGCTGCCAGCCTATTCGCAAATATCGACTTTCTCTAATGGTTTTTTGAGAACAGTGGGTTGAGATTAGGGGTAAAAAGAAATAAAGATCTTATTCGTTTGTAGTAACTCCATAGATTTTCTTTTCTCGTGAAAGAAAACTGTATTCAATCGGAAAGGACAAAGAGTAGTCAGTCGCAGAGGAGAGTTGTTTTCTCGACAGCACTTCGCTGGTCTTTTCCAGAGACGAAATCAGTTAGGTGAAGAATAACGTGATAGCATTATTTCCTCAGACGGCTTGTGTTCAAATGGTCGAAGTGGCTGATTGATGGTCATCGCAAAGTGAGTTAGTCTTCTAATCCGTTTCAAATAGTTTTGGACGAGATTGTATATGAATTAACCCACAATACATAAAAAACCATTCCGTAACCAACTTCATAGACTTACTGTAACTAAAATGAAACGAATAGAAATTCTGGTTGATTCTTTGAAGAGTATTACATAATGGAACAAAAACTAGAAGGATCTGTTTTGTACACGAAGAATTGTGAAAAGTATGCGAGTTTGTTCCAACAAGAACGAATTTACTATGCTTTTTATAGGATGTCGTTCCTTACAGCGTCATCTCTTGCTATTTTTTCTGAGTGCTCCTCCTCAGCGCAAGTGAAATATCCACTGAAGATGTCGGCACCTGCGTTTTCCAAAAATAAATCTGGAATGAATCGCTAAAACGTTATCTTGATGGCTGAAATAGATTTTCTGATCGATCCTACTTTTTATTCATTTTTTTTGTGAGCAATTTCATTTTTCCTAGGTATTTTCATTAGCGGGTGTTATGGGCGGGTGTTATTATAACACTCGCTTTTCGGTTCATAGACATGTCTACGGTTGTGTATAGCTACTATTACATAGAAATTAGTTTAATAATTGACATATTACTCTATAGGAGTGGATAAAAACATTAACTGCCAACATTATCTTTTTTCTATTTTTGAAAATTCATCGGTAGAGTTTTCACCCCACCAGGAAGCTTATTGTACAAAGACACCGCACGGAATCCAGGGGCCTGCTGGGATTTACCAAGTCTAAAAAAGTCCTTCCTAATGAGCGATTTATTTCTGGTATTATAGGCATGTACGTCTGAATGTAAGGTATACTTCTCCTTGTGTTTATGTATATAAATTAAAGATAAAAGATAAACAGAGACGGAAACGTGAGGATACCCTTGACTCTGAAGGTATTTTTGCAGCAATCTCGATAACACTGGCCCCCAAGAATTCTTGCTCGCCTCTGCAGTCTGAAAACGGTTTCCCGAATAGCGCAGCCACCCCACAGCAAAATGCCATATCTCAGATAACCAGAGCGTAGTACACCGAGAGTAAACCCTCAAACATGTGGTCTTCCAGATGAGGATTCTAGGAAATTTTGAACAAGTTGAAACAAGAAAACCTGAAAACGATAACTGTCCTCAAATTTATTCATGGAATCAGAGAACCGTTTGGTGATGGAGGAATTAAAGGGAAATGTAAATAACTTCAGTTTCCGAAGGCTGAATCTCTCTACAGAATTATTCAGGAACATAAATGATCAGAGATCTCAGAGCTCCTTAAGGACAGACAGGTCCTTGTAGGTTTCTTACCGACCACTGTCGCTTCAGGCATCACTTTGTGAACCTTGGTGCGATAGATACGCCTGATGGCCTGATTGTTAATTCTGTGTAGAGGAGCAGATGGTACGAAAATTTCTCGCCATCGGTTACGAAAAATGCTAAATTTGTAGATTTGTAATCCTTGGAGTCATTTCAGTTAAAAAATATTATAAAAACTGTGGATATTTGGGTGGCAACCTCGAGTGTCTCAATAGCACTGCAGATTTGTAGCATTTTCTTGATTCTGATGTATGATGAACAGTTTTTGCCCGCTTCATCTTAGGAAAACAGTGTGTTGTATAATAAGAAAATTATCAGGCAAGTGGACTATTTTCTTTTTATTCTTCAGGTTTTCACATACAAACGTTCACCAACGTTTCGACACCATTCGTGTCCTCATCAAGGCTGAAAAGTTTTATAGTGTGAACATAACAGATTCAAGTGAATAAACACAACAAATATAAAACAAATAAATAGAATGAGTCAATATAAAATAAATGAAATTAAACAAATATTTAATTTATCTCATATTTTCTTATTCTAATTGTTTCTTTTATATTTGTTGTGTTTATTTAATTGGATATGTTATGCTCACACTATAAAATTTTTGAGCATTGATAAAAACACGAATGGTGTCGAAATGTTGTTGAACATTTGTATGTAAAATTTGAAGAAAAAAAATAGTCCACTTGCCTGATAATTTTCTTATTATTTAATATCATGGAACAGAATGAAATTAATAGTGTGTTGTATTTTCCTGAATGGCATTCTAATTTTGAGCCGAAAGTAGCCGTAAAACGACACTGCCAGACTGACTAATGCCTCATAATATGAGACATTAGTGAGTCCTCATTGTGTTCCTCATTGTGTATGCAGGTACTGGTGAAAATGAGCCGAATTCAAGTTTATAAACATAAATAAACATTTCCAAATGCGGAAATTCGAGAGAACGATAAGCATCTTTGCTACATATCTCGGTAGATCGGAGTGTGTCTGTGAATACGACGTTGATATCACAAACCAGCACATCTGGCACGTCGCATCAAATCGACACTTTTGGACTCACGATGGTCTAGCATTCACACGCACAAGATTGGAGTTAAGAAATGGAGCGAACGCTCCAAAACTGCCAGGAAAACTGTTCGTGTGAACGGGCCTATTGCTAGACCATCGTGAGTCCAAAAGTGTCGATTTGATGCGACGTGCCAGATGTGCTGGTTTCTGATATCAACGTCATATTCACAGACACACTCCGATTTACCGAGATATGTAGCAAAAGATGCTTATCGTTCTCTCGAATTTCCGCAGTTGGAAATGTTTATTTATGTTTATAAACTTGAATTCGGCTCATTTTCACCAGTACCTACATACACAATGAGGAATAGGGATAAATCAGAATTATTCATGAACATGTACAAAAGCTTTCCGTGTTTATGGAAAATAAAAAGTTATGTCATCCATTCTTAAGTAATTTCTTTAGTCTTCTGGATAATTTTCTCGGAGTTCCCTTAATAGAGGTATATGACCAAAACGCTCTCTATTCAACCTCCACTGCTCAACCCAAATTTTCCGAGGAGTTTTCTTCTCATCTTCATTGATGACATACAGGCCTAAACAAGCAATAGCCTTCCTTTTTCTCGAATTCATGTTCACCACACTGTCCACTTACGGGTATTCGAATCAACTGACTGGTATTTATAAGAGAGCACGGAACGTGGAGTTTCCGCCACAGCGGAAATTCCACGCTCCACTCCAAAACTGTTGTATTTTGCATTCACACGGAGAGTTTTGTAGCGTACAGTAAAATCTGCCGCATCGATGCGCGACCCAAAAGTGTTGCTCCATTTGACGACCACGCATCAATCCTCACGCTCCTGGAACGCCGTTCCGGAGTGCCGCATCGGAGCGACGCTACAGGAGCGTCGGTTCGGAGTGTACAGGGTATCCCATTTTGGGCACTTTTACGGGATATCTCCGTTATTTTTAACGTTAGCGGGATGCGGTTTTCGCGACAGCGTGCTACTTTTTTGTGAAACTAAAGATGGCGCAATCAGTTTTTGCATAGCCCTCTTAGTTTTTGCTACACAGGGCTGAAATGAAAAGTATCACTTTTTAATCACCTCCCGTATCTCAGTTGTGCTTGAACTTGGAGAAATGGTTGAAACGTATTCCTATAGATTTTTTCCGTAGAATCCAGTGGCGTAGTCAGTTTTTCAATTAAACTTTCCGTTTGCGAGTTATTGAGCAAACATATGTTTTTTTAAATTGGACACCCTGTATATTATTTTTATTCTTATTAAGCACTATCTCAGCTCTTCAAAAACATATTATTTTATGCATTTATTTCAAAACCAAGCTCAGAATTCAAGATTTTGTAATTCAATTGTCAATAACTAAGTAGTAAGCTCCATGACTGTTTATTAAAAACAAAACAAAAATGTCAAAGCTTTGTCGGTTGGTTCAAAAGTTTACAGTTCTCTCAGTTTTTATTATTTATTATATGATATTAATGATTCAGTTTTAAGTTTTTCTCATTACGGCTGCTTACGAAAATTACGAGAAATATGACATGCTTGTTTGTGATCTAGATATTATGTTAACATTATTTTCGATTTCTAACGAAATCGTGACATTTTTTTTTGTTTTTAATAAACAGTCATAGCCTACTACTTAGTTATTAACAATTGAATTACAAAATCTTGAATTCTGAGCTTGGTTTTGAAAATAAATGCATAAAATAATATGTTTTTGGAAGGCTGAGATTGTGCTCAATAAGAATAAAAAATAATATACAGGGTGTCAAATTTAAAAAAACATATGTTTGCTTGATAACTCAAAACGGAAAGTTTAATTGAAGAACTGACTACGCCACTGGATTCTACGGAAAAAAATCTATAGGTATACGTTTCAACAATTTCTCCCAGTTTAAGCACAACTGAGATACGGGGGGTGATTAAAAAGTGATACTTTTCATTTCAGCCCTGTATAGCAAAAACTAAGAGGGCTATGCAAAAACTGATTGCGCCATCTTTAGTTTCACAAAAAAGTAGCACACTGTCGCGAAAACCGCATCCCGCTAACGTTAAAAATAACGGAGATATCCCGTAAAAGTGCCAAAATGGGATACCCTGTACGTGTAAACGGGGCTATTCACACGCACAAGATTGGAGTTAAGAAATGGAGCGAACGCTCCAAAACTGCCAGGAAAACTGTTCGTGTAAACGGGCCTTTGGGTCTCATACCTAAAAACGTTCTCAAAGGATTTAACTAACTGGAAATACAGAAGGAGAGATCAACAGAAAAAACATACACAGTAGGTTGAAGCCTTTTCTTTCGTTCCAATGAATAAAACAATCATTTTTGGATTGATTTCAACATTCATTAACCATAATATCTCACGAACTTCAAATTGTTACAGTTATCAGTAGTGCAAACTTCACATTGTGTATAAGCAGGTTGTAATCCGAACCTTTTTTCACATTCATCTTTATCATTGTGACATCCCCTGACGTATATCGGAACTCCAACAGTCATAGGATTGTAGGCAAGCGAAACACAATATTTCTTATCTTCAGAGCACTCCTGCGTACCTGGGTTTTCACATTGTCAAACTGCCCACACCTGTTGCAACTCAAAGATGATGCTGGAAAAAATAAGCATTTTAAATATTTTAAAGCATGAAGAAAGGAAACCTTATACACTTATTACACCGTGCCTTTTTTCATGTCTACATTCGAGCCTTTTTTCAGGGCTATTTGTTCGATAAATTTCCCTCAAAAGAGTGCAATTGTAGACCATGCCTTTTCAAGAATTGTTTCAAGGGGTTTCAGGTAGTAATTGCAAACATTGAACGAATTGATATTTTACATCAAGCTTGTAATTGTTTCTCATTATAAGATCCAGAAATCTTTTAGATCTTGCGGTTTCAATGTTCCCAAGGAACTTAGTGGATTGATCCATGCCTGAGAGATTACGCCAGAGTTTTCCCTCTCGGCTTTCTCCTTCTCCAGAAACTCCTTCTTATATAGGTACATTTACCTATACCACCGAAGGGTTCTGGGCCAATGAGTGACATTCGTGCCCCCTCTTTGGCAAGTCCATTGTCCTCTTCGTTAACTTTGATTCCCGAATGGCCGGAAACCCAAATTAAAAATATGTTATTTTTCTTGCCTACCTCATTGTGTTTGTTCTCCCAGATCATTTTTGAGTCGATGACGTAGGAGCCAAATGCTTGAATAGAAGCTTGACTATCTGAGTGTATGGCTATATCACACTTCTGATAGTTTCCTTCAAGATTTATATCTTGACATCTTTCAATAGCTAAGATTTCCGCTTGAAAGACGCTCATACAGGAACCTATCAACAGTGCACACGTGGTACTTAGCTCGTATATCCAAGCGCCAGCTCCTGTAGAGGTTTTGGAACCATCTGTATACCATTTTACGGTATTTTCTTTGAGGTTATAGACGGTCTATTTCCGTTTCATTTCTCTCTTTTACTCAGCAATGACCTGAAGTTTTTCTCAGTGCTTACTTCTTGAATGAGATGTAGTTGTTCTGAGAGGACCAGACTCTCTGAATCTTTATTCTCTCATTACCTGTACCTTCCTCAGATATTCTGAGGATAGCCTAGCCTTGCATGTAACGGGATGGTCTAGTTGAGAAGAAGAAGAAGAGTGTCAAATTACAGACTGAAGTATTCAGCTGCGTCTACTGGCGATACAACAAAAGTTTAGAAGAGCTTAGTTCCCTACATAATCATAGATAAACTAAAAAATCAGATGAGCCACTCGTATACTCCGCGCCATCTGTCGGAGGAGGAGACTGATACACGAAAAAATTATTTTCAATTTGATAGTTAGATGTCGTTGCATTCATGGAAATCCTATCGAGAAAATAGTAAGTATGTAAAATCATTATTATCGAAAAACCTTTGAATTGTCAACTGACACAAGGAGTGGTTTGACACGTTCTTTTTGAAATATAATAAATTCCGATATGCCTGCAAGGGTGAAGACGTGCTGTGTTATTGGATGTGAAAATCGAGATGCAAGAAGGTAATCATAAAATTTATATGTATATTCTGTTACCTATAAGAATTAAGATACTCGTAGTTTTCAAAAAAGTTTTTCATGTACCTATTGAATAAGTTTAGTCGGTAATACTCAAATTTTGTATTATTGAATTCATTATTGTTAGTTTTTGAATATGTTTTCAATGCGATTATTAGTTTATTGATTAGATATTTATGAAATAAATCTGTATTTTCAATTGGTGATACCTATTTCAGTTAATAAATTTTTATTCTATCCAGAATTATTGATTATTGATCCTCATTTCTCGATTCGAAAAGAAAATCAGATGAAAGTTCGTTGCAGGTATTATTTTCATGAAAATAAATTTCCTCACTCATCGATAACTTGCACGAATCCATTTCTGATTTCCTTTCGGAAATTGAATTTCAAAAAACTTTTTGCCTCTTGTATATGGGTGTACTTACCTATTCAAAAGGTGCACTACAGAATTCTTTTGAGGCAACTTTTCGATACAGATTCCTTTTTCAATTGAGCTTTTTTCACGAATTAGTAATTTTGTACAAAAACAGATGGCGTTGAAGCTTGTTCTACTAGTGTCTCATCTATTCTCCGTTTAGTTAGTCTATGTACATAATAAGCAGCCTATGGCTGCCACAAGAATCAAGGATGCCAAACCTTAATACCGAAACCAGCTGGCTACATAGGCAGTAGCGACGCCAGTTTTTGTTTACAGGGGGGCCGAGGAAGAGCCATGATCTTTCAGTGGGCGTCATAATGAATGAATCTGTATAGTTCCGTGTAGCATAGACCAGATTTCAGGCGAGCAATAAAAATTTAGGGGGAGGGCAGGCCACCTCTGGCTCCCTAGCTCCGCGTCGCCATTGAACATCGTTTCAACTTGAAGTCAACAGAGGTGGTGTCCAATACGAAAAAAAATTAACAAATAAGATGTACCTGTCAGATCTTATGAGAAGTAAAGATTCAGGAGGCACTTCAGTATATTATATAGCCAGTATTACCATTGTATACAATGGTAGTACATACACATACATTCCTCTATTTTATACAGACATTAGTTTCAGTTCTTCTGTGCAACTTTGATATTCAGGTCTCGAAAATGCAGTAAAAATTATGAAATTTGAGTTGAAGTTTCACTCACCTAGAGCAGCAAAATATAAAACTGTTATCAATATAATTACTTTGGCCATAGTTATTGTATTAACTGAAACTTAAAAGAATTTGGAACTCGAATAAAGAAATCCTTATCATTTTTTGGCCTTTTTATATTCTCCTTTTATGCATTTATTGATAATTTTTAAAGATAAAATTATCAGAAAAGCTGTAAATTGGTTTTTTTTTCATTGTTAACTTTTAAAATGATAGTTATTCATTTTCTTCAAATTATCAGAGTAGGTTATCATTTTCACGTTACCTAACCTACTTATGCCGGGTTTCACAAAACTCCAATCAGCTTGATTTTTGAACTGTCATCATTTCTGTGCAATTTTCAGTTCATTTTTGACATAAACCATCGACTTAATTCTAAATCAACGATTTGATTGCCCAATCAAGCTTTGTGAAACCCACGGTTAGTGTGGTATTAAATCGACTGAACCTTTAGTTCAAATGATACATTATGTTCGAATCTAAGTTTTTCGACGTATTCTATTGAAGAAAAAATTATGAACTACAGCATTTGCTTGATGCGATGAAAGTGCAATAAACAAGCATGTTGGCCAAGTGTTGACATGAGATTGTTGAACATTAAAGGATATATTTATAGGACTTTTCCCTCAAAGAGTGGCGAAAGGTGTATTCTGAGAATTGAGTATAAGGTGTTTTCCTGACGACGACTGGCGGATGCTGGCCGAAACTTGAACAGAAGAGATGAAAAGGACAAAAATTACAAAAATAATGTATGAATAAGTTGTGACTTATCAGTTTCTCCAGGCTGAAGTAATGTTGTTGTTCTTCGAATAGAACTTTTAAAGAGCATTCGGCAGGAACCATAGAATTAAAATTTAAGAAAATGCTGAGCAGGTGCTTTTGAGCCCTCGTATATATAAATTCAAAATCTCAGCACAATCGAAATAATATTTTGAAAATAATTCCAAAACTGAAATACATATGTAAAAACTTGACAATTAAAACAATTGAAGTCTATGGTTATAATATTGCGATCTAGTTGAAATTTTGCACGAACATTCAATCTTCCATGATTCCATAGCGCAATCAGGTCGAGAGACCCGACAGATCCCCACTACCACTTGCCAGCGGCCCTTCGCGTTGACCAGATTTTTACTCGATATGGCATCGCACTTATGTTCTTATTCTTTCACTGTCCGATTGTAGCCAGAGCTATGTTTCCGAGTGAATTTTTCAAACCTGTATACATTTAGAAATCTATACTAATATTATGAAGGAGTGAAGTTTGTGCGTTTGTATGTTTGTATATTTGTTCAATGGTAAGGGGTAATCTCGGGATTACTATGGCCCACACGCTATGCGAAGCATCGCCAATGCCGAACATTTGTCAAATACACGCATTAGGCCCGTTTACACGGACAGTTTTCCTGGCAGTTTTGGAGCGTTCGCTCCATTCCTTAACTCCAATCCTGTGCGTGTGAATGCTAGACCATCGTGAGTCCAAAAGCGTCGATTTGATGCGACGTGCCAGATGTGCTGGTTTGTGATATCAACGTCGTATTCACACGGACACTCCGATCTGCCGAGATATGTAGCAGAAGATGCTTATCGTTCTCTCGAATTTTCGCAGTTGGAAATGTTTATTTATGTTTATAAACTTGAATTCGGCTCATTTTCACCAGTACCTACATACACAATGAGGAATAGGGATAATTCAGAATTATTTATGAACATGTAGAAAAGCTTTTCGTGTTTATGGAAAATAAAAAGTTATGTCATCCATTCTTAAGTTATTTCTGTAGTCTTCTGGATAATTTTCTCGGAGTTCTCTTAATAGAGGCATATGACCAAAACGCTCTCTATTCAACCTCCACTGCTTAACCCAAATTCTTCTCATCTTCATTGATGACATACAGGCCTAAACAAGCCATAGCCTTCCTTTTTCTCGAATTCATGTTCACCACACTGTTCACTTACGGGTATTTGAGTCAACTGACTGGTATTTATAAGAGAGCACGGAACGTGGAGTTTCCGCCACAGCGGAAATTCCACGCTCCACTCCAAAACTGTTGTATTTTGCATTCACACGGAGAGTTTTGTAGCGTACAGTAAAATCTGCCGCATCGATGCGCGATCCAAGAGTGTTGCTCCATTTGACGACCACGCATCAATCCTCACGCTCCTGGAACGCCGTTCCGGAGTGCCGCATCGGAGCGACGCTACAGGAGCGTCGTTTCGGAGTGTACGTGTAAACGGGGCTATTGTCTGGGACCGGCTTAACAGATGCAAGCCGTAAGTACAAGTATCAGAAAATCCGAAGGTTTCAACTTCACGACGCGATTACCAAAGACTGGTTTTTAATTTTCAAACATGTTGGACCAAAAAATGTTAGTAGAGGAGTGAGTGACGGACTAAGAAAATATTTCAAAGCTGAAGTCAACCGTCTCGGAGATAAATGGTGATTAAGCTATTTCTGACAAAACTATTATCCAGGGTTTAATATCGACAACTGATGATAATTAACGTGAAGGTAATCAATTTTTCACAACACGTGGATAGAATTTTTACAATTTTCTCTAGATTGTTCGAGTTTCTAGTATTGAACATATCTATAAAATTTCATCGAAAATATATAACCAATCAGAAGTTATTATTATAGCCGAATCATCCAGAATCTCTAAAAAGGTTGACTTCAGCTCCAAAATATTTTTGATGGCAAAGTCCACTAGGTAGATCCGTCATGCCAGTGAACTATGGCTGACCAGCTGAACAGCCTGTATAACCAATTTAGTCCCCTCATTTTGGCTCATTTTAACGGACCTCATGAAAATATTTTATTCAAATCGGTAGGCACTCCTATAAATGATTGATTCGGAAAAGCGGGTGCCAACAGAACCACAAATCGTAGTCATTTAAATAAATTATTGGAACTAAACGCTCTAGAACACGCCATTCGTGAACCGGTGTGTGTCCGAATGGAATATCCGGAAAATTCCGTGAAAATTTATTGTGCATGACTTGCATTTAATCGTACACTGGAATGCAATGGCCATATGTTTCGAAAGATCGATAAAAATTCCATTTGTTACGTTGTTTTCAATTAAGTTTCAATAATAGCCCGTTTGATCATCGGAGTGTAGGGGAATTCGGGATTGTTCTCGTTTGAAATTTGTGATTGGAAAGAATCGTGTTTTATTAGTTTCGAATAATCAAACGAATTCGTTCGATAGATTCGTATCGCAGTTGCTATGATAATGACATATCTGAAATTGCTCAGCTCTCGAATAAAAACGAAACGCATGCAAGCAATTTATAAGATACTAGCTGATCCGGCAACCGTTTCTTGCCTTATAAATTATAAATAACCTAGATACCGACTGCAGCGCCACCTGTCGGGCTGATTTGTGAATCTAAACCATTCTCGAATCTCCACGAACACACACAAAAAATTTCATCAAAATTGGTCCAGTCGTTTAGGAGGAGTTCAGTCACATACACACGCACACAAGAAATATATATATTAAGACTAGCTGACCCGTGCCCACTCCGTTGGGCATAATGTTATGATCCTTTTTTAGTACAGAGTGTTATGTTTTGATTTCAAACAGCCAAAAAGGAGAGTTATACGCAGTTATAGTTTGTATTTGCATGCTATTACAAAATTCTAAAGTAACTCTGTCCAGAAGAAAAACATTTGAGGCATTTGCGATAAACGAATTTCATGACGACCAAGTCGCGGGAAAAGTTAGTTAGGTAATGGTAATTTTAATTGTTCAAAACTTCTCTGTAAACTATATTGGATGTAATGTTACCATTTGGTAGCAGAATAAATCGTCTATCAGGTTTTAACTCGAGATGAGCCAACATATAACTGCCCAAGGGAAAAACACGACTTTCTCAGGTCAATGTCCACCAGAGAGAATATTGGACCTTGGACTTGTAGTGAGGGCAAAAAGATCTTCACTGGAAACTGTAGCCTTTCAAACGGTATGGGTAAATCAGTGGGAATCATGGGTATCCGCGGAATATAGACCAAAAAAAAAGGTCTCATGAGTGCCCTAAGAATGAACCAAATATTGCCTGGTAAGGGAAACGGAAATATTTTAAAATCACTCATTGGTGAACTTCCTTTACTACTTAGGGATTCCATGCCAATCGAGTATGACCTTAACGCCAACTACGAAGTGATCATAGGTGATCGCCAAGAAAGAGTGGGAGGTTTGTCTCGACTTCGTAAAAACCATCTCATCTGGTACACAGATGGGTCCCTAAGGAAACGAGGAGCAGGCATAGGCATATTCGGTCCCAAATACAGGGAATCGGTCCCTTTGGGAAAGCCAATAACAACGCTCCAAACTGAAATTCTGGCCATAGAAAGATGCGCCCAAGTCTGTCTGTCCAGACAGTACAAGGGAGCCAGAATTTGCATTGCCTCTGATAGACAGATGGCACTGAGGCAGCTTATGGCCGTTGATTGTAGATCCAGGACCATTTGGAGCTGCAAACAGTCCCTCAAAACACTGGCGGAGTACAACAAGCTAGTTTAAGCTTGGGTACCAGCCCACCAGAACATTGAGGGAAATGAGAGAGCTGATGCCCTTGCAAAAAGAGGAGCAAATACACCCTTCACCGGACCCGTGCCTTCCTGTTGGGTATCACCTACACTGATTAGGGCAGAGGTCGACGTTTGGGAAAAAAGGGAGAAACACTATTACTGGATAAACACATTCGGTCAAAGACAAGCAAAGAGACTAATCGAACCCTCCAAAGAGAAGGCTCAACAAGCTCTATCGTTGTCAAAAAACGAGTTAAGGCTGCTAATCGGCCTTCTCACAGGGCATTGTCCCGTGAGATATCACCTATACAAGATCGGCAAAGAAAACTCCGACATTTGTAGGTTATGTGAATCGGCCACCAATGCACTGCGCTGGCGCAAACCAGACTCACTCTACTAGGTGGTGCGTTATTAACGTCAGCCGACATAAGAGCGAAGTCTTCTAAGGAAGTAACCAGCTTTGCTAAGGAGGTTAGATTCCTAGGAAAAACGAAGTTTTAGTATGGTAAGGCACAAAAGACCTTATTGGTTGCAGTGCAGAAGGGTAATCAACGTGCCGATCGACCACTATCTAATCTAATCTAATCCACGCGTATAGGGTCATCTTTATGCCCCTATACTTCTTACTCTGAGTTTGAGACCATTCCCGCCTCACAATTAAAGAATTACAGACTGAATAATCGCCATAGCTATTCATTAACTAACTGATATTCTATCAAATCATAGTTTGTTTTGTCGGCACTGTTTGTATCACATCGCTACCACCTAAGGCTTGTTTTCATGAAAGCAACCATCAACATGGGTTTTAATAAAGATATCAGAGGCCATCACCCGTAACAAAATAAACAAATTAAAGTGTAAACAGGGCGTGCATTTCACTCACAAACAACCCCCCATAAAGTGGCACTCGATGAACAAAAAGCGCTGATTAAGAGGCGCCATAGCGTCGGTGTCCGATGTCCACTCCATCGAGGACACTTAGAAATTAATCAATCTAAATATAATACGCAATTTGAAGGTGTTCAGGCACCGCAGAGGTTCGTGTTTGAGTTTACCTTTTTTGTACGGTCTTTCAAGGGAACTACAGCTCTATTGTTTTTTGAAATGCTCATTCAGAAGTACTAAAACTTACAGAGTTCATTTGAGACCTGAATATCGAGTCGAAAAACAAGGACCTACTACATTTAACTGCAGTTTCGAATTAAGGTGTATATAGGGTGATTTTTTTAAGTGTTTCATAAGACGTTTTCGAGGAAGGAATTGTAATACAGATTCAAGATTTTGGATTTTCGTTTTAGAGTACATGAACTTTAATTGTAAAATATCTTCAAGGGGAATCGACTTCCGGTTTCACCGGAAACGAATGTAACTTCGTTATTTCAAATGCAACACCCTATATATTTATACATATTCGAATTCTTCGTTAAATTCTACACTGACTTGATGTATGATATGTGCAACCACTCAAGCGGTTCTTGAATTATAGCCTGATTATCAAATTTTTTGAAAAAAAGGTTGTCACAAATTAGTGTCCATATCTTCAAAATCCCTCATTACAAGAATTTCTTTTTGCGAAAGTGGAACAAAAGAAAGTAGGCTGATACTGTTTCTTATATAACTTATGAGGAAATATTATACAGGTGTGTCTGAAAAAAGGCCCCAAAGTGAGCCTGAATAAAACTATGAAATCTCACTTTTTTCAAAGGCAACCCTATAATTTTGTAATTCCAATCGATTCCTCGTCAAAAACCAGTTATGGTGTCCCGAACATTTCATCCCTCTAAAATCATTGTTTTTGCCGTTATTCAATAAAATTCGAATTTCACGATTAAAGACAGGTTTCGCACAGTTTGTAAGCTTGCATTTTTGAAGTAGGCTATGTTAGGAACTGTCATTCTTACTTTTTCTTACAGATCGAGCACTAAGCAAAACATGCAATAATAATTTCACTGGAATGATATATCAAGGGTATGTTCTTTATTTGCGGCAAATGTAACAAATTCCTAGAAAAGGTAATTAGAAATTCAACGAACGAAATTCACATTTACTGACTTTTTTTGTTAAAGGTGGTAAATGTGGATTTCTTTCGTTAAAAGTTCTGACTGTCCTTTCTAATATTTTGTTACATTCACCATAAATGAAGAACATATTCAATACATCACTGTTACTGTAATTCATATTTTGCATAGTGCCCGATTAATCAAAAAAGTATAAATGACAGTTCTCTAAAATGCATTATAAATCAACAGACATAGCCTTCTTGAAAACTTCTATCCTAATAAATCTATGGTTAGACTAAGAAACCTTGATTCAATCCTGAAATTCGAATTTTATTCAATAACGGCAAAACTACTGATTTTAGAGGCATGAAAAGTACGGGACACCCTGACTGGTTTTCGACGAGCCATCGATTGGAATTACAAAATTATAGGGTTGCCATTGGAAAAGAGTGAGATTTTATAGTTTTATTGAGGCTCACTTTGTGGCCCTTTTTCAGACATCCTGTATAATATTGAGACCATTTTCGGTTCAAAATTCGTAAAGTTACAGACATTTGGAAAAAACGATATAGCAATCATTTCAGTATAATGAGCGCTAAAAATTATCCCTTTCTTAATTCGAAACTCCATAGGGCTCCTTTCTGAGGAAAATTATTTCTGAGGCCAATTCCATTTTTTTTAATTGAATACTCCCTCTAGACATACTTAATTGGGATCTTATGCACATAATAAACATTGGATCAAATTGAAAAAAATAATTTCATAAATCTTCATTAACGACTTCGTTTCAAGCTACTGACCAGATAAACAAAAACTTTTCCTCCAGAAAAATATCAAAATGGCTGATAGGGATATGCCCTTTGTTTTCTCCCGCAAACTTTTCAGCAGTAGGTGGAGATATCCTACTGAGTCTGGCACTTGTTTGACGTTCATGGTCCAAACTCGTTTTATCTTGTAACGAAATAACTTTTTTCCCTCAGGGTTTCGTTGTCCCGAATTTTCTTCGGATGTAGGATTCAGCTCTGAAACTTATTATCGAGGATAGGGATAAGATTTAAAGTTGAAACAAAGGGGAAAATTCATAAAACTCTTTGATATCCTTTATGGGATCCCTCTTGTCTGGACAAACAGATGCTAACAACGAATTTATCATTGGACTCAAGGACAGACTTTTCAAAGAAATAGAACAGAAAATGTGTTTGGGAATGTAAGTGAAGTCTTTACCTAGATGTACAGGGTGATTCACTTATCCTGGTAACCTAGTTTTTTCGAAAAGGGATGAATATTTTTTTATTCTGTTGACGGTGTGTGGTACAAGTCAATGTTGACATAAGATTTGCGTAAAAGTTGTAGAAAAGAATTAAGACGCCAGGCGTTGCGGCGCTATCAAGCATTATTTTTCTAGGAAGATACCTTTCTTATTGTGTCATTCGGAAGATAATTTAATTCTGAATGTTTCTTCTGAATACCATTATTTTTCTATTTTTTACCGTCAGGGACCTGGAACGTGTCTCATGTTAAATCTATTCCATTCATTTTTTCTGTATTGTGAGAGTATGACTTGATATAGAGACATAGATATTATTATGTTTTTTAAAATCAAAGAGACTTTATAGAAAACTATTTCTCAATCATTATATTCATACAATATCATGTTTTACAACAATAATATTTTTTAATAACAAGCGGAATATGCCAAATCATATGTTCCATATACCGGCCATTATGATCCATACATAGATTATATATTTTCCTTATTTAATTAAAACTGAGTTACTTCGGCCGAAATTTCACTGGGACAATGTACTTGTAATAAACTAAGCAAAAGATATAATTTATGTATGGATTATAGGGCCGGTATTAAGAACATAGGATATGAGATGTTTCGTTCGTTATTAAAAAAATGTTTATTGTTATAAAATATAATATTTGATGAATCTAATGATTTAGAAATGGTTTGCTACAGAGTTTCTTCGATTTTAAGTAACACAATCATATCTATGTCTCTGAACTAAGGCATACTTACAATACAGAAAAAATAAATGGAATAAAATTAACATAAAACACGCTGTAGGTCACTGACAGTGAGAAATGGAAAAAAATGGTATTCAGAAGAAACATTCACAATTGAATATTCTTTTGAACGAAACAATATCTAAAGGTACGTTTTTGGAGAAAAAATTTCGATGTGGCTGCGACGCCTGGCGTCTTAATTCTAATTATCTCCGACTTTTCCGCACATTTCAACTCAACATTGACTTGAACCAAATGCCAGCAACAGAATAAAAATATATTTATCGCTTTGCGAGAAGAAATAGTTTAACAAAATAAGTGAATCACCCTGAACAGAGTGCGTCAAAATTGTGCAACAACTTCATTTTCTCAGAGGAAAAATATTTGACAACAAAATCCTGAAACAGGTGAATTTTTGCTACACTTCTACCAAATATTTATGTATTTTTGAAGGATTTTTGTTGCAACCTGTGTCATCCACATCAACCCTCTAAATTTTCTGAGTAGTGAAAGTTGTATCTTCTTCACAGGCGTACAGAAATTTTCAAGAAAATTTTTTTCCTAATAAGTTAGTTCTAAGAAGTTTTCGGTATGTGCACTCTGTCATGGCTCATTTACTTTGGGAAAACGGTACCTGATGAAATTTGTCTCCCAATGAAAGTCGACCATTACAGTGTTGTTCATGCAGAGCTTTCAACCCCCTCCTGTGAAAATTTAGTAAAGATGCAATCTAAAAAAACGGTTGAAATAAATGTAGGCTTTATTATAGAAATCATAAAACAATAGTTATTTATTATACAAGGGAAAAAAGTATTAGATTTTAGTTCGAGGTTATATTGTTTCCCGACGCAAAGCGGAGGGAGACAAAAAACCGAGAGCTAAAATCTACTATTTTTCCCGTGTATAATACACTATTTTTTTCTGTGACAAGAAAAACAACGATTTAATAGTGAAAGAAAAACTTCTCACGAAATTACTTTTTTCCCGGCTACATAGAGAATCATTTTTTTGACTGGGAAAAAAGCAATCTCGTAAAAAGTCATATTTGTGACCTGTCAAGAGATATAAAATGTCACATTTTTTTCCCGTCACAGAAAATAGTATATTATATTATAAGGATTAAAGTGCATCTTTTTTTTACGAGCAATATTTGCAGTTGCGAGGCGCAGCCGAGCGAATGCAAAATTGCGAGTTAAAATAGGCACTTTTAATCCGAATAATATATACTATTTTTTCTCCAACCAAGTCAAAATTACAATAAAATTGGTTTTAGTGAAAAATCGTTCATAATTTGGTTATGAATTTGAACACAGAATCATGACAGTGATTTTCAAGTAGACTTCAAATGCATTTACAAGGATTAAAAGTAGCGTTTTTAATCCTAGGATTAAAAGTGTTGCTAAGTAATGAGTGAATTTTGTACGGTAAGAAAATCTATGACTTTTGCACCTGAAAAGAGTACAAAAATGTCAACATTTTTGATGGTTGGAGAAAAATATATTATTTGGAATAATTAGATATTTTACGTTTTCTTTTTCCCTTACAGTAGTAAGGGAAAAAGAATGCTGAACAATAGCTTTCTCCTGTATATCTTTCAGAAGCTAAATATCAGTAATTGCCATGAGTTATGTAATAAACAGACTGCATCGAATTGATCTATGCTCTAAATGCATTTGCTAACATTATCCCCGTCTTCGAGGATCGAGAAAATATGTGCTAAAAGGCCTTTTCGGTATTTCAGTTTTGTTAATTTAATATCATTATGATCCATAATATGCTGTATCAAAGCTGTATGGTTTCGAGGTAGAAACATTCCATTTACTAATTAATTATTCTTGTCTGACGTTTTTGTCTCATACCATTGTGAACTATTATATACCAAAAGAACGCCCGATCGTCGTCATAGAAATTGAGTTACGACAAGTTAGAACCGTAAACCACGTATGCAACGATCGGAAATTCGGATTATTGAGTCTTGCAATCCGGATGATAAGGACATCATACAATCTTGATTCTTGACGTCAATCCGGACTAGTAAATATCCGGATTATCGTTCTCTGGATTATCGAGTCTCTACTGTATTTTCTACTGGAAATGGATTTTTCATACTCATGTTAGTTTCATGGCACCAAATTGCTCTTCTACGCATATTATCGGATCAAAGTTTAACGACAGAACTCCGTTTGAATTTCTGAGTTGATACTATTCGAATATACCGAAGTAATAATTCACAGCAGGTGGATACAAATAAACACATATTAATCTATTTCTGGAGCAGAACATGCACTGGAAAATCCAATTCGATATGTAATATGCAGAGGTTATTTCTGAATTTGATGGCCTTACCAGCTGAAGCGAGATATAATTAAAAGAGAACATACAGAACCGAACCACGCTACGTGTGTGTTTGACAACGCAGTGCAGTGCGGTGGTTAGTGATCAGGATAATGATAACATAATATTTTCGTCATAGATGATGAAGTATCGATTAATGATTCAATGAGACTTTCATTTTCATCCATTAGCTTCAGCTAACTTTTATCTTACCAGTATCAATACTTAGGCATCAGGTTCTGGATTTGAAGTGACAGTCGTATAGGTAAGAACGATGGACCATTATGAAATTTGGGTTACCTTGGCTTTGGCAAGTAAAAGGTATTAAAGGGGTGTAAAATACTGATCCAATTTCGTCAAATTATAAAGTGTGATTTTTTATTAGCGTGAAGTTACCCACACATTCTCATCCACACTTTATGACGTGGGGACTGTCGCGTACGAAGTATAGGGAAGTAAGTGTACAGTGTTGCCGGATTGATGTAAATTTCTTTTATATGTACATTCTACATAATATTTGTCAGCCAGGAGTTTACAAAGTGATCGTAGGCTGTATGTACAATTATTATGAACGTATTGCAATACAAATTAGACTCATTAAGAAACAAAACTCACATTGAGAAATTACTTTTGTTGTTTCTTTCGGTGTGTTGTACTTCGATCCAAATTGGAGTAGCTGAATTCTCGAGAAGACGAAATAGAAACGAACTTCTGCTCTACAAATGATACTTTTCGACCAAAAAAAAATTCAGAATATCATTTAAATACACGTCATTAATTGCCAGACACTTACTATAGTGGCAACCCCTTGCCAGACACCCTTAATGTTCATAAAATTATATGTAATTCTACTTACGTTATAGTATAAAAGCTGATTTTTATATAGGATACTTGGGCAATAATAAGATAATGTTTCCTCATTAGCCAGACATTTTTGATAGTGCCAACCCTTTGCCAGACAAGTTTGTAGTTTAGTTGCAGGTGCGAGCGCGAGACAGTATTTATGAGTAGGTGCGAGTGAGACGGCATGATTATAATGACTTATGCAAATAAATTTTTTGGTTCAGATTTATATAACTAATCATTGAAGTGAATCTCAAAAACATCTGAAAAAAGACATCCGATGCTACAACTAAATAAAATTGGTTTTAAATTTTAATTTCAATTTATTCTAAGTATTATTAATTTAATTCAGTTGTAGCATCGAATGTTTTTCCTTCAGATGTTTTTTGAGATTCAAATTATTAGTTATATAAATCTGTACCAAAAAATGTATTTGCATAAGTCATTATAATCATGCCGTCTCACTCGCACCCACTCATAAATACTGTCTCGCGCTCGCACCTGCAGCTAAACTACAAGCTTGTCTGGCAAAGGGTTGGCACTATCAAAAATGTGTGGCTAATGAGGAAACATTTTCTTATTATTACCTAAGTATCATATATAAAAATCAGCTTTTATACGATAACGTAAGTAGAATTACATATAATTTTATGAACATAACGGGTGTCTGGCAAGGGGTTATTGCCACCATAGTAAGTGTCTGGCAATTAATGAGGTAATTTTTAATGATATTCTGAAGGTAATATCAAAAAATCACACTTTATAATTTGACGAAATTAGATCAGTATTTTACACCCCCTTAATACCGTTTACCTGCCAAAGCCAGGGTAACCCAAATTTCATAATGGTCCATCGTTCTTACCTATGTTGGGAGCATGCGTAGACAAATTTGCAGCTCTTATCTGGGTTCACGGGCTCTTAGACTATAACCAAATATTTTATGGATATATTTCTTTTTATTTTCGGATTGTCTTTAGCTTTGCTTGCATTTATTGGGTTTTGTAAAATATTTCTGGTGTGGATTTCCATGTTTAATCTTATTTTTGAGTAACGTTATTGAAGAAGTAGAGAAATAATTTTTTCAGTTCAAGTTTATTTCTTATAATTTCTTTTGTGCCCTCGCATGTAGAAAAAGGTAGAAAAAATGAATACTGCTCTTGTTAGTTTCTCAGAGAAAGAGATCGAGAAGTGGGTATCAGATTTTGTCTATCTCCTTTGGTTTGAAAGTTATTGTGTTAAAACATCGAAAGATGCCCACCCTGTACTTCACTAAGTGGGAATTGAAAACGACACGTGACTTCGATGAAACCAGCTTGCCCATCTCTATCTATCTGCGCGAAAATCCCTAACAACGACTCTGGGCCCATCTCATCTCAAGAAATTGCTGAAACTGTTTTTCTGAATGAGTATTTCAAAAGTTTTTCGTCGGAGGGATATTCGTATCGTCTTATTACTTTTCCTGTCATTTTCAATTCCAGCCGTTAAAATTTATGAAAATTCTCTCTTCGAATTTACATAATGCAATTCCTTGCTCAGACAACCTTTCATGGAATGAAATTTTATGTTTAGTTGTTCAGTGAAATGCCTACTCGGGTAGCTTATCTGTTAACTTTTATGTATTCCTTCAAGGGTGAATTTAAAATTTCATTTTACGTTATGAGCGTCCTGCATTCAGTGAAGTTTTCGTGGAGTCTAGGTCCATATGATCCACTGAAAACTAATTGGAAACACGAGAAGAGATCAATAGTCAACTATTTATAATAATTTTATATTAATTATTGAATATTATCATTTTCCGCTAGTTAGAAGAGAAATTGTATTCAGAAATTAAGATTTTTACCAACGAAGCAGTCTCTTCCCTTGGACCATCAAAGTCTGTTGAATGTATTCTGCAGCCTTTGATCACTTCGTGAATTGATTTCGTGCACGTTTGACAACTGACAGCACATCGGAGGTATAACAACCCCACTTTTCCTATGTAAATCATAGCAAAACAACGAGAGATTTTGGTTTTTCTCAAGTGTTTCAGTTGATTTATTGCTTCTTTGGACTGAAAAATCGTGAAAATGGACCTATAAATTGTTTAATAAGTTCAGATCGTATTCATCGAGGACGATATGTAGAAAAATATCAGTTTTGGGCATTCACCCTTATCTACTGCAGAAGATTCATCTATCTAATGTGTCTTATTCCGATGACAAAATGTATCCTGATATTATTATCAATTAAATCAAGAAGACAAAGAGATTAGCCAGTTTCAGGATTCATATTTGGACAAGGAGGAAATATAGAACACTATAGGATGTATTTCCAATTCACCCGTTAGAGAAAGGAGATGAAGAGAACTTGTTAATGGACAAAATTGTTGTGATAACTTGAGTTTTTATAAATATATGTCCTGAAATCATATCACTGGATTCAAACTCATCTGGATCTTCTTTAATTTGTAGTATATCTTTTGTTTTTTATATGAGACTATTGAAAGGTAACTGCTATCTCCGCTTTTCACTATTTTATAGAATATAGCATAAGCATACTTACTTCTAACTCTGTATTTAAAAATTTTTACAATTACTTATTAGATAATTAAGTTTTTATTTATACAAGAGACTATAATTTGTTGGTTTGTATTGAATGATGAATGCTTCACTTTTGACAAAATATTTATTTTTTTAATTTGTATTTAATAGAAATCGTTTTCTACGTTGTGAATAATTGGAATTTAGTTGTTAATATTGATAAAATCCTTCATTTTTTCAATAAAATCATCATGGAATTCATGGGCTTTCATTTCAATAAACAAATATGAAAATTTTTCTTCTTTCCATTTATTGAAGAATAAATTTTATAAATATTATTTGATTCACTGCAGCAGCATTCTATGTTTCCACTGAATAACTGATAATATCAGGATACATTTTATTTCTGAAAAGAGCCAAGTTAGATGGATAAATATCTTCCTTCTACAGTTGACAAGGGTGAATACACAAAACTGATATTTTTCTACATATCGTCCTCGATGAATATGATCTGAACTTATTAAACAATTTTATAGGTCCATTTTCACGATTTTTCAGAACAAAGAAGCAATAAATCAACTGAAACACTTGAGAAAAACCAAAATCTCTCGTTGTTTTGCTATGATTTATATAGGAAAAGTGGGGTTGTTATACCTCCGATGTGCTGTCAGTTGTCAAACGTGCACGAAACCAATTGGTTCTATTCGATAAATGTGACAGTTTTCCAAGAGAATGTGCTACTCTTCTGTGGTATAGGTAAATGTACCCATAAGAAGGAGTTTCTGGAGAAGGAGAAAGCCGAGAAGAAGAGACTCTGGCGGAATCTCCCAGGGATGGATCATTCCACTAAGTTCCTTTGAAACTTTGAAACACCAAGATCCAAATGATATCTGGATCTTGGTAAGAAACAATTACACCTCCTCACTGGTTCTCTTACAAAACACTGTCGCCTCAAGAAGCACCTGTTGAGGATGGGATCATCGGACACTGACAAGTTTAGGTTCTGTGGGGAGGAGGAAGAAATACCCATTCACCTAGGCACGGAATGCCTTGGGCGAGAAACTTGTAAGAGTGAGTAACTAGCCTCGTTGAAGCCTTCATAGATATTGGATTTCATCAGATCTATGGAACTGGAAGGCGAACTGGGAGGGGTGTGATCAGAACAGCTCTGTAAGGGGGCACAATAGTCATTAAGGTCGCAGTAAACTGTAACCCTTTTATAAACTAAGAGAATGTGCTTCTAGCATATTTCAATCCTTTACATTTTTGGCCCGATATTCTATGATGAAGTCGGAAATAGCGCTCGCATATGACATAGATATTGGTAAATATCTGAAATTGCTTGCATTTTTGAAAAAATCCAAATCGAAAGCTTTTTCTCTTCGAAGCACTGGATGATTCATAATTACGATTAAAGTTAACTTAATGCCAATTATTCTAGCATTGGATATCATATTCATAATAATCTGTCACTATATGCACGAAGTGATTTACAATTTCTTAAATAATCATTGGACTAATATCTAGTATTTGTTTGTGTGGAACCTGTCTTTGTATATCAATCAGGATGAAACTGTGTCCTTTGAAATACATTCATTCAAACCAGCGGAACTGTGAGATCTCTTCGGCTTTTTCTGTTTCCAGAATCAACTCTGTAAAAACGTGTTTCAGAATCCTTTTATATAAACACCGTCCCATCTTTACGTTCCCCCCCTAACAGTGTCAAAATCCCAGGAGGATAAAAAGAATTCGACAGAGAATCTCCCATAAAAAATTATGTTCCGCCAGGCCGCGTCCGTATATCCTCTTTATATCAGAGTTTCTTCGGAATGTTGAATGCTTGCAATGAAAAACATTCGCACACTCTTTCATGCATCAGTTGGTGCGAAGGGCTATTTTATCATCACAACTGTTAAAACTACTTCTTCTTTTTCAGCAACCGTATCCAGATGCGTATGAACGTTTTTCTGCAAAAACGGAATAACTCAACAACTGATTTAGAAGAGAGTGAGGTGACATAGTCATAGACAAACAAAAAATTAGATGAGCCACTCGTATGTTCCGCGCCATCTGTCGGAGGAGGAGACTAATACACGAAAAAAATTATTTTCAATTTGATAGTTAGATGTCGTTGCATTCATGGAAATCCTATCGAGAAAATAGTAAGTATGTAAAATCATTATTATCAAAAAACCTTTGAATTGTGAACTGACACAAGGAGTGGTTTGACACGTATTTTTTGAAATACAATAAATTTCGATATGCCTGCAAGAGTGAAGACGTGCTATGTAATTTATATGTATATTCTGTTACCTATAAGAATTAAGATACTCGTAGTTTTCAAAAAAGTTTTTCATGTATTGAATAAGTTTAGTCGGTAAATCCTCATATTTTGTATTATTGAATTCATTATTGTTAGTTTTTGAAAATGTTTTTAATGCAATTATTAGTTTATTGATTAGATATTTATGAAATAAATCTGTATTTTCAATTGGTGATACCTAATTCAGTTAATAAATTTTTATTCTATCCAGAATTTGATTATTGATCCTCATTTTTCGATTCCAAAAGAAAATCAGATGAAAGTTCGTTGCAGGTATTATTTTCATGAAAATAAATTTCCTCACTCATCGACAACTTGCACGAATCCATTTCTGATTTCCTTTTGGAAATTGAATTTCAAAAAACTTTTTGCCTCTTGTATATGGGTGTACTTACCTATTCAAAAGGTGCACTACAACATTCTTTTTGAGGCAACTTTACGATACAGATTGTTTTTTCAATTGAGTTTTTTTCACGAATTAGTAATGTGGTACAAAAACAGATGGCGTTGAAGCTTGTTCTACTAGTGTCTCATCTATTCTCCGTTTAGTTAGTCTATGCTGTAGGCTTATCTAGAAATAAATAATGTATGTTCTGGAAATGAGATTAATATTCTTCCCTATTTCAACTGCAACAAAATCGTCATATACAGGGTGTCTACTTTCAAAGTTGACAAACTTCGAGGGGCTATTTATTATACAAGTGATTTGCTACAGAAATGTCATAACACACATGGTCGAAATGTTGACGCTTATTCTTCAATTCGAGATTTCTTGATTTTACGAAAAATTTCAAGTTTTTCCTCTGAAAAGATCATTCAGTTTTCCTTGTAGGCTCATCAAATTTGACCACATATTCGGAAAGGGCAATAAATTTGCTACAAGATGATATAGAGTCTATGTGCAGAAAACACTCTTATTACAGGCGTGGTAAATGATGATGTGTTTTAATACATAGAATGAATCCTTTATTAATATCTCAGTCTGAAAGTACACAGAAAGCAAAATGAAACTATAAAGTTAGTCATGAAAAAAAACTTTCTGTAAACAGATATTGATTTCTGTATTTCTCCAATATTTTATTTACAATCTGAATATTCAAGCTGTTCTGGGAAATATTCAGCCATTGAATGTCCATCAGAATTCAATTCAAGTTACTTCACGAAGTCTATCTATCGGTAAAAAGTTCGTCAGAACTTATTCATTGATTTTTACAGAGTATCTTTTCAAATTGCCCAGTTGAGCTTCGAATGGCACATCATGGCCGTTTAAGCGGGCCAACATGTAGAAATTGCAACGGTGAATTTTTGAGTGCTTTATACCACTACTCTATATAAGGTTTTTCAGATCTTAAATGAAAGGAAGTTTGAACTCTCTTACAAAGAGCGAAGGACATTCAATCATGAACGCCTACTGGTCTCAAATTATCGGTTTCTTCTCTCCCTTCTTCTTATATCTGGAAAAAAATTCATCTGAAACAGTTTTTTATAATAGGTACAGGTGCAAAATGCATTTATATCTCTTATTTGTTTCTCATTTGTAAACGTCAGTTTCCAAAAACACAATTTTAATCAAGAAAGTTTATTTTATAACGTCACTAACTTGTAGAACTGACAGTTAACTTGCAAAATTTTTACAAGTTAGTAGTATTATTCACATTGAGAGTTGTCAAGTACTTGCTTTCAATTTCATTCATCCTTTTAATTTCAGAGTTCCTGGAACAAATGTATTTCTCAATAAACGTTCTCGAACTATTCGAAAACGATATTCGTACCTTGTTTTATTCGTATCTATTTGTTTTCCTTCTCAAAATTGCCAATATCCTAGAGGTTTTTTGACCTGTAAACTCACTGACAGTTTCACGTACTCGCTTCTAATTTCATTCATTCTTCTAATTTCATCGTTCCTGGAAAAAAATATTTTTAGTAATAAACGTTATAAAAGTATTTAAAACGATAGTCATCCCTTGTTTCATTTGGATCTGGCCTTTTTCGTCAGAAATGAGCAAAATATTCTCGAAGGACTTCCCTCTCGTAAAGCCACTGACAGTTGTCATAATTTTCCGATGTCATAAAATAATGCATAGCTTACGACCTTTGCGACAAATTCTTGAGATATTTTGGAATTTATCTAACCTTTTTACAAATGAGAAACAAATAAAATATAAAACAATACACGCAAGGTAACGTGTTTTACTGGCTCAAGGAGGTAACTGACTCGCCTGCGGCTCGTCAATTATATCCTCCATTCGCCAGTAAAAACCCTCTTACCTTGCTAGTAATGTTATATACTTACTATTAATTTTTTCGAATTAACGAGTGGAGATATGAGTCTTCTATACGAGTGATACATATTATAATAAATAGAGCATATTATAATTGGGGTTTATTGACAAATTAAAAATTATAATGATATTTATCAGCCAGGTTTAGGTTCCATAAATGGTTTTGGCTGGCACAACTGTTTTCTGTATCAATTAATATTCACAAAACTGATATATGTAGTTTTTGGTTAACTATTTCCGTGGATATTATAAAGCGCACAAAAAAAGTAAATAACTCGTCAATAATAACTGTACATAAAAAATTATTAAGGAAAATCCTAGCACCAATCGAATTTTTTCAAATGGAAATTTATGAATTGTGATGCATCTATAACAAAATATTTATCTTTTCGTCATTCGAAAATATAAAAATTTAAGAAAGCTCTGAGCAGGTGCTTTCGACCGTTTGTTCATTGGTGGAGCAATGAGGTTTATTACCTCAATATTTTGTATAGGACTTGAGATTGATGGATCTATATAACTGCAGAATCTCAGCACGATCGGAAAAATATTCTGCAAGTTATTCCAAAACTGAAATAAAGGAAAATTTGATTCTATGGTTCCCATGGTGATTCTTCTGAAATTTTGCATGAACATTCTGTCATTCAATCTTCATACACTCGAATCGGATATCTTGTTATGGAAATATGGAGATTCTTCTTTTCAATATTCCAATCGAATTCCCTATGGTTCAGAGGATGCGATCTACTTGAAATTTGCATAAACGTACTGAACATTAATGCAAAATTAGTAAAATTGAAGATTGATTGGCTGAATTTCGTTGATGCAGCGTTGAATCTCCTCCTTTAATGCACGGGTGGTTGTGGGCTTTTTGACATAGACTTGTGATTTCAAATAACCCCATAAAAAGAAGTCTAATGGTGTTAAATCACACGATCTAGGAGGCCAATTTTGATCACCGAAACGAGAGAGTACACGACCTGGTCATGGTCCATGGTCATTAGGCTTCAATTGTTGTGTTGATTGAATTTTGTAAGCATGAAGACACAGATCTTTGATGAGTATACGCTGTAGAGAGGTTCTTGAAATTTGCAATTCTTGCCCACGACGTCGAATTGAGGTTCCTGGATTGTCAGCAACACTCTCACGCACTGCTTCGACATTCACATTTGAACGGCTTGTTTTTGGACGACCAGTGTGTTTGGCGTCTCCAACGGATCCAGTCTCCATGAATTTTTCAATTAATCTCTTCACAGTTGACGAAGTTTAAACACTATTCCGACCATATTTTGTATGAAATTTTCGAACTGCAGCCGCCAAGCTTTCACTATTTTTGAAATATTCTTTAATAATGAAGACACGTTGTTCTATCGTGTAACGCTCCATTTTCAATAACCCTATACTGGTAGCTGTCAAATTACTTTTTTTTCAGGGTTGCCAACACTTCACTGCACAAATGGCGGCAAATTCAAATCTTGCGTTAATTTTGGGACACCCTTTACTATCAATCTTCATTCTCAAAATTTCACTCCAATCGGATATCTTGTTATGGAAATATAAAGTTTCTTCTTTTCTATATTCCAATTGAATTACCTATGGTTCTGTTCAGACTATAGCCACAAAATTTTGCATAAGGCTTTTTATGGGCATCTTGCATGTGGCCGCAAAATTTCATTTCGATTGGTTTTGTTTTGTCTGAGATATTGAGGAAAAAATATATTGAACGACCATATTTTGAGGAACACCCTGTACGATTTTGCTGGTTAATAGGCTTACCCGAGGCATTTGGGAACCGAACTCCTGGAAACCTCTAGTCTCTAGGACAATCCCTTGGTTTTCCTCCTAAAGCGCTAAATTTGTTCGTCCAGTTTTTGATGAAACCCCCTGTTTAATACCCCAACCCCTGAAAAGAAAAAAAGAGCACAGTAACAATAATATAGTCTAAAGGAATTTGTCATTTTAAGTTATAAATAAATATTTTTATGGTAAATCATAAGTTTTCATCTTGTCACACTTTCACAATATCGTTTCGAATTTGTCTTGAAAAATTCTTGCATATTTGAGAAACCTCTTTGTTTTTTTTATGAAAAAAACCCAAAGAAGAATGATGATAGTGTGAGGAAATTTAATATCAATGCAAATTCAGAGGACTGTTATCATTTTCTACTTCCAATGTTCGTCATTTACATAATTTCCCTCTGTCCAATAATCACACCCCTCTAGTTCCTCTCAACATTTGCATTTATATGTTGTCTACTAATAAGGCGCATTATCCCTCTGGAATATTTTTTTCTCCAGAGCTGATAAATTCGCTAAACTATGGATCCAGTAGTTATAAGTCTAATCAGAATCAATGTAATTAATAAAGCAATATTTTCGTTCATCAAAGAAAATCACACTACTAACCTCTTTGCTGACGCAAAAAAATGCTCTTAGAATACAAACTATACAATATAACAATGTATACAAGAATTCTTCGACATGTCAACTACATTTTTGATAGGGACATATTTCGCGATAAAATTTACCTGAAATACACTCCATGCTGTGCTCTATATTTCCAAATCGTAGTATATAACAAGTGATAACTCATTTGAAACAGTTATTTAATCAACTAAGTTATTAAGGACAGCGACTAATGGTCAAGATATGATTAAGCGTTAACCGAGATGATTACAAGATTTTTCCTACGATCTCAATATGAATTGTGGATGAAATCTTGATTGAGATACATTCTCATTCTGCATAAGACTTACATTTGACATAATGAATTTCTATATATAGTCCGTTCACGAAAGGTTGAGCCGTCGGTTGGCATGATAATTTGACATACTCCATTGTGTGAAATTTTATGTTATGATGTTTATTTTCTTGTCAGATTGATACGCAATGTTGTCAATATTGCATAGAGTCGTCTGGTAACTCGCAAGCTCGTCGGACGAGGCTGGGTACATTCGGCAACATTCAATTTATTTTACGTTATGACATCAAATACTGCCAACTTCAGATAAATAAAGAAACGCCTACTATGTGCTCAACCAGTAGAGTTTTGACATTTCTCGTAGTGCTTCTGAATACTTTGTGAACGGTTGCCATAAGAATTGCACATTAAATAGCAGACATTGAGCATCAAATTGGTCATCAATGATCAATGTTACAAATTAAAATCACCTTTTATTTTGAGATCGACGGAAATAGTATATTTTGCAACGACCGTATAGTGATAGCTTTTATTCGTGAATAACTGCTATTATACGCGAGTAGCATACTGATTATATTTCTTGAAGATTTTAACATTTGGCGACCACGACAAGACCCTTCTATGACAAGCGTAGAAAGAGTCACACATGAGAAATTCGTGGAAAACTGGTCATTGTATATTTTGTATTAGAAAAAGCTTCAATTGATATAATAAAAGTAGATTCGGCCCTCGAATGACAAGGTATGCCCATATTTGTTAGTTGGTGTACTGAAGAAATACCAATTTAGAATATCATAGCAAAGCTAAATCTATGAGGCATCTGACAGCAATGATTTGTAATATCATTATTCCCTTGTGATTAGTGGGTATTATTAAGGCCGAGCAAAGAGACGTACAATGAACGGATTTTACAAAAGTCGTGGATAATAGTATATTATTCGATGAGCGGTAATGCAGGTTAAAACACGCAGATGAATTTTGCACCACGAGCCGTCAGGCGAGTGGTGTAATTCATCAAGTGTGTTTTGAGCATTACCGCGAATTGAATACTATACTTTATCCACGACTTCTTCAGTAAAATTCGAATTAATCTGCATTTAAAAAAATTTGAACAGTTGTCAAGAGCGTTGACAACATTTCGTCCAACCGTCAAACCTCTGTACTCTGTGGTCGGGAATCAAATCAGAGTCTATAACTTATCAAATCAGTACTTTCGCAACTTCAAAATTTACGTTTTCCAAAAATAAATCTGGAATGAATCGCTAGAACGTTATCTTGATGGCTGAAATAGATTTCCGGATCGATCCTACTTTTTATTCATTTTTTTGTAAGCAATTTCATGGTATTTTTATTAGCGGGTGTTATGGGCGGGTGTTATTATAACACTCGCTTTTCGGTTCATAGACATGTCTACGGTTGTGTTATAGCTACTATTACACATAGAAATTAGTTAGTAGGAGTGGATAAATAATTATATTACCGTAACATATACATGCTAAAAGTTTATCTTCATCCTTTCAGGTTATCGATCTCAGAAATGAATAAACTAATATCGATAAAAGAACAACGACTTATTCATAACTCCTTCGTCACATCCACTACATTTTATTCGATTATTGATCCCGTGAAATCAAAAACGCTAAGTGGCATATTTAACATACGTATTTCAATTCGTTTGAATTGCATGAGGAGAACGACCTTCCATTTGAATGCACGAGCTCATTATTCTTCGGGGTGATGAATAAATCCGTAGGGATATCAAGTGAAAAAATTAATCTCTGTCGCGAAAATTTCACAATGCGGTCCCGCCTCGTAACAAATTGAATGACTTAACATGGTTACGAATGGTGGAGAAATCCGACTTGATTGATGGATCTATCTATCAATTCATTCTTAACGATATAGGGATTCAATCTGGATATTTGCTAGCGGATTGGTTGAATAAAATGGTTCCGATCGAATTGGGTATCGGCTGAGTAGACAATTTTTCTGTTTGGAAATGTATTTTTTTCTACAATCGTTATACACAGCAGGCATTTGAGTTGGTATTAAATAAAAGAGGGTCTTTATAAATGAATGTTATAACGCAGTTGGCTTTGGATTATTTATTTATTCATTTTACACTGTTATGCAGCTTAGGCGGTCGAATTATGTGGCTGGAATTATCAATAGGGGAAAACCCGGATAGATGCCCCACTTTTTGAATTTGCCTCATATTTTTGAAAATATTGATTTTATATGTGTAATTTCTATGAGTGTAGAAAGCCCCATTATATGATTCGGAATACTGAGACTTTTTCCTGACATAGCAATCCCAAATTGCACAATAATTCGATTTTTGTAGAACCCTTTTTTCGGGGATAGTTGCCCCACCATGAAAATACTGGGAGGGATAGATGCCCTTCATACTGTGTGAACCAAAAACCCAAATAAATACAATGAGATTTTCTATGCTTAAAACAGCAACTTTATGTACGTATCATGGATCGAATTAACAGCAATTGTGCATTTTTAATTGAATTTCAAAAGCATATATTAAGCGAAAAGTTGCATTCTTTATATTAACATAAAACATTATTCCACACATTCATGATAAATTAATTAAATAATAAGTCTCAACAAAAATGATCAGGAATCAAGTTTAAAATCAAAATAACACAATGAATAGAAAATCTGCTAAGAAGATATGGTTTTAGTTTAGATGTTCTAAGGGGCACCTATACCTCAAAAAATCAGGGCAACTATACTTTTCGGTGGGGATAGATGCCAATGAATTTTTTAATAAATTAAGAAGAAAACAAAAACTATTTGTACTCAAATGTACACTCAATGAAACACTGTATTGGCGTAATAAAAAAAATTAATGATTTTATTACCACTTCAAAAGTTATACAGCGGCAAATACCTACCTCTAAAAGTTTGGCATGTTTGTGAAGTTCGCTGCTGAGATGATCGCACACACTAGCGAAAAACGGCTTCACTTTAAAATAACCCTTACAAAACTAAGGTCCAGGGTGACTGTAGCAGCTACTTATAAAATTAATTTTTTGATACGTGTTTCGGAAGTTAGGTATTTTGAAAATGGGGCATCTATCCAACTGAGGCATCTATCCGGGTTTTACCCTATCAAAAATACATAGAAATAAATTTAGAGAAAGATTTGATAAATGTATTGAGCAAAGGAAGCAGCAAAATGAAGATAATCCAAAGCCAACTGCGCTGTTACATGTTACAATCATTTATAAAGACCCTGATAGTAATGATAATAATCATAAGTATGGAAGTTTGTAGGTCACGATGAACACCAGGAAAAACCATGGAGGAAAACATTGCAGGACCGGCTATCAGGATACCAACCGAGAAATGCAGAACCAATCAACGAAGGATGAACAACCCAGGATCCAGGAGAAGAAGAACACCGTAGACCTAAGAGCTCAATCCCCCTGATACTTGCTATCCGGGATGAGTGAGTATAAGTTAACATAATGAGAAATTCAGTGAATTTTGTTTATCCTATAGGTAATTGCATTCTTTGTGTGAAAACATATCCAATAAACGATCCTTTCTGCGGTGATCATTTAGCAGGATATTCTAATCATTTGACAACAACATTGCCAGGACTAATTTTTGTTGAGTTAATTTCATTATCAGGCAGCTGGCTATTATAGCACATCCTGTTCTTACAGATAAGCTAGTAGCAGCTCTTCAACATTTTACTCATTCAGTACTTCTAAAAGGATGATCACAGAAATCGTGATAATCCACAGTAATTCCTTCTAGAGTAAATTGCAGACCTTCCTTCGTTCATTTCAATTACAGACGAATATAATACCAAATATTCAGTGAATTATTTCTCAGAAAGTATAAAAAGACATTTGTTAATCCTGCAATTCTATTCTTTGTGTAAGAGACATTCATAATGAACGAGCTTTTCTGCAGTAATCATTCAGCAGGAAATCTTCATCATTTGTCGACAACATAGCCAGGACTACTTCCCGTGGAGTAGATTTCATTATCAACCAGCTGGCTATTATAACACAGCCTGGTCTTACGGACTAGCTCGAAGCAGCCTCTTCAACATTCGCAGTACTTCTAAGGATAATTACAGAAATCGTGATAATCCACCGTAATTCCTCCTAGAACAAATTGCATTTTTTTCTGAATTCTCTAATTAGACCTTCCTTCGTTTATTTCTGCTACAGACGGATTCTCGCTTTTTCCCCAGTTCCTTTAATTAAAATGTCCTCCATTTTCACCTGACTCCGGTCTGAAAACATTGAAATATTGAAAACTGACTGCTCAAAGAAAATACGTCGGAATTTCCGGGAGCAGTTATTTTCATCATTATTTCAACACTCATAATGGGGAATTTTACCACTGCTTTGTCGACTTCAGAACGAATTTATGACAAAGGGATTTTTAAGGGCGTTCCATTTTCAGGATAATTATCCGCCTGATTATTTTCTACTCTCGGGATATAATTTGAAATGAAAAATCTATAGAGTCCATCCGAGAATGATTGACAAAGAAGTAGGCCCTGAAAGTATAGTCGTAGATTCATTTCTGCGGTTTCAAAATGATAACTGAAAGTTTCCGAGATTTTCATCATAGTGTAACGATCTAAAAAACCATCCTTTATGAATATGCTTTGGCGTTGGTTTTGTTAAATATTAGAACACAGTTTTCTCTTCGCATCCTAAGTCCATCTCCAGTAATTAATTAAAACAATTCATTTAGACCGAAGTATTGCTTTATTCATACTTAACAAATATGTTTTAATACTCTTATTTCCTCACCAATGAACGAGGGCTCAGAAGCTCCTGCTCAGGGCTTTTCTCAATTTTTTTTCTTGACGTTTTACCCCAGAATTACAGCGACTTTGATCGTTTCTTACATTGTGCTATCGATATAGAAGTCTCAGATGACTCCACATTTTCACTAGACGTCGAATAACAGCTCAATTTGAAATCATTTCCGGACAATATTTTGATTGACTTCTTCGGACCACTAGTGATCCGCAGACCACAGGTTGGGAACCAATGATTTAATGCATAAGACCGTTCATTCACTGTGTAGAAGGTTCACACACGAGCCTCATTTTGCAAGCACTCCTATGTCGACAACACCACAAAGGACTTATGCAAATTTCTTATGAATATTAAGTTGTTGAATTGCTCTAAAGAGCATTTGTGAAACGTATATTATTAGAATATTATAGCCTTTCATCTTCTCCCTAAGTAGCAATTCGTATGCCTTCGAACTCATGAATATAATAACTTGCAACTTGAGGTTTGGTTCGCGAATTTCTTCCATTTATGGCTGAGCATGTGGCATTATAGTATTTCAAGAAATTATGTGGGTATTTCCTTTCTTCGATTCTCTCCATCATACTGAAACCGAAATGTAAATGTGATATAATTCCTAGTTTCAAACCTCCGCCTTACCTCTCAAGATAGTTAAATATGGATTTAGGAATTTATAAAAGTTTTCCTGGCATTTTCTCGCAAATCTTCGTTGATACTGTATTAAAAAATTTTGAATATACTTTATGAGATGAACATTGGTAGGATTGCATTTATGGCAAAATTAATTCCTTATACAGGGCGTTTCATAGGTAAATGAAAGGCGATTCAAAGGAGGATACGTGGTGGTTCATGTATTCACAAAAATTTTCACTTTCTGATAACTTTTGATTTAACTAGAATATTCGGTTAATATTTGAAACTCATGATTTTCTTCTACACGTCGATCGATTTATATTTAAATCCATCGAAAACTTCAGGTCTGTATTTGAAAAATATCAAACGTCTTTCAAACTGAGATTCAATACCCAATACAGTAGAGACTCGATAATCCGGATATTTACTAGTTCGGATTGACGTCAAGATTGTATTATGTCCTTATAATCCGGATTGCAAGACTCAATAATCCGAATCTCCGATCGTTGCATACGTGGTTTACGGTTCTAACTTGTTGTAACACAATTTCTATGACGACGATCGGGCGCTCTTTTGGTATATAATGGTTCACAATGGTATAAGACAAAAAAGTCAGACAAGAATAATTAATTAGTGAAATGGAATGGAATGTTTCTACCTCCAAACCATACAGCTTTGATACAGCATATGGATCATCATGATATTAAATTAACAAAACTGAAATACCGAAAAGACCTTTTAGCACATATTTCTTCAATCCTCGAAGACAGGGATAATGTTAGCAAAAGCATTTAGAGCATAGATCAAATCGATGCAGTCTGTTTATTCCATAACTCATGGCAATTAATAGGTTTGTTCCAACTCAAGAATTGACCGTACAATGATCGTTAGGATTCTGCGCAATAGATAAAAATGTGTTCCAACTGAAATGTATCGTTTTGAGAACGGTTTCGTTTTTGTTCCATCCTGCTTCGGGACCGTGAGTGGAACGGTTTTGTGATCGTCATTTCGATCCCTGGTCTGGAGCAAGTACTGTTTGGACGGTTCTTGTACGGTCAAAGTTTAGACGTGCGCATAAGATCGATTACTAACAGTTTCGTGACCGTCAAATTACCGTACAAAAGTCAGCTGTTGGAACAAACCTACTGATATTCAGCTTCTGGAAGATATACAGGAGAAGGCTATTGTTCAGCATTCTTTTTCCCTTACAGTAGAAAACGTAAAATATCTAATTATTCCAAATAATATATTTGTTTTATGATTTCGATAATAAAGCCTATATTTATTTCAAGCGTTTTTTTTAAATTGCATCTTTACTAAATTGTAAGACGTGGTATTCCGGATTCCTCATTAATCCGGATCATCCCTTGCATTAATTGATCCGGATTATCGAGTCTCTACTGTATATTGAAATTTTAGAATTTGATTGAGATATTGGAAATGAGTAGAAAATTTTCAATGGGTTTCAGTAGATTTCATCTTCCCACACGTCAGTGATCGGATATTGCTCTGCCACTAATCCCATACGTGCTCAATTGGATTTGTCTGAAGAGTTCCCAACTATAGTCTGTTCACGAAAGTTTGAGCTGTCGGTTGGCCATGACAATTTGACATACTTACCTATTGACGCAAATTACACCTGAAAATTGACTGTCAGCAGTCCCACCGTCACCCGAAAACCAGCTCGTGACAACTTCGAAAGCTTTCTGGTGAAATTATCACGAATTTATTGGACATAGTAGATTTAAAGCTGTTCCTTTTATTCTGTTATTCAACTCTCATTGCTGGACTGCTACCCTATATTGGTTTTTCAAGCGCATTTAAAGGCCCAAGTCTAGCAGTTGTAAATCTTGATGCAATGTTTTTCATGTCCTTCAAGGCCCTCGCACCCATAGTACAGTCACTTTATTACCTCTAGACAGTTGCGTTATGGTGTTAATATCGTAAATTGGTATACAGATGGTTCCGAAACCTTTACAGGAGACGGCGCTGGGATATACGGGCTAATACAGTGACTAGTCACTGTACGGACTAAGTACCAAGTGTGCACTGTCGCTAGGCTCCTGTATGAGCGTCTTTCAAGCGAAAATATGTCTATTGTCTAGGTATAAATGTGGAAAGGAACTATCAGAAATGCGATATACCCATACACACAGATAGTCAAGCTGCTATTATAATAGCACTGAGCTCCTACGTCATCGACTCAAAGAGATCTAGAGTGCCGGAACAAACACATTGAGGTAGGCAAGAAAAATGAGGTTTTTTTAATCTGGGGTCCCGGTCATTCGGAAATCAAAGCAAACGAAGAGGACAATACACTTGCCAAAGAAGGTCCAGAACTCTTCTGTGGTATAGGTAAATGTACCTATAAGAAGGAGTTTCTGGAGAAGGAGAAAGCCTCCTCACTGGCTTTCTTACAAGACACTGCCGCCTCAGGAAGCAATTGTTGAGGATGGGATTATCAGAGTATCAGACACTGACGGGTGTATAGGTTCTGTGGGAGGAGGAAGAAACCCCCATTCACGGGATGATTTGTCAATGCGAGCCTAAGGAAAAAAATGCCTTGGCCTTGTAAGAGTGAGGAACTAGCCTTGTTGAAGCCTTCACAGATATTGGATTTCATCTGATCTCTGGAACTGGAAGGAGAGCTTCGAAGGGTGTGGAAGAACAGCTCCGTAAGAAGGCACAATAGACCTTGAGATCGCAGTGAACTGAAACCCCTTTTCGAACTATTACTATAACTACGGTTGTAATTGAGTTCAAAAAATCACGCTATTCATTTCTAGGGTGAACACAGACAGTAGTATAACTCGATGAAAATAGCCAAAATAATGATATAATTCTGATGAAAATTCTGCTGAAATGCCCAGTATTTGCCGTTGGTTGTTGCTCAGTATCCAAAAACCCGGAAACCAACACTCAATAAATAGCTGCGTCCCCCTTTCCTCCAATAACTACCGCTCTGTTTATTCAGTTTTCAATGCGACAACCGTAAGCAGAATATTCTACCAGAATCGATGGATCTATCCGAAAGGCCAGATGGATTCATCGCTTCCCTTGTTTGATATTCAAATTGCAAAGGTTGGACAAATATTTACAGTATGAGCATACACGATAAAATATTCGTTTTGCTCGAACGATATGAAAGTGAGGGTCTCTGGAGTGTTGCACCAGATATGGGTCCGCTCTAGGATTTAATTCGCAGAGCTCGCAAGAAGGCCCTACGTTAAAATAAACATTTCTTCTTGCTTGTCGAAATTTCATAGATTTCCACATTGCTGTCACTAGTGTCACTTGTGAAAACATAACCTTTCCTCGGGCCGTTGAGTGATATTGATACGCGATGGTAAGCAAAGATTATAGAGTACTAGTGACCCGCCCCGGCTTCGCACGGGTGCCTCGTACGCGCTATTTATAGGCACGCTCTTGCCGCACCGGGCGGCCGGCCGGTACCGCCGCAAACGCTACGTCCCGCAATTTTTAAATCTGTAATATCTTCGGAATATTCACTTAAATCATACGATGTAAAGGGCCATATAGATCTATATTAAATGAACAATGTATTCACGGTATTTTATTGGTTGAGGATTAATCCAACTGATTGGTTAAAATCGCTTCGAAAATTAGCCATTATTTGTCGTAAAAAGTAAATGACAAAAAAAGTTATTGTGGGTTATCCATAAGAGATAGATATATACCATCACGGACTTTTCTGTAGACCTTTTCAATGTGTACAATACTTAGTACATTATTTTGATTAAACTCGTAGGGTTCAGCCTGCGTTTGCAATGTAAGCGGAAAAAATGAAATTATTTACGACATCACATTAGAAACCTCAAAATAACAGTACTTCTCCACTATTTAATGGATGTTATTATACATATAAACCTTCCTCTTGAATCACTCCATCTAATAAAAAAAACAAATCAAATCCGTTGCCTAGTTTCGAAGCTTCAAGCATACGAAGGGACATAGGGACAGAAAAAGCGACTTTGTTTTATACTATGTAGTGATGTGCCGCAGTAAAAAATATCTAAATTCTTACCATTTAGAAACAAAAGATAATCAACAATCATAAAAAACAAAAGATACCTATTCTACTCAGTTCTTTTTTTTACTGAAATACCTCAACTTAAACAACGATTTCAATTGAATTAAAAGTACTTAAAAAATAATTTGCTGTTCGTGCGACTAAAAACAAAAGATAATCAACAACCATCAACAACAAAAGATAAGTACCTATTCTATTAAGTACTTTTTCTGAACTTACATATCTCACCTTAAATCACGATTTTTGAGAATAAATTCCCTAATATTAAATTGATCTAACTGTAAATTTTAATCAAGATCTTAATAGAAAATTGCAATCTATAAACTATGGTTTTATCTATCTTATCTCACCTTAGAAAACATTAGAAACCTAAAAAATAACAGTTCTTCTCCACTATTCAATGGATGTTATTATACATGAAAACCTTTGTCTTGAATCACTCTATCTATTCAAAAAACGCATCAAAATCCGTTGCGTAGTTTCAAAGATTTAAGCATACATAGAAACATAGGGACACAGAAAGCGACTTTGTTTTATACTATGTAGTGATTGAACGAAGAAGTCACAAAAAATTGTAAGAAATATCTCTGTGGTGTACACTTATTTATTCAGTTTTTAAGTAAAAGGTCAACACCATTTATCTTGGAGAAAATGCATTTCAGGACCCATAAAAGTAAAGTTTCATGGGAACTTTTTTTCATAAAATGATCTGAGGAATCACCCTTTAAATCTCACGCATCCTGTAGATCAGTATCAAATGTAAGTGGAAATGTCTATTCCCAATATGAGATTGATCAGTCCCATTTTGAATGTGTTTATTCTCTATTTGATTGTGTTTACCCTTTTGAAGTTGCTTATTCTCATTTTGAATTTGTTTAATCCCAATTCGGTTGTGTTCACCATTTTGAAGTTGCTTAATGTCATTTTGAATTTGTTTAATCCCATCGAGATTTAATAGAGAAGAGACGCTATGGCATACAATTAGGTAAGGAAAAATAGTACCACTGGGCGGGGCTAAGTCGTGGACCAATATGGCGGAAAGTTCAGAGTTGAATTGAGTTGCCAGTTTTTTTCTGTTTACGAATTTCACCCAAAAAATACGACGTGTTAGGTCTTTAGGAATCCTGTTCACATAAGGTCAATTGAATATCAAATAAGCAATTTTTCTTCAGGCGATAATGAACACTTATAAAAAATATCAGATTACCAAGACAGACTAGCAAAAATTTCGAATGCGGATCTGTTCAGTACTCATCCGTACCTGTGATATGTTTTTCCTCTAATTTTCTTTCTATCTGTCTCTTCTCTGCTTGAAGAAAGCCTTACAGTGGACGATACCATTTCATTGTATATTATTGAGAAGAAAAAGTCACAATTTAACTAGAAACAGGCGCAAAAATCACAATTCCCCCAGAAAATTCAACGATTGTCAAATCTGAAGTTAGGTGGTAGAAGTATGGTGCATCTGATACCACGTTTATTTCAATGATGGCAACTCTATATTATCCTTTCTCTATACTTTAATCCCAATATGAATGTAATTAGTCTCAATTTGATGTTGAAAGTTACAGTCCCAGATTTGACTTGAGCTTGGGGTATCTACAGGGTGTCCAGAAAGGGTATCGGGTATTTGTAAGTTCAATAAAACAAAAAATATTTGTGAACAATGAAGAAATTTATTGTTTATCATTAACATATGAATTGGAGAATTATTTGAAAAAGATAATGTTATCCAAATGATGACCGTTGCGTTGCACTCTTCTAAACGGGAACGAAGATTGCGATAACACGTTGACACATAGCTGTATTGATATTGCTGCCATTTCTGACCTGATTTTTTGCTTCATCTGGTTTCGATTCGTCGGATTATTTTGATAAAACTTACTTTTAAGGTATCCCTGTGCAAAATAGTCAAACGGGCTAAGGTCGGGGCTTCTGGGAGGCCAGTTGATGTTATCCCTTCACGAAATGACTTGTTGAATCGCTGCAGCATTTCGTTCGGAAAATCAGTCGATAAGCATAGTCCGCATCCTTCAATTCTTGAATCAATTGAATTCAATAGGTTTTTAGATGTAAGTCTTTCTCTACAATCGAAAGTAAAGACGATTTTTAGATGTTCAACGCTTGGCTTCGCTTTCGGATGGATAAAGACGGATTTGACGAACCGACGCCTCAACTTCTTCAATTGTTTCTTCATCGCGAAGTAAACGAGGACGACCAGAGTTTTGAATTTTAATTGTCGCACCTGTATTCTCGAACATCATGATCCATTTCCTAATGCTATCGTCATTTGGCGCGTGGCGTGTAGATATTCCGTACGATAGAGACGTTGAGCAGTAACTATTGAACCACCATTACGATTATACGCTCATACGCAAAATGCGGGATGCGTTCCGAGTATTGTTCTATCGTGACTAAAACTCCACAAAATGGCGGACGCCACGAACCCCTTCTCGCTCCTTTTAGACGTCCCGTTCTGAATATGGCGCGAAAACAAATACCCGATACCCTTTCTGGACACCCTGTAGTTAGGTGAGTCCGCCACTGTTGAACGTAAACGCAGCCAACAAGCTACCTCTACAAAAAAATTCACCTACGTTTATGGTGACCGTAGGCTCGGTGTATTCAAAAATGCGATGAAATCGGTCATCAAGTTGTTGTTTCAGACCAACAAGAACTCGACCAGAACACTTGATAGTCTTCAGATAAAGAAGTGAAACAATAGGCAATTTTCCATGAACCGGTCCTGGGTTGGAGAACGAGTACGAACGATGTTGTTCGCTCGTAAATCTTTAATGAACGAGGTTTGCAGGACAGTATTATCTTCCGATGATGAAATTAATAATTCAATATTTAATGATGTCAGCGTATCCCCAAAAATCGATGAGTTTGTTGACCTACGGCGAAACACAATGTTTGTACTCAGTAGTTTTCAGTAATATCTGAAAGGGTACAGATTTTTGGTGCTTTATACAGGGTGTCCCATTACTCGACGTCAACCCGGAACCGGGTGAAAAGGCAAGTAATGCTGGTTGTCGGAAAAATATAAAAAAAATCTGAGTTGCATGATTTTAAAATAATGCGCATTTAAAAAACACGCAAAATTCCACACCCTGTGACAGTCTTTTCGCTCCTGTTGCCACAAATATCAAATTTTTCCAACTTTTTTTTTTGCTGTGTAACCTTAAATAATGCTTGTCTGAACTGTAATCAAAATTTGGATACCAGCTGCTCTAGGTTTCATGAAAATAGGGCTTGCTTCTCAGAAAAAAATTCAAAATAAACGATTGCCTAGTTTCAACTGACTGTATTGAAAAAAAATGTAATACGCAAGTTTGGCAAGTTTTGTCAAAAGTTGGCGCATTTAGTAAGGATTCCAAAATGGTATAATACTTGTTAAACTGTAGCTGCCGTAGTTCAAATTTATTTTCGAATGCCTTTGAACACACTTTTTCTTAAACTGCTTCCCAGTAAAAAAGTCCAATAGATTCAAGTCCGGTGAACGGGCCGGCCACCAGATTGGACCAGAACGTCAGATACATAGGAAAAATAGGATACCAGAAAAATAGTTACCAGAAAAAAAATTTTCCAGAGGAAATAATTTTTCCAGAAAAAATTTTTCCTGAGAAATTTCTTTGGAAATTTTTTTTCTGGTAACATTTTTCCCGGAAGATGTATCTGACGTTCTGGTCCAATCTGATGGCCGGCCCGTTCACCGGACTTGAATCCATTGAACTTTTTTACTGGGAAGCAGTTTAAGAAAAAGTGTATTCAAAGGCAATCGAAAATTTTGAACTACGGCAGCTACAGTTTAACAAGTATTATACCATTTTGGAATCCTTATTAAATGCGCCAACTTTTGAAAAACATGCCAAACTTGCGTAGTACATTTTTTTTCAATACAGTCATTTGAAACTAGGCAATTGTTTATTTTGAATTTTGTTTCTGAGAAGCAAGCCCTATTTTTATGAAACCTAGAGCAGCTGGTATCCAAATTTTGATTACAGTTTAGACAAGCAAAACGAAAGCTTTCGAATGAACCCAATATCGGCAAGATTCCCTGCTTTTGTAACATTACACTATCAGGGTACATTGAATTGCCCATATCTCAGTAACGTTAAATCATATGAAGAAAGGTATTTCAGTTTTGGAAAAGCAAAAGGAGAGACAGGGCAAGACAAAAAAAGTTTATTTTTTGGAAAAATCTTTCAAAGTATAAGTGAGCAAAATGAACGGATTGGTGAGCAAAACGAGTGCTTTCGAAAGACAGCAATATCGGCAAGGCCTGTTGAAAGTGCCTCGCTAGTGAGGTCCGTCAAGTTGGCCCGGAAGTTCCGGCACTTCTTGAAGAAAAAATTTCCACGGAAAATGCTAGCTAGATGCTGGGAGATGCTGAAGAAAAAATCGAAATATCTTCACCGTTGTGGAAAAATCGACGATTGAATTTTCCGGGCCACTTATGTGCACCCGGACACCTCAGCATTTTTTCATCGAAATGCTCACCAAAGTTTAATGCTAGGTAGTGCTGAGAGATGCTGAAGAAAAATCGAAATATCTCCAACCATTGTGGAAAAATCGACGATTGAATTTTCCGGGCCAACTTATGTGCAGCCCGGACACCTCAGCATTTTCATCGAAATGCTCACAAAGTTTAATGCTAGGTAGGTGCTGAGAGATGCTGAAGAAAAAATCGAAATATCTTCAACCATGTGGAAAAATCGACGATTGAATTTTCCGGGCCAACTTATGTGCAGCCCGGACACCTCAGCATTTTTCATCGAAATGCTCACAAAGTTTAATGCTAGGTAGGTGCTGAGAGATGCTGAAGAAAAAATCGAAATATCTTCAACCATAGTGGAAAAATCGACGATTAAATTTTCCGGGCCAACTTATGTGCAGCCCGGACACCTCAGCATTTTTCATCGAAATGTTCACAAAGTTTAATGCTAGGTAGGTGCTGAGAGATGCTGAAGAAAAAATTGAAATATCTTCAACCATAGTGGAAAAATCGACGATTGAATTTTCCGGGCCAACCTAGGTGCAGCCCGGACACCTCAGCATTTTTCCATCGAAATGCTTACAAAGTTTAATGCTAGGTAGGTGCTGAGAAATGCTGAAGAAAAAATCAAAATATCTTCAACCGTGATGGAAAAATCAACGATTGAAAATTCCGGGCTAACTTATGTGCAGCCCGGACACCTCAGCATTTTTCATCGAAATGCTCAGAAAGTTTAATGCTAGCTAGATACTGAGAGATGCTGAATAAAAAATCGAAATATATTTTACCGTAGTGGAAAAATCCACGTTTGAATTTTCCGGTCCAGTTGTGCAGTCCGGAAACAATAGCACTTTTCATCGAAACTCTGACGGCAGTAAATGCTGCAGAATGATGCAGAAAATGTCGAAATATCTTCAACGGAGAAGAAAAAATTGTTGGTTAAATTTTCCGGGAAAACTTATTCTCAGCCCGACGTCAAGGACATTTTTCTTCGAAATGCTAGCTAAATACTGCTGAATGCTAAAGAAAAAGTTGAAATCTCTTAGCCAGTAGTGAAAAAAGCGATGATTAACTGCAGGTATTCAAGTTGGCTCGAGACTGAAAGAAATCCTTTAGGTGTGTTATGTACTGCCAGATCCAGATGAATAAAATTAATAACTATATGAGAAATTCACATTTATCCATTTACAGTTACAAATTAATTTCACTCAAAATATTCTTATTTTCGATATATCTGAAAAACGAGTGAATAGGTTTTGTAGTTAATTTGTATCCAACTGAGAGACGAATAACCTAGGTATCATTATTTTCTATACGCCTCATAGATCGGGAGTAATTTCCGAGCAATTCTTATCATCGAAATATATCAAATACTCAAATGAAGAGTTCTTCTGCATAAATAGTACACATTTAAGTGCAATAAATCTTATCATTCATATTGATACTACTGTAGAACAGGAGTAATTCCAGTTGAAAGTGGAAAAAATTGAATTTTTCATGTACGAGAAATACTTATTTTGGAATTACCTCAAAATTAAGGATCCAAATGAAAAGTTCTTCTGTAAAAATCGTACACAATTGAGTGACGAATAATTCGAGGTAGGTATCATTCATTTTGAACCGCATAATAGAACAGGAGTATATTTTTCACGTCTGTAGAATTCTGCAAAAAAAACCGTTAGTTGAATTTTCCGCTCCAACTTATGTTCAGCACGGTGACAACGGCATTTATCATCCAAATGCTGACAAAAATAAATGCTAGCTGAATAATAATAGATGCTGAAAAAAATCACAATATAGTCTACTATAAGAAAAAATTTGGCCGTTCAATTTTTCCGGCCACTTATGTGAAAATATTGAACTAACCAAGACAGAAGAGCGAAAGTCATCGTTTGAATTTAACGTGCTGGACTGAATTGAAAAAATTATTTTGCCTAGACATTACATATTGAATGAAGTAGGTTTTTCTTGTACTAGTTTTTTCTGGTTTTCCCCAGAATAGGGTCGCATTAGCTCTTGATTTCAATGAAAAATTTTAAAGTTATTGGGAAATTTTTCTCTAGAAGAACAAAACTGAGCATCAAATGTGGGTTTCTGAAAAAAATCACGCTATTGAACTCATATTTGTCCCCAAACGTTAGAATACTAAACACGATCATGATATAAGAAACACGGTTTGCTACTATACAGGGTGTCCCGGGAAGAATGCGACAAAAGGATATCGTGAATCAAGTACATCAGGGAGGACTCTCATCAAGAGCCTTCGTTTGGAATATACATGGTGATATTCATTTGATGGCTGAAATTTCAAAGTTGAATAACTTCTGAACTATCGGACCGAATTATTTCAAATTTGCAAGTTTTGTCACTCTTTACGATTGCAATCTTTCAATATTACACAAATTGAAGAAATCAGATCCGGACTTGAAAAATTTCGGACTTTTTCTATTTTCATGAATATTGGAAAACCCTGTACGTGAACATTATGTTCTTATTACATTTTCGTTACCACAAAGAATCCATTATTGATAAAAATTCAAAATCTCTGCTTGGCACGGTCATACATGGTGATCAAGAAGTGAGCAAAAACATTATTACCTCATGGGTGAAATTTCAAAGTTCAATAACTCTTGAATTATTGGACCGAATTATTTCAAATTTGGGAGTTTTGTCACCCTTTATGATAACCATTCTTCAATATTTCAGAAATTGAATAAATCAGATCCGGACTAGCTATAATATCAGTTAACAATATTGATGACTTTGAAACAAGTCTTAATCGTTTACTTGCAGGAAAAAAATTGTTCTGTTCAGAATGTGGTACAAATTCTAAAGAAATAAAAAACAAAATCAATGATTTTTTGATATTTCTGGAATGGACGGATGAAAAAGGAAATGATGTGAGATGTAAGCTATCCGATATACCTGATGACATTCATATACTGGAAAAAACATTTTTTTTGAGAGGTGTGATAGAGATAGTCGGAGGAAACAAAGATTCCGTGGGTAATTTTGTGGCTTTCGCAAAGAGATTGCGTGGTAAATGGGAGAAATACGATGATCTCAAGAAAAAAGCTGAACGTCGCATTAATGAGGATAGTTATGTTTCAACAACTCTCTTAATTTATTCTATATGAAAATAATTTGCTTCTTCTGTTATTATTTTAATCACTTTATAGTTATTGTAATTATTAATTTCATTTCTGTTCAATAGATTTTTCACAAAAAAGATTTTTTTCTTGATCATTCTGAATTTTTTTTTAAATGTGAATTTTTTTTAAGTAATCCTCATAACTTTGAATAAATTATCATTCCTTCAAAAATGTCGTCCGTAGTAGGTCAGTCAATAATGGTCGTGCAAAAACGTTTGAATGGGCAAATTTATAGTATTTTTTAGGGGCATTCAGAATTGAGTTCGAGGAAACTCATAAAAGCACAGCAAACATAAAAATTTCATGTGACTTATTATTTTTAAAATGGTACACCCAGTATTTTATTCTCCTAATCGGTAGAGCTCCTTCTTCTGCTTTCAATTATATCTATATATCGGGTGTCCCAAAGTGAGTGGCCTATTTAGATTTTTATGGAAACTGTTGATGAAATTTTTTGGTCCATCCTGTATAACTGACAACTATAATTCAAAAGCAGTGACATAGATTAGATCAATATCAAATGATTCGCTGAATTTTTGACTTAAATCTCAAATATTGAGCGAACTAGAGTCATTTTCGTAACACGCCAATTTGATCTAATAGGCCATTCACCTTGGGACACCTGATATATACTTTATCGGGGTAATTATTAAAAGTTTTTTTTCCATGGTTTTCTAACAGTCTCGATGTACCACCATTGGACACTTTTATAGGGATATTTGGAATTTAAAGTGTTGTGGCCAGTCCACGAAATATTGAAGACATTAAATCGATCCAGAAATTTTAAGAAAAACCCCAGAAAAAAAGATATCAACTGTGTCCAGAAGTAGAGAGGGATCATTTAACACTAAATTTAACTTTCATCAATGAATAAATAAAATGAGCGTCAGTATTTTTTTTATTATTCACGGTTCTTCTGATACGAAAAATTCGTACCGTTGTCATGTGGCGTTCCATATTTGAAATCTCAAGTGTATATGGCCAGTCCACGGAATATTGAAGACATTAAATCAATCCAGAAATTCTGAGGAATACCCTGAAAAACAATACCGACAGTGTGCAGAAGTAGAGGGGATCATTTTGAACATTTTGCTTCTCATTAATAAATAAAATGAGTGTCAGTTTTTTAAATATCCGTGGTTCCTTTGATACGAAAAATTCGTATTGTTATAATGTGGCGTTCCATAACTGCCTTACAGACGATAATATCTAGATATATTTTCAGAAAACTTCTAGAGAGATAACCCCAATGAAGTTCATATTTTTCAAACAGAAGAAAAAGCTCTACCGAATAGTTAAATGAAATACAGGGTATGTTATTTGAAAAATAACATAAGTTTCAAAATTTTTTTGGGTGTGTGTCTCTTTTATGGGTTTCCTAGTACAGAATTGTGAGTGCCCACAAGAAATACTACTCAAAGAGTTTTACTCAGTCTCAAGCCAACTCATAAAAGCAGCATATAATATGTTGTTCATCAACTTTCTCATCTCAGTCGAAGATATATCAACTTTTTCTTCAGCATTCAGCAGCTTCAGCTATCATTTCGATGAAAAAAGCCCTTGTCTCCGGGCTGAACATTAGTTGGCCCGGAAAATCCAACCAACGACATTTCCGCTACTGTGGAAGATATTTCGACTTTTTCTGCATCATTCTGCAGCATTTACTTCCACCAGAATTTCGATGAAAGGTGCAATTGTTTTTGGGCTGCACAATAGTTGTCCAGGAAAATTCAAACGTCGTTTTCCACTACGGTTGAAGATATTTCGTTTTTTTGTTCAGCATCTTTCAGCATCTAGCTAGCATTAAACTTTGTGAGCATTTCGATGAAAAATGCTGAGGTGTCCGGGCTGCACATAAGTTAGCCCAGAATTTTCCATCGTCGATTTTTCCATCACGGTTGAAGATATTTTGATTTTTTCTTCAGCATTTCTCAGCATTTAGCTAGCATTAAACTCTGTAAGAATTTCGATGAAAAATGCTGATGTGTCCGGGCTGCACATAAGTTAGCCCGGAAAATTCAATCGTCGATTTTTCCACAACGGTTGAAGATATTTCGATTTTTTCTTCAACATCTCTCAGCACCTACCTAGCATTAAACTTTGTGAGCATTTCGATGAAAAATGCGGAGGTGTCCGGGCTGCACATAAGTTGGCCCGGAAAATTCAATCGTCGATTTTTCCACTACGGTTGAAGATATTTCGATTTTTTCTTCAGCATCTCTTAGCACCTACCTAGCATTAAACTTTGTGAGCATTTCGATGAAAAATGCTGAGGTGTCCGGGCTGCACATAAGTTGGCCCGGAAAATTCGATCGTCGATTTTTCCACTACGGTTGAAGATATTTCGATTTTTTCTTCAGCATCTCTCAGCACCTACCTAGCATTAAACTTTGTGAGCATTTCGATGAAAAATGCTGAGGTGTCCGGGCTGCACATAAGTTGGCCCGGAAAATTCAATCGTCGATTTTTCCACAACGGTTGAAGATATTTCGATTTTTTCTTCAGCATCTCCCAGCATCTAGCTAGCATTTACCGTGGAAATTTTTTCTTCAAGAAGTGCCGGAACTTCCGGGCCAACTTGACGGACCTTCGCTAGTGTAATGTTAAGCCAGCAGGATACTTTAAATTGTTCATATCTCGGTAACGATAGATCGTAGAGAGGAACTGATTTCAGTTTGAAAAGAGCAGACACGAGCACGAAGAAGATACTCACTCGATAGGGCGACACAAAAAAAAAATATTTTTTTTGGAAAATCGTTTCGAAGTATAAGTAGGTAAGCAAAATTAACGGATTGGTGAGCAAAACGAGAGCTTTCGAAAGGCACCAATATCGGCAAGATCCTTGAAAGTGTCCTGCTAGTGTAATGTTTTATACTAGCAGGGCACTTTCAAATTGCCTGTAGCTTAAATATACATAGGTGAGCAAAATAAACTGAGTGGGAGTGATGAGCAGAACAGGGCAAAACGGAAGCAAAACGGGACATAAAAATTTTCAAAAATCCATGAAGGTGCCTTGCTGGTGTAACGCCGCCAATTTTCTGGACTTTTGTTAAGTAAATTACAATTCAAATTCACAAATCGCCTTTCTCAAATGGTCATTCATGACTCACCTTTGTAAGTACGGTTGTGAAATTAGCATTTTTATAAAATGAGTGTTCTGTAATTTTGATATTAATTTATCACTTTAAATCCTATGATATTAATTCTTTATGCCATTTCGTCAATGACATTTAGAAAATATTTATTTTATTTTTATTTATTCGTGTCAGAAGCATCATATATAATAAGTATTGTAATATAATAAGTATAGTTATATAATAAGTACAGTAATAAAGTATAGTAGAGCTAAGAATAGAAAATATTGATTCCACATTTTGTTTCGATTATCTTTCGAACAACCTGAATGTACCAAATTGTTCGATATTTTCCCTGTAGGTTTTATGGCTCTTGTGATCGACCTTGGCTATGACTTGCGGATTTAGCAGTGCTCGTTTTGATGGCAAAGATTAATACTGCGGTGCCAGTGAATTAAACCTCTTTCGATCCCCTCTTTCTATTTTCCGGTTGAATGAAGAGGGGATGGGCTAATCAGTGTGCAACTCTGTTCTCTATGGAAGTAATGAAAAAGCAGTCAGTGAACCTAGGTCATACAGGCCTGTTGTAATGATAGTGAGAGCACCTCAGAGTAAAATTAAATCTTAACGCATTGAGTTGACGCAGCCAAGTAGAATCTACACTGGGCAAAAAAATTAACGCACACCAGTGTGTTTACAGCAAGTGATTGTCTTGACTATTCATCTGTGCAACTGGAGGGAAGAATTCTCTGTCTGATGCATTGTATATCGTATGTTTCAGATGTGAATTTCCAAACCTGTATATGAGTGGGTGTGAGACGGCATGATTATATGACTTATGCAAATAAAGTTTTTGGTACAGATTTATATAATTAATCATTTAAGTCATTATTAGGCTGAAGGACCCTTGGTCGATAGCAGTTGCAGTGTATTGCTGCAATAAAACACAGTTACTAAGTCATTATAATCATGCCGTCTCACTCGCACCCACTCATAAATACTGTCTCGCACCTGCAGCTAAACTACAAGCTTGTCTGTCAAAGGGTTGGCACTATCAAAATGTCTGTCTAATAAGAAAACATTATCTAATTATTACCCAAGTATTATAAATAAAAATCAGCTTTTATACTATAACGTAAGTAGAATTACATATAATTTAATGAACATTAAGGGTGTCTGGCAAGGGTTTGCCACTATAGTAAGTGTCTGGCAATTAATGACGTGAATTTTTAATGATTTACTGAAGGTTATATCAAAAAATCACACTCTATAAAATGACGAAACTAGATCAGTATTTTACACCCCTTTAATACCGTTTACCTGCCAAAGCCAGGGTAACCCGAACTTCATAATGGTCCATCGTTCTTACCTGTGTTGGGAGCATGCGTAGACAAGTTTTCAGCTTTTACAAAATAACGAAGGTCTGGGGTTCACGGGCTCTTGCTCTATGAGGTTTCCATAATATCGAAAGAAAAAAATTCTTATTTCTCAATCAAGTTCAGCGGATCATAACCTATAGTTTCCCTAAAATGCCTCGAGACAGCACTGATTACAGTTCAGAATACAATAAAAGTCAACATTTCACCTATCGCCGAGAAAGGAAGAAGGCTATAAATTAATTTTATGAACCCTCCCAGTCAATGATGTCCAAACAGACCCTACGTTCACGAGGTTTTTTTGTCGTAAACCGGAAAACTATACCAATTATCGAACCACACTAAAAAATTAAATGAGGCCATTTTCCCCTTTCTCAAACATACTTTTTTATGGCGTCGTAAAAATATATTCACCATTTGTGACGATAATGATGAGGGAGGAATTTGTTTGATTAGATTGCTTCTATCTGGATACTATAAACTGGCGAATATGTGTATATATCTCTTCTTACTGCTGTTTTGCAATATTTTATTGCCCGTAAACTGAAAACCTATAGATGATAAGACGATATTCCATTTTTTATGGTAATGTGCAAAATAATGATGCAGTTTTATTGAAAACGGACTATTGGCGAATGTTCCTAAGCGATAGGTAGGTGAGTGGTGAGTGGTGGTATTTTTTTTAACGAGAGAAAAAGTAACGATTGTTTGGCATTTGTTGATTTTTTATTGTCTTCACTTCAGTGACTCTTGTTATTTATATTCATTATTTTTTAAGCGCTCATTCTACTTAACGAGTACGTTTTCTTTTTGTCCAAAATAGTCCGGTCTATTTAGACATTCGAATTACATAAAGTCCCAACAAGCTGAATTTCTGTGAAGTTGTTCGGAGCATAATTATAACAATGTCTAGAAGTTCCCCATCATTCCCCTGTAAGAAAAAAAATTTAATTCAAGGTCAAAGGTCAAAAAAATGAGCTTTTCGCGATTTTCAGCAAAACGGTAAGTTTTATCATAAAAGTACAAGACAAAAATTGTAGATCATAAAATTATCTATAAAAAATGTATCAATACTTTTTTCTTACGAGCCACCGTTTCTGAGATATAACGATTCAAAAAGTTATAAAAGTCGTTATCGTCATAATATGCACAAGATTCCACGCCACCTATGAGGTAGTGTACTTAGCGCGTAGTTATAACTTTTTGAATCGTTATATCTCAGAAACGGTGGCTCGTAAGAAAAAAAGTATCGATACATTTTTATAGATAATTTTATGATCTACAATTTTCGTCTGAGGTACTTTCATGATAAAACTTGCCGTTTTGCTGAAAATCGCGAAAACTAATTTTTTTGACCTTTGATCTTGAATTAAATTGAATTAAATGATGGGGAACTTCTAGACATTGTTTATAATTATATTTTGAACAATTCCACTGAAATTCAGCTTGTTGGGACTTTATGTAACTTCACTCTCATTTTTGGTCTAAATAGACCGGACTAAAAGGCTGTAATTTATGAATTTGGTGCGGAAAATGGTCTCAAACTAAGGTTACACCTATGCACTCAATACAGAAGTACATAGTCCGTTGACGAAAGGTTGAGCCGTCGGTTGTCCATGGAAATTTGGCATATTCCACTGTGTATATTGAAATTTTAGGTTATGTTGTTTATTTTCCCTGTCAGATTGTTACACAATGTTGTCAATATTGCATAGTTCTCTGATAACTAGCAAGCTTTCGGAAGAGGCCAGCTTCAGATGAATAAACAAACGCCTACTATGCGTTCAAACTATCGTAAAAGGACTATTTATATAAAACGTTCGCTAGTAACAGAAATGAAATTAAGTATTTTGCCTCCGTCGGTCGTTTTTGAATTGTTTGACACTTGCTGCGTTGACTACTTCAATCGGGAGACGATTCCATGAGTCGAAAATTCTGTTAGACGAAAAGTTCATCCGGCAGGTGGTTTTGAAAGATTCCTTTCAAGCTTAAAATTATGTCCACGAAGATGGTTTGTATTAAGACGGAATAGATGTGTGCAGAAAACACCCTTATTACAGACGTGGTAAGGAGAAAAATATCACGATTCTGTAGTTAACAAAATCAGTCTTATTTTTCAATGGTTTTTTTTATGGAATATTAATATTAATGCACACGTTTTATTTTCAGTAAAAGTACCTCACCTTACACCCTGTATAAACCTGACTCACCCCCTTGTCATATTTCCTCAAACTGAAAATGAATCTGCAGCATAAATTTTGCCTATGATTTTGAAGTGATTCTGTCAAATTTGATGATTGAAGCATTCACATTTTGTCGTGTAGCTCATAGACAAACTAATAAAATAGATGAGCCACTCGTATATTCCGCGACATCTGTCGGAGGAGGAGACTAATACACGAAAAAATTATTTTCAATTTGATAGTTAGATGTCGTTGCATTCATGGAAATCCTATCGAGAAAATAGTAAGTAGGTATGTAAAATCATTATTATCAAAAAACCTTTGAATTGTCAACTGACACAAGGAGTGGTTTGACACGTTCTTTTTGAAATATAATAAATTTCGATATGCCTGCAAGAGTGAAGACGTGATGTGTTATTGGATGTGAAAATCGAGATGCAAGAAGGTAATTATAGAATTTACATGTATATTCTGTTAACTATAAGAATTAAGATACTCGTAGTTTTCAAAAAAGTTTTTCATGTATTGAATAAGTTTAGTCGGTAAATACTCATATTTTGTATTATTGAATTCATTATTTTTAGTTTATGAGAATGTTTTCAATGCAATTATTAGTTTATTGATTAGATATTTATGAAATAAATCTGTATTTTCAATTGATGATACCTATATTATTTTTATAAATTTTTATTCTATCCAGAATTTTATTATTGATCCTCATTTCTCGATTCCAAAGGAAATCAGATGAAAGTTCGTTGCAGGTATTATTTTCATGAAATAAATTTCCTCACTCATCGATAACTTGCACGAATCCATTTCTGATTTCCTTTTGGAAATTGAATTTCAAAAAACTTTTTGCCTTTTGTATATGGGTGTACCTACCTATTCAAAAGGTGCACTACAGAATTCTTTTTGAGGCAGCTTTACGATACAGATTCCTTTTTCAATTGAGCTTTTTTCACACGAATTAGTAATGTTGTCTAAAAATAGATGTCGTTGAAGCTTGTTCTACTAGTGTCTCATCTATTCTCCGTTTAGTTAGTCTATGTGTGCTCATTACAAACAATATTAAATTTGATACCTCAACTATGTTTACGGAATGTAAAAAGCTTAACAATGTTCTGCTTTATAGTTTATACGGATGCCTGACAACCCTAAACATGGCCCATATTTTTTTAAAGCACGATCAGTCATTCAAGAGGACATAAAGACCTTCAGATAACTTGAAACGCACACCCACAGATACACTTACATCGTCTTCTCCAACGCTGACGAAGGGAAGTTTCGATTATATCCCGCCCTTACTGCCTCCAAAAACATCATTATCTTTCTATATCACTCTTAAATGGTGGCTGGGACTCACCAAATACCCATTATAGATCTAGATATCACGCTTCAGCCGGGTAATTTATGGTCGCAACCCTCTAGAGGGTTATAATTTACATAATGAACGATTGTTTTCAGAGCCCGCTCCTAAGTAATCATAAAAAATTTCCCTAATCATTCTGTAGAGTTAGATACGGCCAATTTTCAAGTTGATGATAAATTTAGTAGATTATTCAACATAAGTAAATTTTCATTTTTGAACCTGTGAAGTTCGTTGCAAATTCTCAAAAAAGTTTGTTATGCCTTCAAGAATTAAAAATTCAAGAAAGTCCTGAGCAGGAGTTTTTCAGTCCTCGTTCATTGAAGGAGCTATAAGGCTTATTACCTGAAAATTTTGTATTGGGCTAGAAATTGACACTGAATATATCTGAATTCTGGCAATTATTAAAAAAATCTAATATGTGAATGAAGAAATATACAGGGTATCTGTAAATAAATACGAGGGACTTTGGGAGATGATTCCTCGTGAAAATAAGCAGGGGTATAATTACAAAATTATAGGGTTGCCATTTGAAAAAAAATGAGATTTCCTAGTTTTATTGAGGCTCACTTCGAGGCCAATTTTCAGACACCCTGCATAATATTTCCTCATAAGTTATACAAGAAACAGCATCAGCGTACTTTCTTTTGTTCCACTTTCGCAAAAAGAAATTCTTGTAATGACGGATTTTGAAGATATGGACACTAATTTGTGATAACCTTTTTTTTCAAAAAATTTGATAATCAGGCTATAACGCATTTGAAATAACGAAGTTACATTCGTTTCCGGTAAACCCGGAAGTAGGTTCCTCTTGAAAATATTTTATACTTAAAGTTCATGTACTCTGAAACGAAAATCCAAAATCTTGAATCTGTATTACAATTCCTTCCTCGGAACATCTAATGAAACACTTAAAAAATTCACCCTGTATATAAAGATTTTCTCTTCAATATTCCAATTGAATTTTCTATTTCAATTGGTTTCGTTTTGGCTGAGATATTGAGAACCACCATTTTGGCTTGAACCATTATATGGAACACCCTGTATGATTTGGGCTGTTTAACGAACTCAACCACGACATTTGGGAACCGAACTCGCCCTGAAAATCTGAAGTCCCTAGGACAATCTCATCGAAAGTTATCGTGCTTAAGGCCGGACAACCTCACGGACAGAATTGAATTTCACTGCTATTGCTCATCATGGAGTCAAACTCTATCGTTTGAGACCATTTTCGACTCAAATCTGAAAATATTACAGTTATTTGGGCAATAGGATCAATATCGATGGAAATATATTCTGGGAGGATTCTGCATTTCTTAAAAACGTTATAGGTTTTCACTCCCAGTCTCTGAAACAGAAATAATGAAAAAAAAAATTAATTAAGATGAAGTGCTCCTGCGATAATCTTTGCACTTATTTGTCAGGAGCAAACTGGTCTTGAAAAAACTGTTGCCTAACAGTAAAACTGAAAAAAAAAATAAATGAAAAGGATAATAATGAATTAATAAAATAATAAAAAATTAATTATTAGTTCAATGAGGAAACTCAACATAAAAAATATATAAAAAACATAAAACTGGATGAAATCGCTTTGAAAACGAAACGTTACATTATCCTTTTCATTTAATTCCTTTTTTCAGTTTACTGTTAGGCAACAATTTTTTCAAGGCCAATTTGCTCCTGACAAATAAGTGCAAAGATTCTCGCAGGAGCATTCATCTTAAGTAAAAATTTTTTAATTATTTCTGTTTCAGATACTGGGAGTGAAAACCTATAAAGTTTTTAAGAAATAGGATTAAGCACTCGTCTGATTAGAACGAGCGATATAAACCTGTAATCACACAAGTTTGACAAAAACACAAAGATGTAATTATATTTTAATAAATTTTATCGACATATTTTTACATTCAATCTACAATAATAATAAATTTCTGAAAAGTACAAAATCTTAATGATACTATCACAAAGTTTTTGAAACAAAATTACAGTAATACTATAAATATATTATCCAAATATTCACCAACCAACTTTCATTATGAACATTCAACCCTATCAATTCATTTGTCAGTTCTGATAGAGGATGACATTAATTCTGATTGAAAATATATCACATTACATGAGCTAAATGCTTCATAATCAGATTTGTTTCCAATGGCTTGTTTGCGAACCTCCCCACACTTGTTCATAGTATTATGGTCCCCTCTAGGCGGATCATAATAATAAACTTACATAACATATTTTTAATTCTCAGAGGTTCAAAGGCATTGTTAACAAACGAACAAATAATACTGACAATGTAATTCTAACCTAAGACGTAGATAATTCTCAAATGTATTGCATTAGAAGCTGCCAGTAGTACAAAATAATATTTGTTGGGTTTCACCGTTTTCCTTTATAACATGCAAAGAAATTAAGAATGAATAATTAAAATTACAATTTTGCAGCTTGAATGAGGTGAGTAATAAAATGTGAAATGTGATAAGACCGAAAAACTATAGAATTCTTTCACAAAAATAATAACAAATCAAATTTTGAATCAAATATGAACTTCAAAGTGCACTGAGCACCAAATGGGCAAAAGCGTAATATAATATTCAAGACTGCACCCCTAGTTTTAATGTAAAATCCTAAGTTTGTAAAATAACCTAAAATTTTTTTTAACAGACTTGAGGGCTAAAGAAGCAACAAAATCGTTGGTATTGATATTAAATTCAAACTGCTATTGTTCTGTTTTACTAGTTGTGCAACCAGTCAATGAACTACTGAAACCATTTGGTGTCTTTTTGTATTAACAACTTCGTTATGGTTATGTCCGATTTAGCAGAAAAAACTCACTCGTATCTTTGACGAAAAAAATAATTTACGGGAAAATAATCAAAATACCGACAGTATATGAAAGAATTCCATAGTGTACAAGGTTGCCAGATCTCTATGTTTCAGTATACATATACTATGCTATTAGATATAGAGTATCCACAAAGGTAATATACCTGTCATATTTTCATTCGAAAGACACAGATTTGGAAATTCTCATCGAAAACCGGTATACAATGCATCGACAGAGAACTCTTCCTTGTTGCACAGATGAATAGTCGAGATAATCAAGTGCTGTAACTGAATGAATTCCGTTGTCTTATTGCAATAATTTAGTCTTGTCTTTCTCTTATCGCTGTATGATAGGGAACCTGCAGTACACGTAAAGAATTATTTAATTTGTGTCAGGCTGCCTGTAATACTCGATTAAGTATTTACTGTTGCTTACCATACTGAATGAACTACGCTCCTTCAACGATAACAGAGAGACAAGACTAGAATATTGCAATAAGACGACGGAATTCAGTGTGTTACAGCACGTCATTGTCTGGACTATTCATCTTTGCACTGGACGGAAGAATTCTCTGTCTGATGCTTTGTATATCGTATGTTTCAGATGTGAATTTCCAAACCTGTATAACTTCTTCGTATAGGTATCTGAAAGTTTGGAAATGTGGTAGGAACTGAAACAATGAAATCAGGGCCACCCTGTACAAATTTTATGAAAGACGTGGATTAGTTCTCAATGAGCTCTTCTCGATAAATTACTACAGATATTAAACGGAATAATATCAATTCCACATAAATTGTAAATGTGTTTTTAATAATTGTTTCGACCTATTGAAGCGTTTGATTTTTTATCAGTGGATATGTCATTCCATCATATTTAACGAATCGCAGCGATTCATTCGATTGGTCCTCTGAATGACAAATCCAGAAGAGAAAAGCCCATTGTAAACGGAGATGCAAAATTTCGATACCAATTATTTACTTGAAGCCCCTTCCTACTTTTCTCCTGATATAAAACTATTATCGTTGCTCCTCATCTGATACCAATAAGAAAACAATATCAATCAATCAATAAACACTGCGTTTGAACTTTTTCGAAGTACGACCCGACCCACGTTTTTTGAACGAACAACACCCCGTATGATAAACTCAATACCCAATTGTGAATTCATCCAAGAAACGCAACCCAGACCATAAAATACCTGAAAATTGATGAAATGAGCAAAATTCAACTCGAGCAAGTTATAAAACTGGTGAACCAAATAATGCGTAGGGTTTTCGAAGTGATTCTGTCAAATTTGACGATTGGAGAGCATTCACATTTTCATCTTTTAGCTCTTTAAAAACGATATTTGATACCTCAACAGGGTAGAGGAACTTACAGATTTATAAATTCAATTGAACAAAAACTTATGCAAATATCGATTTAATTGTTTCTCCATGAGTAATTGCAACATTTAAAGTTTATGTTTTGGCAGTTTTGATAATGATATCTGGCAATTTGTATCCATTATTGTTGATACACAACATTTATCGATTATTTTTCGAATATCTTGTTCAAACTGTCTAAACATGAATTTTAGTTTATGTTTGAAAAAAATAATTGTATCCATATTTGCATAAGTTTTTTCTAAATCAATTCCTAAACCCTCTCTCCACCTGTACAACATCCTTTAAATTCTCCATACAAGTCTTACCAAACTTAAATGGGGCAAAATGTGAATGAAGTGCTTATCGAAATTACTCTTATGTTTGAACAGAATATGGAATAGAAATAATTGTACATATTTAATTTTTTAGAATATTTACGAATTTGTTAACTTTGCCAAGCATAAGAATCACGAACTTTCTGTACCTATAGTTTTAGTTTAAAACAGTTACATTCAATCATTCTGCAACGCTGTGTTCAATGCCGAATGATCATTTAATTGTATTTCACTTCGAAAAACTTGCAGTGAATGGTTCACCGTTCCACCATCAATATCTATCTCACCGATTCTTCAGGAATTCAATAATATGATATCTAACAATTACAGATATACTCACGGAAGACATACCAAAAATAATTGAAATGATAACATTAATTCTGAATAACAGTCATGAATAAAGATCCTCCCCACACAAAAAGATTTCTGGACAGATTCAAATTAATTTTCACATTTATAACATTAATTCCCCTTCAAATTTTCGATTTGTATTTGACAGAATTGACTCCTCGTTTTAATCGATAAAATTGACTTAACACTTTTTCGTATGTCTTCCTCTTCTATGTTTACATAACATCCATAATATAGAGAAATCTGGTTCTACTACTATAAATATTGAATATTCCATAGTGTATCAATAGTTTTAAGTTTTAAATGAAAGGAAGAAGAAGGTGAAAAGGTCCAATTTTATATCGCAAACTTCTAATCAGAAAAAGCTTACTTTTGTTCAATTGAATGGAATGTAAGACAATAGTCAAATACTAATAATGAAATCAATGAAAATAAGATGAATATTAATAAAAACCTATCAATTTTCAATATTCTTGACTTTATTAAAAGTATCCAACTAATGTCTGAATTATCTGAAAATAACTATTGCACGATCTTGATATATTCATTTGAAGTACAGCACGGACTAGGAAATTCATCATAATAAGAATAGAGCAAGAGCCCGTGAACCCCAGACCTTCGTTATTTTATAAAACTGAAAACTTGTCTACGCATGCTCTCAACACAGGTAAGAACGATAGACATTATGAAGTTTGGGTTACCCTGGCTTTGGCAGGTAAACGGTATTAAGGGGTGTAAAATTCTGATCTAAATTCGTCAAATAATAAAGTGTGATTTTTTGGTATTACCTACCTTCAGAACATCATTAAAATCACGTCATAAGTTGCCAGACACTTAATATCGGGGCAACCCCTTGCCAGAAACCCTTATTTCATTAAATTATATGTAATTCTACTTACGTGATAGTATAAAAGCTGATTTTATGTACTTGGGTAATTATCCAGACATTTTTGATAGTTCCAACTCTTTGCCAGACAAGCATGTAGTTTAGCTGCTGCAGGTGCGAGCGCGAGACAGTCAGTATATATGAGTGGGTGCGAGTGAGACGGCATGATTATAATGACTCATGCAAATAAATTTTTTGTACAGGTTTATATAATTAATAATTTATGTGAATCTCAAAAACATCTGAAGAAAAGATATTCGATGCTACAACTTAATAAAATTGTTAATAGAATAAATTAAAATTTTTTACAATTTCATTAGTTGTAGCATCGAATGTCTTTTCTTCAGATTCAGTTAAA